>CM031375.1:20857757-21328043 GCA_018208015.1 Medicago ruthenica
GAGAGAAAGGAGGAGGGAAAAGAGAGAGGGGAAGAGAGAAAGTGTGAGAGAGAGGGAGAGAGGGAGAGAGGGAGAGAGGAGAGGAGAAGGGAGGAGAGAGGGGAAAATCTTTAAAGAAAAAACAATCCTAAGAAATCTCATGTTTTCATGAAAGACTTTTTCATGCTAAAAATTTCACTAGAAAATCCCACCAAATCCATCAAAATCCAATTTATTAAACAATCCTTGAACTTTGCTGATTTTGAATACAACAAGACTTTTTTAAGTGAATAAAGAGTCTTGATTGAATACCACAAGACTTTTTTTAAATGACAAAGAGTCTTGATTGAATACCAAAAGACTTTTTTTAAGTTGCAAAGAGTCTTGATTGAATACCAAAAGACTTTTTTATGATAAAAAAGTCTTTTAAAATCTCTTAGAATCCTAATTCAATACACCCCCCTAAAACTCTTACCAAAGTTTATCGTTCATTGATCTCTCACAAGACTCAAACAATTAGTTGCGTTCGCGGAAGATATTAGTATTTAAAAAAAAAAACGGAACAATTTTTTTCCCTTCCCTGTTGACACCGTTACCTTGTCTGAACCAAAATATAAAAAATAACAAAAATCATTGAAACAAAAAAAACAATCAGAAAACAAAAACAAAGAATCTAAGAAAGAAACAAGAATGGAAGCAATAGCAGAAGGACTATGGGGATTAGCAGACCATCACGAAAACCGAGGAGAAATAGCAAAGGCTGTTAAATGTCTAGAAGCAATCTGTCAAAGCGAGGTTTCCTTCTTTCCAATCGTTGAAGTCAAAACTCGTCTTCGTATCGCCACAATCCTTCTTCATCATTCTCATAACGCTAATCACGCTAAATCTCACCTCGAACGTTGTGTTAGTATCATCTTCCTTAACCCCTTGTTCGAATTTGTTTGTTTAGTGATGTTTTTTTTTTTATGGTTTTTTGTTTTTTTGTTGTTTTTGCTGTAGCAATTGTTGTTGAAGGGTATACCGTCTTGTTTTGAGTTGAAGTGTAGAGCTTATAGTTTGTTGAGTCAGTGTTATCATCTTGTTGGAGCTATTCAGCCTCAGAAACAGGTTTTGTTTAAGGGTCTTGATCTTGCTGCTTCTGCTGGAAATGGAAATAATGAGTATGTTTTCTATGCTTTTGATCTTTTAGTATTTAGGAATCAAGGTTTTGCATGTCGCGTGTAGCGGATATAAAGTTGGTTTGCTGGTTGGGATGAGTAGTTAACGAGTGGAGTGATAAGGAGGTCAAGGGTTAGATCTGGATCCCCACTCCCAGCATAATGTTAACAATTATTTGAGTAAAGACGCAATTTTTTTCGCGATCCATTTAGTCTCTTACAAAAAATAATAGCCAAATTAGTCCCTAGCATTTTTATACTGAAGGCAAATTAGTCCCCGACTCATTATAACAGAGGGTCTAATTTGTCCCCAATTTGAAAATGTCAAGGGCTAGTTTGGTATTATTTTTTATCAGGGAGCAAATTGGGCCGCGAGAAAATTGTCAGGGACCAAATATTAACAATATTAACATTTGCTGTTTGAAAAAATACATATTGTTGTTGTGTGTAATTATAGATGTTGTGAAGTGGAAAGTCATTGTCCAATAGTGGTTAATACAGTTTCAATCGTGGTTAAATTGCAGCCGTGAACCATTTTTTAAAACTATGGAATGGAATTTGTGCGTTGGTCAACAGTAGGGTTTTAAGAAAAGATTCGTAACTGCAATTTTGACTGCGATATCAAGGTTTTTGATATTTTTGCGGTTGTAATTAATATGAAGGAATGTGATGAGATCATGATTTAAAATCTTGGTCAAAAATGCCTTTTTTATAATTAGTTACCTAGCAAAAAACTGTTATGCTGCGGCCAAGCTAAAACAGTTTTGGTCATTTTCTAAAACCCCGATAGGTCTCCATCTTGTTGTGATCTTAGATATTGCGAAGAATTGCAATTAAATGTGGTTGATATAGTTTCAATGGCAGTCATATTGCGGTCACAGAGACCAAAAATCATGATTTCGTGACAAGGGTCACAGACATTTTTTTAAAACCTTGAATGGAATACCATCCTTTTTCAACAATAGGAGGGTTTTATGAAAAGCTTGGCAACCACAATTTGGGTTGTTGTATCAAATTTTTTATGTCTCTACAATCACAATTAATAACAAGTATTGCGGTTACAATCACAATTTGGTTTTTGTTATATCTTGCTTTCTTGGTTATCGGATTGATCAATATAACATCCTCATTTGCGGACAATACCTTTGTAGGTTGTGTACAAAAGGGCTTCTTACCCTTATTTGAATGAATATATATAATTATGATTTGCTTGCTATTTTGGACAATGTTAGAACATATTAGCATGTCTTTTTAGCTTTTGGAAAGGGGGTCAAATGGGCTTTTGAACAAAGCTAACATATTGTTGCTTTTGTAAAAAGTGCATTGGGAAGTTTATTTATTTCTGTTTGGTTCCTTTGGAATCTATATCAAACAGACTAGTTAGTACAACAAATAAGAATTGGGGGTAAAACTGTAGTGTTCAATGATCAGAAGCAATATCTGAAACGGATGTTAAAAAACAGTACCGAACAATAGGGATTGCAGAAGATCCTCCTCCAAGTCTAAAAGATTTTGTTATAATTAGTTACTCCGAGAGGGATGGGTAGCTCAACTGGTTTGAGCCAAGGGTTTAAGGAATTGGAGGACCCGAGTTCAAACTGTTCAAAACTCTGGTGAAGGAGAAAAAAACTAACATTGGCCATTTCAAATAAAAACAGTTCCTTCCTAACATTTACTCTCTCTCTCTCTCTCTCTCTCTCTCTCTCTCTCTCTCTCTCTCTCTCTCTCTCTCTCTCTCTCTCTCTCTCTCTCTCTCTCTCTCCGTCCCTGCCTCTCTAATTACCTAACTGTTACTGCCATACGATTTAAGTGAGGTGTGCTATCACAGTAGAGATAGCTATAGATAGTTAATAATAGTTGTATGCTCCATCTATAAATTATGACAAGCTTGGTGCATATATTTATATGTTTTAAATTAACTTGAGAGTGTTTGTGTGTTAAAACAGTAGCTGTAGCATGTATGTATATGGTAAATACCAAAAAGTCTGGTTAGTATAAATGGAAATTCACAAATTGTAACTTTTACACCAGAGTGTAAATTATAAAGGAAATGTTTGATGTTTTTTCTTTCCATATCCCCTATCATTTATGCTTGTCCCTCTTTTCACACATTCATATCAATTGTTTCATACTAAATATCAAAACTCAATAGTAATTGTATACCTATACAGCTATACCTACATTTTCAGCTTGAAAATCACCTTTTACTTTTTCCACATGAGTATTCGTGTCTGATAATATATATGTCAAAGGTGTTCAATATATGATGTTGAATATTGATGAACAACTAGAAAGCTTAATTTTTTTTAATTCATAAATTCTGGGTTTGGAATAGTAAATTATTTATCTCATACTCTTATCACATATCTTTATAAATTATTGCCAATTTGACTGCATTGCATTGCATGTTCATAGTTTTTTGTTTATTTTGTTGAAGGATTTCAACAAAGTTGTGGTCTTGCAACTTCAACTCACAGCTTGCAAATGCTTTGTCAATTGAAGGAGACTACCGGGGTTCAATCTCCGCCTTAGAATGTGGATATGCCTGTGCTACTGAAGTACGCTACCCAGAGTTGCAGGTTAGTAGTGAAAGGTTACAAGAAAAGACATCTCCTTTGCTCCCTTCTTTGCTCTTTGCATCCGATTCATTAGTTTACTTAATTCTTACAACTAATAGGTAGAACCTTCTGGAAGCTTTGTCTTTAAAATACCAAAAGCCCTAAAATAACCTTTTTAATAATTTTTTTAATGAAGTTATAACTTAAATACAATTAAAACTTAATTGAAAATTTTAAACGAATAAATTCCTCTTTTTTCCTTCCCTTATTCTTAAGTCATCACTTTCATCTTTTATACCTGCTTCTATTATGACAATTTTACTTCTTTTCACACATGTTGCATGTGTGCAAGGCTCTAGTTTGCTAAAATAAAGGGTACTCCAATTGTGCTTTTAGTTTGCTATAATAATGCCATCTGACTGTCTGTAATTCCTTGTTTTATCATAATGGACCAGATGTTCTTTGCCACTTCATTATTGCATGCCCACCTCATGCAATGGGATGATGATAATTTGGTTGAGCAAGCTGTTAATAAATGCAATGAGATTTGGGAGTCAATTCAGCCAGATAAAGTGAGTGCAAATGTTCTTTAGCTTCTTGCTTTTCTGTGTGTAGACACTATACACACAGACATGTGCATGTTTGCAACTGAACTCTTCCATGAGTCCTTTTTTAACTTAATCTAACGCTTTCCCTCTTTGCTTCCACACAATCCTCAGAGACAACAGTGCCCTGGCTTGCTCTTTTATAATGAATTACTGCACATATTCTATCGTACGCGGGTATGTGATTACAAGAATGCTGCACCCCATGTTGACAATCTGGATGCTGCTGTGAGGGCTGAAAAGAGGCAAACACAACATATGCAAGAGCTAGTGAAGGAGCTCAGTGTCTTAGATCAAAGTCTTTCCAGGTCTGATCTTCACTACAGGGAAAGGGCAGCGTTGTCTGAAAAGCAAGCAATGATTCAAGAACAGCTGAGAAACATGAATGGGTTCAGTTCATTTGGGAGGGACTCTCTTGAACCAGTATATTTTGGGAATGGCAGAAGGACACTAGGAGATAAGCTTCAGTTAGCACCACCTCCTATTGATGGGGAATGGCTTCCTAAAAGTGCTATCTATGCACTAGTTGATCTGATAACTGTTGTATTTGGGCGCCCAAAAGGACTTTTTAAGGAGTGTGGAAAGCGCATACAGTCGGGGATGCGTATAATTCAAGGTTGTTCAGCAACTGTTTTTGCTATTTGTGTTTGCATAAATTTTACTTCTTTTGGCTTTGGATTGATTTATTGCTTGTGGCATATATCATTAGACTGCAAATACAAGGGCTAATTTTGAATCGAAAATAAAAACTGGCTATGATATATGAATCAAATATGTATTAATATGCTGTCCAAATTAGTCGCTGATGATTTTTTGTGTTGTCGAGTTATACCTTTTTACTTGCACTTTCACTGCCTATCATCGTTACTACTTGCCAGATATTCTATATGTCCAACCACAGCCGTGGAATGTCTTTTCTGTTGGTTTCTAGGATTTAATGTTAAAAGCATTTTTGAAACATCATTTGATCAGAAGCATAACTCCTTTGGATTATTCTTTCTGAAAGCGTCATCAATGAGTTGATTTGTTTCTGTTATTTGCGCAAATGGATTTCCTTATTATTCATTGCTGTTGTGCATTGCTGTGGAGACCGAGTAATTCTTGCCGCTTTTGACTCATTTTCCTTATGGAAATAATTTTTCTTTCTTGCAGATGAGTTATTGAAGCTTGGAATTACTGATGGTGTCAGAGGTGATATTCATTATTCTTATTTTACCTACAAGATTTTTATGCTTTCATGCAAACAACGATTCATATGAAACCTTGTTGAACTTTCTTATTTATCAGAAGTGGACTTGCAACACTCTTCTATCTATATGGCTGGAGTATACTTAATGCTACTAATTCAGTTTCTTGAAAACAAAGTGGCCATAGAGCTCACACGAGCAGAATACGCTGAAGCGCAGCAGGTTGGTTATGTCCCTGTTGTGTTTATATGTTTGGGTTCCTGTTGTATATTGTTTGAGCCCTAAGGACGATCAATGCTATTAACGGCTTATTGTGGTTCATGATGACAGGAAAAAAAACTCAAAGTATACTAAAAATGTTGTAGAACACATTTAAAAACACAAGTAGAAAAAATAGAAGCCCTTTAAACAATGAAGACAAAAAAAATCATATAATAGAAACTCAACAACAAATAAAAGTAGGACAAGGATAATATTCTTTTTGCAGAACAGAGACTGAGAAACTCACAATTTACAAACAGAGAAACAGTGTGAAAGAAATAGAGAGAGATAGACAGTAAAAGAGAGAGATATGCATAGCAGAATAAGAGGACAAGAAAGGAATTGAGGAACTTAGAAAATATGGAAAAATACATAATACAAAAGGAGGAAAACAAAACATGGTTTGCTTGTAACAATGATATACTTGAGAAAACTGAAGTCATTGGCGATAGGCTACGCACTGGAGATGTGCTGTTCACCAAAGATGGGCAATTGAGAGATGATAGAGATGTGTGGGTGAGAGGCAACAGAGAAGTGCAAGTGATAGATGGCTAAAACATTCAGTGAGTTGAGTGTAAAATAGGTTTTTAGCGTTTAAAACAGTTTGGATTTGTTTTGCTCATCTTTATTTTCTTTTTTATGTTGATTTGGTGCTTTTTCTGCCGTCATGGAAATAGTGACTTACATGTAAAAGCCACCCCAACATGGCTGCTTCAAAGTGGCATTTTGGCTCAAAATTGCTATGCCATTCTCTCATGACCGTCATTTAAGAATGAGGGTGGGATTGAGAAGATGTGATAGCTTGCATTTTATTCTGTTAAACTTCAAATCTCATTTAATATCCACCTTATTAGGTGGCTTGCTTCTGGTGATATTTTTCTTGTAATATTTTAGTGGATTTGAAAAGTTGGCAGTGAATTTGCATCCTGTTATACTTCAAATTTGAAATAATTAATGGCATTCTGTGCAAATTTTCAGGCTTTGTTATAGATATAAAATTGTTTAGCATAGTGGATTTGAGAAATCGGCTGTGAATTTGCATCCTGTTATATTTCAGATCTGAAATTTATTAATGGCATTCTGTGCAAAATTCAGGCTTTGGTACAGATGAAAAATTGGTTCATGCGGTTTCCGACTATATTACAGCCATGTGAATGCATCATTGAGATGCTTAGAGGCCAATATGCTCATTCTGTTGGCTGTTATAACGAAGCCGTCTTTCATTATATTGAAGCAGTAAAGGTATATATAGGATATATCTATAACATATATGTGATATTTTGTAGTGATCAAGATGTAGTCTTTTCAGTTTTTTCAATTGTGATACATTCATATGCTGCTTTAGCCTATATCTTACTTAACATGACAATAAGGTTTTTTGTTTAGATAATGATATGAACTGTTGATGTGGATAACTTAATGGTCATCCAAAAATAACTTCATATTTTTGTGTAGCTCACGGACAGCAAATCAATGCAAGCTATGTGCCAAGTTTATGCAGCTGTTTCTTATATCTGCATTGGTGATGCTGAATCTAATTCACAGGTTTAGTTGTCCCTCTAATTTAATTGGCGCTACTTACTTTTTCTAACGCAGGTGGATCCCATGGACATTTTTTTTTTATTAACCAAAACATAGTTTGCCTGCAGGCACTTGATTTGATTGGGCCAGTTTATGAAGTAATGGATTCTTTTGTAGGGGTTAGAGAGAAAACTGGTATTCTCTTTGCTTACGGACTTTTATTGATGAAGCAACAAGATCTACAAGAAGCAAGGTAGTTTTTCGTGTAATTTTGTTCAAATTCGATCAGGGTTTTCTGTCTGGATCTGAGTCTCCAATTTATAGTCTTGTTTGTTTGGCAAATGTTTCTACTTTCTATAACTATTTGATATAAATGTTTTAAATCCATGCAGAAGATTTCTCCAAAACTTTGGTTGAATTTATCTGCAAATACAAACTATAACATTGACATGTTTCTGCTTTGTCTGCACCACAACTATCATTCTTCAATTTTCTTAGAAATCGTGGTTAGGCCTAACACAACCCCATAAAACCGGCTTGTGAGGTGAGAATTTCCCCCACTTATAAACACATTGTCAGGTCATCTTCTATCCGATGTGAGACTCTTAACACACCCCCTCACGACCAGCACTATTGGGCTTGGTTCGTGGACATAAATGATGGGTGGCCTGATAACGGAAACCTGATAGCAGGTGGCCCAATGGATCTTGAAGAGGCTCTGATGTGGGACTCTTAACACACCCCCTCACGACCAGCACTATTGGGCTTGGTTCGTGAACATAAATGGTGAGTGGCCTAATGGATCTTGAAGAGGCTCTGATACCATCTTAGAAATCGTGGTTGGGCCTAACACAACCCCACAAAACCGGCTTGTGAGGTGAGGATTGCCCCCACTTATAAACACATTGTCAGACCATCTCCTATCCGATGTGAGACTCTTAACACACCCCCTCACGACCAACACTATTGGGCTTGGTTCGTGGACATAAATGGTGGGTGGCCTGATAACAGAAACCTGATAGCAGGTGGCCCAATGAATCTTGAAGCAGCTCTGATGTGGGACTCTTAACAAATTTGTTCAAAATAACTTATTCTGGTTTAGATTATTTTGTGTTCAAAATAGCTTATCATCTAAAGCTTTCTGACAGATGTATTTATTTCTCCTTTCCATTTCACCAAACAGCAAGTGCACCAATTTGTTTGCCCCTAACGTGCTATACAGTGCATGTAATCACAATGTTCTTATTATTATTTTTTTTTTAACAAAAACATTCTTCTTAATTCTTATGCTTATTATTGATATATTTTACCTACATTTATTGATTGATAAACTTCATATATATATATATATATAAGATCCCCAGTCTAACTGTTGACCCTCGATTCTTTTATTTCAATGGTTCGATTAATTAAACATTACATGGGCACAAACAATAAGAATAGTTTTTGTGCCTTAGTTTGATGTTTCTATTTCTTCCTCTTTCCTCTATGTTGCAATTTTTTTTGTAGAATTCGCTTGGCGAAGGGATTGCAGCTGACACATACTTATTTGGGGAACCTTCAACTTATTTCCCAATATTTAACAACCCTCGGCAGTTTGGCCATTGTATTGCGTGACACTGTACAAGCCAGGGAGATTTTGAGATCGTCTTTGACCTTGGCAAAGAAGCTTTGTGATGTTCCTTCTCAAGTCTGGGTGCTGACTGTTTTGACAGGTACTTCTCATAATAGTTTTTTTTTTTTCTTGTAGCATCATTTTTATTACTTGTAAATGTGCCCAAGTTATAGTTTGGGAAATAGATCACACTATTTTATTTTTTGTCTGTATTTAGATAGCTTCCACCATGTCTTTCATTTCTTGCAGTTTTCTCTGTTCTGGTTTGTTGATAAATGTTGTTTAAGAGTGCCTGGTATGTAAAGTCGGGTGTCTTTTATCTCTGAACTGCATGGGCTGATTGTCTAATTCTACAGAAATCTTTTAATTGTTTGAGTATTACTCTGCATGGTATTCTAGGCCAGATTCTTTATCGGTTTTATTTGTCCAAATGATCTGCAAGAGGTTTACAGATGTAAAGGCACTTTCTTTTCTGTGATTAGGTCAACCCTGATTCAATCTTGTTCACAAAGTAATCCATTCTGTTGTTGATATGTGAAATTTTGTCATGGGTAATAGTGGAGAGAGAAAGTGGTGAGGCAAATTTTTATGTGTTGATCTGTGAGAAGAAAATATTTTCTCAAGGATCCTGTAGATATGCCGAGTCTTCTCTTTGTAAAGAGCTGATATGGCTCGTTTGCTGGAATGCATTTATCACTCTTTTATTTGTAGTGTTTTATCAATTGGTCGGACCTGCCATATTCAAACCATCAATCTAAGGGTATCATTGTTTGGAACAATTGATCCCAGCCATGTTCAGCCTCGTTACTTAGGCTCAAAGACCATTTGGACCGGCTTTTTCTGGTCATATAAGCTACTTTAAAACTAAAATTTAAAATAAATAAAAGGGCTTTGAATATAAAGCTGAAGTTGTTTGATAATTATTTTTATTTTTTAACTTAAAATTTAGTTTTAAGCTAACACATGTCTGGTAAAATGTTTTATAAAAGCTAAAATCTTACCACAAAAACCCTTTCTGAAAGAAATATTTAAAAGTACCGAGTTTTGTCGGTGTTCTTTATTATTTCAAATCAACAATTAGTTTTTAATGAAAAAAATGGAAATCAAAGAAACAACCAGTCTCACTAATTGATACTGAATTTATAAACGAGGGACCTACAAATGGATTTGGCTGTGGAGAGATAGAATTTGAGATAAAGATAGAATACCAAATAAGTGATATAATTGGAAAACGTTGTAGCTATAAGCATAAAAAACAGAAAAAGAATGTGATAAAGATTTATGGGCTGACAAGAACCTGCAGCGAGAATTTTAATGGAAGAAAGTAGGAGCCAAGCGAGAGCAATCAAGCAACACTAATAATATTGTAATAAAAAAAAATTAGGTGTGAACAAGGCTAAAGCCTAATATGCAAGGGAAGGCGCCACAAAATAACGTACCGAAGGTGAAAAGGTGAATAAGTAGATGATAAAATAAATCATTGAAGTGTGTCAGTAGGATTCGAAGACTGAGATACTGATAAAAAGTTTCGTAAGTTGTTTGATAAGTTCCTCCCATCTTTTCTGAAAGTGCCTTATTTCTAGTTTTTATGTGTTAAGATAAGCTCCTTTTTTTTTTTAATAAAGATCCTTTTAAAAATTCTGTTTGGCCCACTCTCTTTCAAGGAGAAGAGAAGGTAAAAAAAGGCGTGGCCAGACGAAGCCTCAGAATTCAGCATTCTATCACTGTCTCAGAATTCTGCCATGGAAGGTAAATCTATAAATGGTTATGGGCTATGGCATTTTACCTTAGATCCACATTCCGTATGGAATAAAAACTATTCTAGCTTTACAGTTTGTTGGTGAAAGCAAAGTGAGAAAGTGATAACATAAGGAAAATTTGAGGATGACACTCGTTCATTCATCAAATAAACATACATACTCCCTCCGGTCCTTATTATAAGAGAATTTTTTTAAAAAAAATTTGGTCCTATTTATAAGAAATGTCACAACTTTAAAGGTGTATTTATTGTTAGAAAGACTTTTCTATCCCTCATTTAATATTTCACATTTTAATATTAGTGGATGTATTTAATGTTTCACATTTTTTTGAGGGTATATTTGTAAAAGTATTAAAAAAGTTACATTAATTAATGATTTTATTGGTTTTGATGTTTTTTGGTTTTGTTTCTTATAATAAGGACCGGAGGGAGTATATATGATTCGTAATGTTAGTTCTGGTAATAAGTGATAACATAAACTCCCCTAATCCCTTGATTCAAGAAATCTACACGAATTGCAATGAAAAAGTAAGCTTAATTACAATGCTTAATACACATCTTCCTAAAACACATAGTTTTCCCCACACGTAGGATAATCCTTTTTAGTAACCCCTCCCCCTGTTTTAAACTATTCTATAAGTTGATTGTATTCTTAGTGAGTTGTTATTTTTTCATACCCTCAATACCTCGTTAATATCTGATTTAGTATAACTACTCACAAAAAATTTCCCCCAGTTCCTCTCTCCTTGTGCTCATTTCTAACCTTGCTAATCTTATCAAGGAAGCAGGTTCCCTTCAAAGTCAGGATTTCATCATGTGAATTGGATTAACTTAATTGGTATTAGTGATCTGATATAGGTCTGTAGATTCTGTAGGGAATCATTTCCTGATATATGTGTCAGTGTTTTAGCAGATCAAAGGCTACATTCATTTATTTTTACACTGTTCTCCTGGTGCTTATAAAAAAGACATTGTTCTCCTGACAAGAATTTGAAGTTTCCCTCAAAAAAAAAAAAAAAAAAGAATTTGAAGTTATCATTGCTTAACCAGAGTGAGAAATTCAAGATAATAGGGGAAAGTGTAGCAAATAGATTCTTTATAATAAGGAAAAACCATAGAGGAAATGTTTTGTGAACTGCAAGTATTACTGAATGAGCACAAAGGTGAGTCAGTTTGCTTACAAAATTGTTAAACTTAGGCAGGTTTTTTAGATTCACATAGAATCACAAGTTTGAGGGTGTTTGAACTAGTCAATAACATAATGGTTATTTAATCCCATGCATGCCTAAAATGACAATGGCCAAGTTTTTTTGTTTGAAAACCTAAAATGCTACAGTTGAATGATAAGGCTAAGTGGTGCAGAAAACATTAACTTCAGTGTCGCCATGGTAGTTAAAATCGCGATTCAATTCATAAGCCCGCTCGATCTTACAATCGTCTACGATTTGAGTCTATGGAGATTTAATGAGTTTTCATAGAATCATGTTTGAAAACTTTGATTCAAATTTCAAACCATTGTGCAAGTATTTATACAGGACTAACTCGGTAATTGGCGGACACACTAGCTGTCAGATAGTGGCAACTTTGATAGACGAGCAGGGATGGATGGATGTGTTTTCTTCATTTCTTTATTGTAAAAATAAAAAAAAATTGTCTGAATATACTTATTGGTTCTTGCAGCTTTATATAAAGAATTAGGAGAAAGAGGAAACGAAATGGACAATGCTGATTATCAGACAAAAAAATCTGAAGACCTGCATAAGAGGCTGGCTGATGCACAAGCGTCCATTTATCATATTGAAATAGTAAGCTCATCTTGACAAAGCAGCACTATTTCTGATTCTCTGTATTTGGATTTTTTGTTAATTATATTTTGGTTCACCGTTTTGATAACAGATTGAGAGAGTAAGATTTGAAGTTCCACAATTACATGAGTTGGAAATCAAGCGTGCAATGGCAGGCCCAAGCATGGGAGTTAATAATCTTGATATTCCAGAATCTATTGGCCTGCCAGCACCTACACCCGTTCCATCATCAATGCTAGTTGATATAGATGGTAGTGGTAGAAGACGTGGAAAACAGAGAATTTAGTGTTTTCCTCATGGAAGTGAACCCGGTATATTATTGTGAATTAATTATTATAGGTAATTGCTCCAAGGTGCAAGCAGGTTGAAGAGTTTCACCAGAAAAGGTTTCCATCTTACCTCAAGGCTATCTGTCAAGTATGCATCACTGTTTAAGATCCTGTACAGTTAATAATTTAGTATGTACTCATTAAGTTACATGAGCAGGATAGATGGTAGAACTCACTGGTTGAAATGTTAACATTATAATAATAGGGTTTTTGTTCTATCAAAAGAGAAAAAAGTGGAGTAGGTTTTTTAAGGTAGTTAAGTTAGAATTTCTTGTGTTCGATTCAGCTATTTATAGCACTTTTTTAGTTCACAGATGTCAATTTGCTTTATCCTTTAGTGATGTTATATTGGAAATCAATTGGAAGAGTGTTAAACATGTAGTAGAATTTAATGTATAGCACGTTTGGATGAAATGTGACAAAATTAAATATTTATCGTCGACTAAGAATTTCATTTGCACTATATCCTTTTATTTGGAAGGAATTTGCACTATATCCTTTTCCTGTCTTTGTTTACTGCAATGCAATAGAGTTTCTAGAGCTGAGGTATTTTATTGTTCAAAGATTGAAAAATAGGAATGATATGTTGTATTATGTGTTTTGTTTGATAATAGTACTTCTCTCACGAGTTTATAGTGTTTTTTCTTTTCATCACAACTTTCGAGTCATTCTTCAAACCTTAGGCTTATGCCAACAATGAAGATTCTCGTTAGATATTAGACTCCATGTGGTCTTGTGGAGCACTTTCCTCGACACAATGTCTTGGTTTTTGACGTGGCCATTCTAACAACAACCTTAAATAAAATAAAAAATCACAACATTTTGTGTCCTAACCCTTGCCTTGAGAAATCCCAAAGATACAATCAATACTCAATATTTGCTTTGCAAAATGTGTAATTGATACTTCTATGATTGACAAGTATTTCCATAAATTTTCGTACGTATTTTAAGCATAGTTGTTATCATTCAGACACTTTTAAAGATGTCATCCAAATTTAGATTCTCTTCGACAAAACTTCTCTATATCCTTTTACAACATTTCATTTCTATCTCTCCTAATCACATCATTTTTTTCCATGTTCTCCATCCTTCCGCTCATTTTTGTTGTTGGAGAAAGATGCATGAGAGAGGATCTAAACCCCACTTATTCTAAAAGTATGTCACGTTCAACATGCTTACTATGATGTTATTAAGTTCGGTTCTTCAAAAAAAGCGAACTACATTTTGTTGGTATGACTGACACCAAACAATTTTTTAAGCTATCCTGAAGTGTATATCATCATCTTACTTAACAAAATTGAATTCCTCTTATTCTAAATGTATATGAATTCCTCTCATTCTATCGCTCCTACCCTCACTATCCATGTGTCGCATAACATATGCTCCAACCCTTAGAAGTAGAAATATGGGTATGAGTATTAGATAATGTGTCCAAACAGATAGTATAAGATTTTAAGCAAGGTCAAATGACAACACATGTAAGATACCACCCTAGCTAATGCATCCCACATGCAACATGTCGCATACTTCAATTAGTTAGTAATTGAAGGAAAGAGTGATTACGAGGTTAAATTGTAATAGTAGAAATTGTATGAACCCAAACGAGAATCTATAAAAATAAGGATAGTTTTATTTATTTATTTATTTTTTTTTACAAATTTGACATTTTTTCCCTCATGTCAATGTGTGCTTAGCTCTTCTAAACTTTAAATTAATAGTAATTAATCTATAATTGTTAGTTTAAATTATATTTTATTTGTATATTTAACTTTTAGTAATTTTTTTTTAAATTTCGTAATCAGAAAATATGTTTTTTTTTTCTGACAACTAATAAATTGTAGTATACTGATTTTGATTTTGTTAACTTGTTGTCTCTCCTCTAATAAAATAAAAAGGCCATATAAAACAAAAAATAAATGTTCTTTCAACACATTGGTTGCATACATGACACATTGGTTCTTTCAACACATTTTACAATTTTTCAAAAGAAAAGGTTACGTTGGTTCAATGTACATAATTTTAAAGTTGGAAAATGAAAAAAACAAAGCAACATTGCTTAAAAAAATATGCGATCAATACTTTTTGGTGAATTTTTCATAAGGTTGGGTGTGCTAGACCAACATACAAGAAGTCTAATAACAAGCTACTATGGTGGCCTCTCAATATAATAATTTAATATTGCGTAGACCATTGATATACTCTCAATAAAATAATTTAATAGTGTGTAGACCATTGATATACATATCACATATTAAATTGATAAGAACTTATACTACATTTAAATCTTAGCCAAAAGGCCGAGAATAGAATAAAATATGTGACCAATTTGTACATTGGTTTTCTTTTAATTTCATTGAATTTCTTACATTTAGAATATACTTTTCTTAGAAAATATTTTATTTAAAATTATTATTGTAAAAGAAAAGAGAAAGGGTCATAACTCATAAATCACGAATTAAGGAGTTAAAAAAAGTTCTTAAAAAAGTTAAATTTTGTATTAATTTTTTTGAAGTTTTAAATATTAAATAGACAATTTCAAAGAAAAATATTTTAATATTTAATCTCTTAACAAAAAAATGCATCGTGCATATGACCACCTTTTCCTTTCCTTTCAAAATTCATTTTTTAATCTTTAAAATATCACTCTCGTCAATTTAATTCATAAACTATTTAAATCAACTAAAAAATTCATAAACCATAAAAAATACACCATTTAACCCTTAAAGTATCCTAAAAAACAACCGATTTTTCTAACCAAAAGACTAAATAGTTAAATGAGAAAATAATTTAAGAATATTTTAGTTGATTTTAATAGTCTAAGAACTTTTTATTCCTTTCAAATCAGTCGACGACACAACTGTTAAGACTGGTACTGCTTGGTGGTGTTATCGTTTGAAGAAAATCAGAAACAGATTTGATTTTGTTTGTTTGTTTGTATCCTCCTATTAACCGTAGCGCTATCCTTGCTTCCATGTTCATTGCTGTGAATACTGGTGATCAAGAATGGCCTACTCATTTCAGAGACCTTCCGATCGACTACAAGCCCTGCGCTTTCTCTGCATTGTGTTAAGATTCGAGAGATTATTATTGGAAATAATACATGCTATTTTAACGTCCTCGTAACTTTGTAATAGACTTATGTTTCTTGTTTGTTAGTATTTTTGTTATGAGAAATCATATTTATATGTCACAACTTTTTAACAACTTTTTTTATCATATTCACTTGATGTTCTTATCCTTTCTCTTGCTTTTTTTTTCTATCTATTGTTTTTGATCAATAAAATGAGAGAAAAAGAATGTTGTCACAAAAGTTGTCATTAAATGATCGTACAAACATCATTGCTCTTTTGTTATTATGCATGCACTGACTACCATCTTATGTAACAGACTTATGTTGAGTGCTTAAATCCTTTGAAATGATTATGGCCTTTAATTTTATAATGGTGAAAACCCATCTTAGTTTTATCTTTTGAACTGTGTAGATAAGAATCACTTACTAAAAAGAGTTACTTACAAAAAATATTAAAAACAATTTTACTAATTATGAATTAAAAAAAACAGTTTGTACGTTGTAAATTTGTAATTAACTTTTACATCTCAATTTTTGTTTTCATAAAAATTATCATTTACTTCTTATAGTTTTTTAAAAATTTATAATTTTTTTAATAACTTTTGAGAGGTGTGGCTCCTTGCCATATGTTGCTCTAGGGCGTAGAGGACCAAATTTGAAAGGGGAGAGATCTGTTTCTTCTTAAAGAAGTACTTATCTCGTCTTGATTCTTATTATAGATTCTTGACCAATAGAATTACGTTGCGAGTCATACTTAACTTTTTTGAATGATTTATCAATCTACTCTTCTAAAATGTTACGTATTACCAGAAACATAGTTTCGATGATGTGTTTTGACATATTTGAACAAATGAGGGATTGAGAAATCCTCCTTTCTTTTCTTGGATCATGCTTTTTGAACTTTGACCTAGTCCTCTAGCCTTCTTGCCAAGCCTTCTTGATTCTAACATTCTAGATTAGAATCATCTCGACTTGAACTTTATTAACTTGATTCTTCTCGACATTAGTCCTCCTGACTCCAGTCTTCTTGTTCATTGTTTTCTTGATCATAGTGTGTACTGATTGTCTTCAAGATCATCGACTTTATTTTTTGAATGACAAATGTTAATAGTTAATTGTTAGATAATTTTTACTCCTTAACCATATTTGAACCCAAGACCTCCAACTTTTTTTTTCTTAATGATTTAAGAAGGCCTAGATGCTCTTCATATATTATGACTCTGACTTGAGTGCCTTTTTGAGTGTTAAATTCCCATTTAACAAACTTAGATGTTTTTCATACTGATAGGTGCAGTGTTGAATATTTTCTTGATGAGACGACCATACTTCCTGTCATGTTGTGCTACATTTGTTCATTCTTTAAGATTTTTGAGATTTAGTGACAATGTTAAGAACCTTCTTAAGTACAAGCTTCTATCAGGAATGCACAACCATGTGTTTCTTTCTATTCAAGAATATTGTCACTCACATAGAAATGCTTTAAATGTGTTCCTAGAATATACATTCAAGCACACATATTAGTCTTAACATTTATTCAATAACATGTTAAATGCATGTTTTACCAAAAAAAAAAAACATGTTAAATGCATCACCTTTGTTTTTTTTTTTCTTTTAGAATATTACTTGTGTATTTTTAGAGCAACTCCAACGTGAGTTCTTAGTGGGTCTGTAGAGGTTTCTTAAATGTTCCTGAAGGATTCACCATTGACGTGCTACATATGTCGTTTAGCGTGTAAAATCAATTCTTATACAAGCAATTGGCTCTCATAAGTATTTAGGAAAAACTTGAGAGGCATCAGGCATAAGTAATTTAAGGTGAGAGGCATTGAAGTAAAGAATTGTATCATTAAAGCAAAAAGCAGATGAATTACCTAAAAATAACGTGAGGTATTGCGCAATCCTTAAAGAATCCAAGGTGATTAGTAAGTAGGTATTGCTTTGTGATCAAAAGTAAATATCATTCATTGTTATTACATTCTCAATCAAAACAATTGATTATAGCATCATAAAAAGATTATCGGATTGGAAGACTAAAAACCTGTCTATGAGTGGTCGGCTTGTTATTATTGCCTCTACGAAGACATGAGTAATTAAAGTTCTCCAATCTCGAAGCTGGAGGAAGAAAATGATCTCGTTGAGAAGAGGTTGAAGATGCGCATTTGAAGATTTTGATGGAATCATATTAACCACCACTGTAGAATCTAGATAAAAAATGATGGGGGAAAGGTTTTGGAGCTTGGCTAGCTTTATACAAAGTCTTACAGCCCGTAATTCATTCCAAGCAGCAAAGCAGGAGCCAACTATACAACCTTTGATGAGTCTATCATTTACAAAATTAACTTTAAACCAACCAAGATGAAGACTAGTCTAAGCAATCACAACTTCGTGTTTATCCTAAATGTTGGATTCTGCTAAATAATCAAGAACCTTATCAATGGACCTAACTTGATTAAGAATTTCATAAAATAGAGGACTTTTCATGAAAGACGAATGAGAAAACATACAAATATTCTAATATTTTCAAATATCGTATACTGCCACTGTTGGAACATTGATGTGAAGTTGGAAGGAAATTGAATGATTAAACACCAAGTAATAAGACTTTGAGCTAGTGTGATGTGAATTGAAAAAATAGAGAGTGTGGGTCCCACATAAAATAGAACACACACATTAATAGTGTTTAAATTGCGGTATTTAATTTTAAATACTTTATAATGATAAAAATAATAGTAATTATTATTTTTATTCGTGAATATCACTTCCCATAAATTTAGTTTATGTTGTTTGTGATAAGAATAAGAATTCAACTGAGTTCTTATCTTTCCTTCATTCATATCCAATGAGTTTGTTTCCTCCACTTTTGTGGATTTATTTCTTTTTGATCTTATCCACAAATGTTGTTGAACTGATTAGTGATGAAATTTCTTTTTTATCTTATCCATTAGAGTAACTGCTGCCGCAATTTTAGCTAAAACAGTTACAAAATCTCTATATAAATAGAGGACTCCACTCAGTTCAAAAATCACACCAAAGAGTTCTATTGAGTTGTCGAGAACTCTTTCTCTCTTCTCCCCCCAGCTTGTGTTAACGAGCTATTCTTCTCCTTATCTCCTTTTTCTGTCCCTTCGAATTTAAGAGTGTTCTTAAGACCTTAGTCCCTATTCGGTATAATGTCCCTTCGAAATTAAGAAAAGTCTTAAGAACATAGTCCCATCGATAATATATGTCCCTTCGGAAAAAAGAGTACTTTTAAGATCATAGTCCCTTTTGAAATAATAATGTCCCGTCGGAATTAAGAATGATCTTAACGGTATATATAAATATTCTTTCAATATTTTTTTTTTATTTTTAGAGAAGTTAAAAAGTTAGAATGGTGGTATTACCATATTGGAGTGGTCGTAGTACCATATTGATATTTTGGAGAACTTAAAGGTTAGAATGGTGATAACACCATATTTGAGTGGTCCCAACACCATAATAGAGTGGTCATAGTACCATATTAGAAAGTGGTTTCAGTAATAAAGAGTGGTTTTAGTATCATATTGGAGGTGTAAATCTCGAACGGTTTTCTACAGTGCAGTAGTTAACCGCACAGTTGTAGCTGGGCTTGTTTTATCCTGGAGGCGGCGTGGTTGATAGTCTGCCTTGCACAATTTTGGGCAGTGCCGCGAAACGTCTTAAAGAGAGCGACCTGGTCGTGACTCAACCTAGTAACAGCTTCGGTAGATAGTCCCTTTCAAAATAGAATTTGGAAATTCAAATACAACAGTTTGGAAATCCAAAAACAACAATTTTAAGACGTTTTGTTCTGCCATGTCTATCGAAGAAATTACTTATTGAGATTTCGTTGTCTCAAAAATAAAACATGGATAAAAGGCTATAGAAATACATCTCTATACTGAATATGATGAAGTGTCTGTTGTTATAGCAACAACACTAAGAAATTCACATATGCGACTTTGAATTTGTTTGAAAATTATTTTTAAAAATCAGAACTGCACTGTGAATAAGTAACTCTAACTGCCAACAGAATAGGAACCCCAAAATGGTCCTAAATAAAAATTAGCAGCCACCATGTCATTTGTGAGAAACCATGTCATTTGTCCCGCAAGTAAATTGTTGCTCCGCTGCCTAACCTAACTAAAAAGAAATTCACTGATATGACTAGTTAAATCAATCTAGTTGGTGAATTAAGTGAATGGTGGATAAACATTAGCGTCTCGTGCCGTGTTTGCTATGATTATGCTATGTTAAAAAACATATGCTATTGCTGAAAATAAGAAAGTGTTGTTATAATATTATAACACCATTAAATTTGTAGGCATTGGAGATGTGAGGTTGCAAATCATGTCCGAAAAGAAAATTATTCTCTAGGACGTGATACATGCTCCAAAATAAGAAAGAACCTGAATTTCAGATTTCTATTGAATAAGACTGAGTTGACTCGGACTTAAAAAGAGACTTGTGCATCATGCATTCTTGTTGGGGAAAGACTGCACCTTTGATGATATGCTCAAAATTAAATTCTCCCTCTATTTTATAAGTTGTGTGATTTTAATATTTGACATGTCAAAATTTATCATATGAACAAGAGTTTAATTTTATACTTGAGTAACTTGGACTTAATTCCAAAGTTATATGACTAGAAAATTTTATTTTTTGCAGTCAACATGAATGAACCAAAAGTTCATATAAATCAGTGTTTAGAGAATTTGAATCTCTAAACTTAATAAATTATGATATGTGCGAACCTGATGACACATAAACTAGAAATGATAAAAAGATATTTTATCATATTTATTGATGACTGTAGATTTTAAAAAAAAATAAAATTGATACGCTTGATATGTTCAATTTTTATAAAAAAAATTGAAATTTATGTTGAATAGAGTACCCAAGTCTAAGAACAAAATTTCTAATTAAGAATTTTTGAAGAAAAGACAACCTAACTTGTCTTATTTTTTTTGAACTTGGAATTGTCTGGACTATATTTGGATTCTGGACCCCAAGAAAGTTGAACTCAATAGTAGAGCCTATGAATGTGTATTCATCGGGTATACTACAAATAGCGAAGCATATAAGTTTTATGACCTAAATGCTAAAATGAACATAGAATTAAACGATATCAATTTCTATGTAAATAAATACCCCTTTAAATAAAGAATAATGGGGGCACTAGTGGGGGCGCTAATGGAAGCACGCCATTAGTGGGGGCAAAGTAATTTCCCCTTTTAAATTGAGAGCTAGTGAGGGCACTGCATCTGATCACATTCCAGTAATCAGAAACAGTTATGAAAACATCGTACGAGATGTTATAGAACCTCAAAGAGGTAAGAAAGCTATAATTGCTAAAGAGTATAAACCTAGTTATATGGTTTGTATATTGGAAGAGGATCCATCTGGCCTTCAAGAAGCTTTGTCTTCATTGGATGCTAACTTTTGAAAAGAAAAAAAATAGTAAACGATGAAATGGATTCTCTAGAGTCTGACGAAACACGACTCTTAGTTGACTTGCCTCCTGGATGCAAACTAATCGGTTGCATTTGGATTTTGGAAAAAGAAACTAAAACCTGATGGATCAGTTGCTAAATACAAGGCTCACCTTGTAGAAAAAGGTTTTAGGCAAAGAGAAAAAATATATAGATTTCTTCGACACTTAGTCACCAGTCAATCGAATCATATCCATAAGGGTGCTAGTCCCTTTAGCCACTGTTCATAAATTGATAGTACACCAAATGGATGTGAAAGTTGCCTCATTAAATGGTGAACTAGAAGAAGAAATCTATATGGAACAACCAGAAGGTTTTGTGATTCAGGACAAGAAAACAAGGTCAGCAAGTTAGAAAAATCTTTGCATGGTCTAAAAATAACCTCCTAAGAATTGGCATGGAAAATTTGACAACCTAAAGATATCGAATGAGTATAAAGTGAATGAAAGTGACAAATGTATTCACTACAAATATGGAAATAACATTTGCACGATCATATGTCTCTATGTAGACGACTTGCTCATATTTGGTTCAAAGATTCATGCTATAATTTATGTGAAATCATTGTTTATCAACAACATTGATAAGAAAGACCTAGACAAAGTTGAAGTAATTCTTGGTGTCAAGATTACTGGATCAAAAAGGAGAATTGTTTTTTAATTAATCTCACAATCTTGAGAAGATCTTAAGAAATGTAATTATTTGACTGTAAACTTGCAAGCACACCTTATGATCCAAGTGTAAAACTCTTCAAGAACACTTGAGGTGGTGTTAAACAAATAGAATATGCGAGCATCATTGGCAGTTCTTAGATATCTTAGATATGTCACTGAATGTATTAGACCCGACATTGCCTATGTCGTGGAACTCTTGTGCAAGTTTACTAGTAGACCAAGTGAGAAGCATTAACATGCTATTGAAAGAGTCATAAGGTGCCTTAAGAAGACTATGACTCTAGGATTACATTATGAGGAGTATCGTGTTGTACTTGAATGGTACAAGATACAAAATAGAACATCCTTCAGATGAGTCTTAAGCGACCAGTGGCTGCACATTGAGCATCACTGGAGGATTTGTTTGTTGAAACAATGATATTGACTCAATCCATACTGGAATGATCTGAGATGAGAACACTAGAGAAAACTAGTGAAGAAGCAAGTTGAGAAAATGCTTGCTAGTTGAGATCCCCTAGTGGGTAAAACCGTTGCCAGGAGTGTTAATTCATTGTGATAGTACTGCAGCTATTACAAAATTGAGGATCGTTACTACAATAGTAAGAGACGATAATTAAGGCACGAACACATAAAAATTAGAGAGCTAGCTACTCTCAAAAGGAACGGTTAAAGTAGATCATGTACGTACTAATAAAGAATTAGTCAATCCTTTGACGAAAGGAAAAACTAGAAAGAAAGTCATAAACACATCCAATAGGATGGGACTAATGCCTAAAGATCACAAGTGATGGTAACCCGACCTAAATGACTGGAGATCCCAAGAAATAGGTTCAATGGGTAATAACAAGTCATGAGTGATAGAACATGTTATGAGAAAATTAAGAAAGCATGAATCCTGCAGCGACAAAAGGATGAGATAATAGAAACTCTTAATGAGATCTATACTCTATGTTGAGTGGAGTACATAGCTACAGGAGTACTCTTGATAGAATCACCTATACGAATGTGGAACTGAGGCCGGTTCCTGTGGGATTTTGAGGCAGAATACCTAGAGCGTTCGTTAAAACTGAGATAAACGTGCAGGGCCATAAATGCACGGGCTTTTAGAATACACCTTAGGAAAAGGTTTGTGTGCGGACTCTATGTCTGAGATAGAGTTCAATGCTGTAAGCAACTCTTGTTGAATCGGAATAGTATTCGTTATGCAAAGGTTCAAGTTGTAGGCGACACCTTTGTTTATTAGCAACCTTATAGAAACGTTTTGACGTTACTATTGAAACCATTTTTTAAATTCAAGTGGGGGATTGTTGGAACATTGGTGTGAAGTTGGAAGGAAATTGAATGATTAAACACCAAGTAATAAGACTTTGAGCTAGTGTGATGTGAATTGAAAAAATAGAGAGAGTGGGGGTCCCACATAAAATAGAACACACACATTAATAGTGTTTAAATTGCGGTATTTAATTTTAAATACTTTATAATGATAAAAATAATAGTAATTATTATTTTTATTCGTGAATATCACTTCCCATAAATTTAGTTTATGTTGTTTGTGATAAGAATAAGAATTCAACTAAGTTCTTATCTTTCCTTCATTCATATCCAATGAGTTTGTTTCCTCCACTTTTATGGATTTGTTTCTTTTTGATCTTATCCACAAATGTTGTTGAACTGATTAGTGATGAAGTTTCTTTTTGATCTTATCCATTAGAGTAACTGCTGCCGCAATTTTAGCTAAAACAGTTACAAAATCTCTATCTAAATAGAGGACTCCACTCAGTTCAAAAATCACACCAAAGAGTTCTATTGAGTTGTCGAGAACTCTTTCTCTCTTCTCCCCCCCAGCTTGTGTTAACGAGTTATTCTTCTCCTTATCTCCTTTTTCTGTCCCTTCGGATTTAAGAGTGTTCTTAAGACCGTAGTCCCTATTCGGTATAATGTCCCTTCGAAATTAAGAAAGGTCTTAAGAACATAGTCCTATCGATAGTATATGTCCCTTCGGAAAAAAGAGTACTTTTAAGATCATAGTCCCTTTTGAAATAATAATGTCCCGTCGGAATTAAGAATGATCTTAACGGTATATATAAATATTCTTTCAATATTTTTTTTTAATTTTTGGAGAAGTTAAAAAGTTAGAATGGTGGTATTACCATATTGGAGTGGTCGTAGTACCATATTGATGTTTTGGAGAACTTAAAGGTTAGAATGGTGATAACACCATATTTGAGTGGTCCCAACACCATAATAGAGTGGTCACAGTACCATATTAGAAAGTGGTTTCAGTATTAAAGAGTGGTCTTAGTACCATATTGAAGGTGTAAATCTCGAACGGTTTTCTACAGTGCAGTAGTTAACCGCACAGTTGTAGCTGGACTTGTTTTATCCTGAAGGCAGCGTGGTTGATAGTCTGCCTTGCACAATTTTGGGCAGTGCCGCGAAACGTCTTAAAGAGAGGGACCTGGTCGTGACTCAACCTAGTAACAACTTCGGTAGATAGTCCCTTTCAAAATAGAATTTGGAAATTCAAATACAACAGTTTGGAAATCCAAAAACAACAGCCACACCAAAAAAAAAAGTGTCCAATTGAGATTGAACGTTACCGATATTATTATGAGAAATATTCCAATCCAACCACCTATAGAGAGAGGGCAAGACTAAAATATTTGCTTTGGTGGTCTAGATTGAGAAGCCTATTCCGAAAATTCCTAACATCATTACAATTTCTAAACATGTACATAATTTTTACAGGATAATCACTACATCACAGGCAAAGGTTATATGTAAATATTCCTCTAGCATGTGTCTCATCATTAGTTAGGAGGCGATTATGAGCCAGTTTACAAAGGAAAAATTAGTAGTAATTGGAACCATTCCAAGTCCAAATATGGTCAAAATCTTGATCAATGGAAATAGTAGGGTGAAGGCGGGAAAGAATAAGATCGTAAGCACCCCTCAGGGTAAAATTTCCATCTCACGTTCTTCCAACAAGGAAAGTATTATTTACTTGGAAAATAAAGTTTGATAGTTGCAATTTTGTCACATATATCCCTAGGCACATACCTTTCATTGTACTATCTTGGATAGTACAAGTGATGTTGTCTTTAGGGGTGGGCAAAAAAACCAAAAAACCGAACCGAACTGCTGAACTGAACCGAACCAAACCAAAAAAAACTGAAACATTACGAACAGTTCTAGAACTGAACTGAAACAGTTCGGTTCAGTTCAAAACAGTTCGGTTCGGTTCGAAACAGTTCGGTTCGGTTCGAAACAGTTCGGTTCGGTTTTACCTTCTAAAATTCGTTTTTGTTTGGTTTTTTATATTTTTTTCAATGGTATCAATAATAACAGTTCGGTTCAGTTTGAAACAGTTCGGTTCAGTTCAAAATCCAAACAGTTCGGTTCAGTTATTTTAAATTTATCAAACAGTTCGGTTCGGTTCAGTTTTCATCCCGAACCGAACCATGCCCACCCCTAGTTGTCTTTACCATCTTCACATGCACTAACAATTGCTTTAGGAGAAGAAATCAAAAGATGAAGAACATGTGGAACACTAATAGTGCGTTTGATCTGCTAAAAAGTAAGTACCAGATATAACAACATAGGACAAAACAATATAACACAAGGTAGAACAACACATGACAAACTTTTATGGTATTGAACAATTTATGATCTTATACGATTTTTAGTGGACAAAAGGCTTTATGGTGATTTAGACAACTTGTACTTAGGACAAAAAGTTGTGTTGTGGTTTAGTGAAAGACAATAATTTCAGTTTTTGTTCTATCCCTCGCATCCAACTTGTTCTATCCCTAAAACAATTTTACAAATCAAACACCATACAACTAGAGTTGTCTTATCCCATCATTCATATTTTAATAGATCAAACACACTCTAAGATACAAGAATATTAGCTTTCAAATCTTCACTTATAAATTCATAATTTCCTTGGTATTAGCTTTCACAATCTTCACTCATAAATTCATAATTTCCTCGGTTAGGTCATTAAATGCCAAGCAAGCTTCATCATATAGCTTTGTTGAGCTTCCTCAAGCACTTAAAATCCAATCCTCTTTTTGCTCTAATGGTAAAAAGACATATGTTTAATCCTATGTTATGGGTCAGAGCCCCACTATTATCGTTGAATGAAAATAAATGGAAATTTCGATGTTATCTTAAACCTATGATATTTCCTTTCTTAGACTATGACGTTATCTATGAAGCCCTGATAACCTGATACGATACATATACATTGATACAGGAAAATTTTAAAATTCAAGATATGATACGGTCGAGATACTTTAATAAAAAATTAAGGCTTAATTGCACTTTTGCTCCCTATCTTTTTCCAATTGTGCGATTTTGCACCCCATATTTTTTTTGAGCGATTTTGCACCCTATCATTTACCCCCTTTCTGATTTGTAGCCCCTTATGTGTTTTTTTGCTGATGTGTTGAATTTTGCTGACATGTCTTCATTAAATACTTGCCATGTGTGTAATTTGTATTTTTAAAAAAATCAAAATTGAAATAATTGAAGTTGGAGGTTTGGCATCTCAATCTTACGCTTCAGCTTTAGGATCCTCCTTGTCAAGGAGCGACACCCCTGATGCTCACTTGAACCGAGAGTTTCCAGCCCTTCTATTCCACCCATTGGTGAGGGTAGGTCCATTGCTGCAGACAAACAAAGTTTCAATGGTCAAAACTCATTTAATGCTGTCTCGTCTAATTTAAATGAGCCTGCGGATCTCGTATCTGCTTTGGCTGGCATGAATCTGTCTCAAAATGATGCAATAGACGATGAGAAACGTCCCCCGTCATCAAGGCACAATGAATCAGATTACAGTCATAATGCTAAGTGTTGAGTATTTTGGTGTTGGCTGCATGTTTTGGCAAATCCAATGTGTTGAATAGAAGCATCTCCATGTTTATAACAAGTCTTCAGTTCAAGAATTTTGATTTGAAGCTGTTCAGAAGCACTTTTGGCCTTCAGAAGCTGAAAGCACCTTCAGACGCACTGTAGCACTTCAGAAGCTGAAATGTGAGTCTGATGCCCGCGTTGACTTTTGTTGACTTCATCAGAAGCTGGTTTTTCTGAATTGTTTTGGCGCGAATCTTTGCGAGATTTAACAAGGATTTATTCAAGCATGTTGATTCTAGAAGGCCTGATTAAATTGGAGAAGATCTTTGAAGATTTGGCTCGTGTTTATGAATGTTCTTATTTTACTGAAGCAATCTTTGAGAGATATGTTGCAGTTTTATTTGTTTCCTTTTTCAAGCCATTCATTATTCAGAATCATATCAATTCAGAAGATTTAATTCAGATTAATGTTGCTTGCTGAAGACTATATAAGGAGTGCTTTGATGCTATTCAAGTCACGAGGAATTAGAGAGAAAATTCAGAAATAGAGTCTTAGTGTGTGTAAGCTTTTTAGCTTTGTTTGTGCACCACTCAGTTTGAGTTGGTTTAGATGTTTTGAGTTGTAATCGCTCTAAGCCTGTAGGTATGAGTGCTGTCTTTATGTATTGAAGTTGTTCTTCAAAAAACAGGGGAGTTTTGTTCAGAACTAGGTGTTAGTTCAGGTTTTTTCAAGTGACTGGGCTGTTGCTTGAATAGGAAGTTAGTGGACTCTAATACTCATGCGTGGGTAGAAGTCTGACTAGGTGGAAGTTGATTGCTTAGGATAGGAACTAGGGGTCAGTGTCTGAGTCTTAAGGATTAATTCCAATAGTGGATTTCCTTCCTGGATTGGTATCCCCCAGAGTAGGAGGTGTTTACTCCGAACTGGGTTAACAAACCTTGTGTTCTGTTTATTTCTGCACTTTTGATTTCTGCTGCATAACTGATTTTAATTGTGCTAAGTATTGGTTCAGAACCTGTTAACTTCTCCCAACCTGTTTAACTCCTAACTCTCATTATTGCTAAGCCAGAAATTTCAATTGGCATCAGAGCAGGCACCCTGCCTGTGTTTTGGGTGAGTTCCAAGGTTAATAATGTCTGGCTTTATGGAGAGAGAAGGAGGTTTTGTCAACAGACCACCCATACTTGATGGCACCAATTATGAGTACTGGAAATCAAGGATGTGTGCATTCCTGAAATCCATTGACAGCAAAACTTGGAAGGCTGTGATTAAAGGCTGGGATCATCCTGTGGTTTTGGACAAAGATGGTAACAAAACTGAGATTCTGAAGCCTGAAGAGGAGTGGACCAAAGTTGAAGATGATCTGTCACATGGAAACTCAAAGGCCTTGAATGCAATTTTCAATGGTGTTGACATGAACATGTTCAGACTCATCGAGCAATGTATTGTGGCAAAGGATGCTTGGGAACTTCTGAAAACCACTCATGAAGGAACCTCTAAGGTTAAGCTATCCAGACTTCAGTTGCTCACAACAAAATTTGAAAACTTGAAGATGTTGGAGGATGAAACTGTTCAGGAGTTTTACATGAATGTGCTGGACATGGCAAATTCCTTTGATTCTCTTGCGGAAAAGATGACAGATGAGAAGTTAGTCAGAAAAATCCTCAGGTCCCTGCCCATAAGATTTGATATGAAGGTTACAGCCATAGAAGAAGCTCATGACATCACCACCATGAAGGTTGAGGAGCTGATTGGGTCCTTGCTCAATTTGAGACTGCTTTCTGCAAACAGCCTGATAAGAAAGGGAAAGAATAGCTTTTGCGGTTAATTCTGAAGCTGATAATCAACAAGAGCTTGATGAAGATGAAGATGATCTATCAGAAGCACTTGTGTTAGTAGGAAAACAGTTCAAAAAGATTCTGAAACAGGTGGACAAGAAATCCAAATACAAAGGTCAGAATCTCAGACTCAACAATAATAAGCAACAATCTGAAGAGAATAGCAAACAAGCAAGAGGTGTGCAGTGCTATGAGTGTGAAGGCTATGAACATATCAAAACTGAATGTCCTAATTTTCTCAAGAAGCAGAAGAAAAGCCTTGTTGTATCTTGGTCTGATGAGGATAGCTCAGAAGGAGAGGTTGAGAGTAAGTCAGTCAAACATGTTGGTGCTCTTATGGTCTTAGAAGCTTGCTCAAAGTCTGTGCCTGTAGTCTATTCAGAGTCTGAAACTTCATCAGAAACTGAAACTTCATCAGAATCTGAAGCCTGTGATGAAGAATTGATTTTTGAAGAACCAGCTGTTTCTTATGAAGAATTGTATCTCAGAAATCAAGAATTGATCAAGTTATTAGAGACTGAGAAGGAAACTGTGTGTCAGCTGCAGTCTGAAAGATGTACTCATATAGGACAGATTGCTGATCTTAATGATGAAGTAACACATTTGAATTCTCAACTTGATCAAATGAAGAAGCAAGTTAGGATGATGAACTCTGGTACTGATAAGTTGGAGGAGATTCTGGATGCTCAGAAACAAGGGAAACATAAGGGTTTAGGATTTGTGGATGAGAGTCTGAACCTCAAGAAGAAAAATCCTGTTAAACAATTTGTTCCTGCTTCTGAATCTTATGATTCTATGATTGGGACATCAAAGATGAGACCTCAGATGCAATCTCAGAAGAAAGCTCAGAAGCAAGCTCAAGTGCAATCTCAGAAGCAGCCTCAGAAGCAAATTCAGATGAGACATCAGAAGCAAATTCAAATGCAACATCAGATTTAACCCCAGAAGTTTAACAGAAACAAAAGAAGAAACCATATTTGGGTTTGTCATCACTGTGGAAAGAAGGGGCATATCAAACCATTTTGTTTCAAACTATATGGTTATCCTGAGCACTTTAATCACAGAAGAGTGCAACCAGCTGCAACCAGGAACAATGTTCAGAAGGTGTGGAAGCCTAAAGCTCAGAATGTTGGTCTAATGGCTAATACTTCTCAGAAAGCTTCATCTAAGAAAAAATGGTACTTTGACAGTGGCTGCTCTAGACATATGACTGAGGTTAGTAAATTCCTGGAAAATATAAGACCTTACACCAAGAAAATGTATGTGACTTTTGGTGGTGGAGCA
Organism: Medicago ruthenica; assembly: GCA_018208015.1. NCBI lineage: Eukaryota > Viridiplantae > Streptophyta > Magnoliopsida > Fabales > Fabaceae > Medicago > Medicago ruthenica. The sequence goes on from CM031375.1 coordinate 20,887,747, forward strand.
AAAGGAGAAATTCTGGGAATTGGTGACTTGGCCTGTGATGGTTTACCAAAATTGAAGGATGTGTACTTAGTTAAAGGGCTAACTTCAAACCTGATCAGTATCAGTCAATTGTGTGATCAAGACTTGAAAGTAAATTTCAATAAGAAAGAATGTTTGGTAACTGATCAAGAGGGTAATGTTCAGATGAGGGGCTGCAGATCAGAAGATAATTGTTATCTGTGGAAATCTGAGGAAGAGGACAAGATCTGTCAAATGCTTGGTCATTTACACATGAAAGTTTTGAAGAATATCAAGTCTGTGCAACCCAAAGTCAAGGTTGATGAACCAGGAATAGCAAAGAAACTGGATGATAGTGAATATGAGGAATTTACTGCCATCAGACTCTCTGTGCAGAAGAGAATTGATAGACTTCAGAAGAAGATTGATGAGAGGAATAAGTCTGGTTTGAATTCTTCAAATGTTTGCCTGTACAAGGACTTATAGCAATTACAGCAAGCTGGATGTGAGGAAGAAAGAGTACCTGCCAGTTTTGCTAAGGCTGAGAGTGTTTCCTATGTCTAAATCTGAAAATGGGATTATTTTTGCAGATTTTTGTGCAGTTGCTTATTTGATTTCTGTCCCCAACGTGAAATCAGTGCTTTGTCATAATTTTGTGGCTAAAAAGGGGGAGAAAAACTTATGTTTAAGATCAGACATGAGCTGTCTAGAGTGTGTGCTGTCAGATTGTAGTGTGGTTCAGAAGTTGCAGGTTTTGCTCAGAATTCATAACCAATGCAACATGAGATGTGTTGGTGATATTGAGGGGGAGTGTGTGTCTCAGGGGGAGTACAAGGGTATTATATTCCTGAGTGTTTGTGTTCCTGAAGTTTTCAATTTCAGAAGCTGGTTTATCATTTTTCACTGCAGTTCAGAAGTAAGGGAGAGTTTTATGAGTTGCAGGGGGAGAGTTCAGATGCTGGAGTGGTTGTACATGCGTTTATTTAGTTGTGAAGCTTCAGGGGGAGTGTTTGAATTTGTTCAGAAGCTGCATTGTGTGTATCAGTGTTCAGAAGCTGAAACTGATTGGTTTTTAATGTAAACATAGCTTGAATCCGCTGCTAATCTGTTTGCTATGTTATATAATTGTGGAGTTCTTCATTGCTGAGTTAATTTTATGGGAGATTGAAGAACTTGGGTGTGTGAACATTGGTTTTAGCCAAAAATTTGCCAAAGGGGGAGATTTTTGAGTATTTTGGTGTTGGCTGCATATTTTGGCAAATCCAATGTGTTGAATAGAAGCATCTCCATGTTTATAACAAGTCTTCAGTTGCAAGAATTTTGATTTGAATCTGTTCAGAAGCACTTTTGGCCTTCAGAAGCTAAAAGCACCTTCAGACGCACTGTAGCACTTCAGAAGCTGAAATGTGAGTCTGATGCCCGCGTTGACTTTTGTTGACTTCATCAGAAGCTGGTTTTTCTGAATTGTTTTGGCGCGAATCTTTGCGAGATTTAACAAGGATTTATTCAAGCATGTTGATTCTAGAAGGCCTGATTAAATTGGAGAAGATCTTTGAAGATTTGGCTCGTGTTTATGAATGTTCTTATTTTACTGAAGCAATCTTTGAGAGATATGTTGCAGTTTTATTTGTTTCCTTTTTCAAGCCATTCATTATTCAGAATCATATCAATTCAGAAGATTTAATTCAGATTAATGTTGCTTGCTGAAGACTATATAAGGAGTGCTTTGATGCTATTCAAGTCACGAGGAATTAGACAGAAAATTCAGAAATAGAGTCTTAGTGTGTGTAAGCTTTTTAGCTTTGTTTGTGCACCACTCAGTTTGAGTTGGTTTAGGTGTTTTGAGTTGTAATCGCTCTAAGCCTGTAGGTATGAATGATGTCTTTATGTATTGAAGTTGTTCTTCAAAAACAGGGGAGTTTTGTTCAGAACTAGGTGTTAGTTCAGGTTTGTTCAAGTGACTGGGCCGTTGCTTGAATAGGAAGTTAGTGGACTCTAATACTCATGCGTGGGTAGAAGTCTGACTAGGTGGAAGTTGATTGCTTAGGATAGGAACTGGGGGTCAGTGTCTGAGTCTTAAGGATTAATTCCAATAGTGGATTTCCTTCCTGGATTGGTATCCCCCAGAGTAGGAGGTGTTTACTCCGAACTGGGTTAACAAACCTTGTGTTCTGTTTATTTCTGCACTTTTAATTTCTGCTGCATAACTGATTTTAATTGTGCTAAGTATTGGTTCAGAACCTGTTGGTTCAGAACCTGTTAACTTCTCCCAACCTGTTTAACTCCTAACTCTCATTATTGCTAAGCCAGAAATTTCACGAAGCAGTACCAATACTTAAACAAGTCTGATTCTCTACCTTATCTGCGCCATTCTGTGAACAATCCTTATTTGAAAGCTAGTAAAAGCAACGCTAGTTTTGGATTGGATATGAATGATTCTATGTTGTATGCAGCTGAACAACTAGAATCTCGTAAGGCTGGTGGATATTCTGTTAACTCGCATTTCAAAGGATCTACACCAACTTTTACTGGAAGAGGTGGTTCACCTGCTCATTATCAGAACGTTGATGATACACATATCTCGCACACCAACTATAACATGGATGGGTTTGCTGTTAACCCTTCATCACCACCGATGATGGGAAGCCCACACGGGAGTGCAAATTTGCCTCTTTTCTTTGAACATGCTGCTCCATCGTCTCCGCTAGGAATGAATGCCATGGACTCTAAAGGCTTGGCAAGAGGCGCACATTTAGGACCTTTGTTGGCTGCGTCAGAGTTACAGAATACAGGATGAGTGAATAAGGGTTTCAGATTTTGGGTGTGAGGAGAAGTGGAGGGTCACGTGACCACTGGCCTCCAACTTCCATTATTTCAATTTTGAATTTTTTAAAAATACAAATTACACACATGGCAAGCAGTTAATGAAGACATGTCAGCAAAATTCAACACATCAGCAAAAAAACACATGAGGGGCTACAAAATCAGAAAGGGGGTAAATGATAGGGTGCAAAATCGCTAAAAAAAAATATGGGGTGCAAAATCGCACAATTGGAAAAAGATAGGGGGCAAAAGTACAATTAAGCCAAAAATTAAATTTAAACTACATGTTAAAACTCAATACAGACTATGGACTAAAACTCAAAAAACAAAAAAATTGGAGCAAAACCTAGACCAAACAGTCATAGAAAAACAATAAGGCACAACAATGAAGTTGCCTCACACGACAATTAACAATAGCAGCGTTCTCAAACAAAAAAAGACACAAAACAGACGGTGGACAACAATAAAAATATAAATATAAGTAATATTGATAATAAAAAAAGCAATAATTAGTCAATTACATATATGATATATCCATTACTTAGTCAATTACATATATCACAAAAATAATAGAAACATCAGGTAACCCGCACATATCGGTTTTCCACCGTCTATCCCTCACGTATCCTCGATGTATCTGAAAAGTATCAGACAATTGTTTTTTTAAAAAATAAAATTTAATCTCCAGATACTCTCCCAATACGTATCAGGGTGTATCGGTCAGATATCGGTGCATGATACTATCAGATACCAGTACCTCATCCATTTTAAAGTATCTAAATTTCAGAGGTCGTCATCCTATCTCTCTCTCATGTATATTTTTTTTTTGAGTAAACTAAAATATCATCTGCACTCATCGATAATTCAACCTTGGATCAAATGGTTAATTGATGAAAATATTTACCATATGTGTCACGTTATATTGGTCCTTTTTTTCCTATAGTTTTTTTGGGTAACCATGTTATATCTATAAAATTTCTACTACCGTTTATTGATAACTAATCTCTATAAAAAATTTGTTAAACAAAACAAGACAACTTCTTTTTTTTTTTTTTCCAGACAAATTTTGTGTAAACATAATTATAGATTAAATCCATAACCACTTACCACTTAGATGAAATTGTTGTTGTTATTATCAAATATATTAGGCAAAATTACTCAAATTGTCCCTTAACTTAATTTTAAATAACATTTATGTCCTTTATCTTTTTATTGTTCCATTTCTATATTTTATCTTTTTAAAATATTACACAGTTTGCTTCCGTTAGCCATCTGTTAAAGAAAAACACACAAGTTATTAAATTACAAAAAATCAAATCTTTTATTTTATTACATTTTAACCATTACCCTTTTCCCATTTTCCCTTTCCACTTGTTTCACGTTAACAGACATGAGTTGAAAGAAAAGTAACACCATGGTTTTGGGTCTCTTCCAATTTCTATTCTGAAGCCTTGCCAAGCTGATTAGATCTGAACAGTGAATGAACTCACAAACATGAATTAACCCACAATACATAAAATCATGGAAGAACAACAAGAACAATCTTCGTGAAGCTTCTTCATCCATAAAGTTTGATTTTTTTTTTTTATCTTATTGTGAGGAAAAAACGGAGGAGAAAAAATAGAATGAAATGAATTTGCTTCAAACTTTGATTTATTCAATTCAATGAAGAGCTTAGGTGAAGAGGAGCTCGAAAACGATATTCATTTCTCCGATCTGTGTTCGTGGTGAGGAAGCCATGAATTGCAAAGTTGGAGTTTTAGGTTTTCGCAACACCAGTCCTCTATTCAACATAAGTTTTTTTTTTTTTTTTAACAAATTGGCTAACGGAATACACTTAAAGGATATTAGTGTAATGTTGTAAAAAGTTAGTATATAAATGAAAAAAAAAAAGATAAAGGATTAAGTTAAGGACGGCTTGAGTAATTTTGCGAATATATTAAAGAAACTTGTACTCTATTTCAACAATTCAATTTGATTTCATTGAAGCGTGAAAACGTGTTGGCGAATTGAGGAATGAATCTCTATATTGACTTACTAAAAAATATACTAAAATAAGCATCAGTACAAGATGAATGAACTTCACCCAGAGAAAGGGGAAAGGGGCCAATAGCACTGCTACATTTATTACACCCTCAACAACTCTCTCTCACAATCGATACAGAAGAGAAGAGAAGAGAGAGAAAAAGTTGCAACTGTAAACAATGCTCGCCGCTGCTTCGAGGCACGCCAGGTCCACACAAGGCCGCGGGAACCGTGTCCGGTCACTCTTAACCGCTTCCGGCATTACCACCGGTTACTCAATTCCCACTACAAACGCTTTCCGTTACGGTTATAGTTACAGGAACCGCAACACCAGAACTTGTCCAAGCTCACTCTTCTCTATCAAAGGCTTTCTCTCCGATCCATCATCATCATCATCATCATCACACAGCAGAGTAACCATTCCACAACCTGTTTGTTCAAATGCCTAACTCAAATATTTTTCCCATTCATTTTTATTAGATCAAAACTCAATGCTTTTAATCTCTTTAACTCCACACTTTTTGATCAAAACCGTGTCTGACACTATTCAATTATTATGACATTTTCTTATACTTCATAGCTTTTAAACTCTGTAGCACCACATTCATTTTTTGATTGATAGAAGGCGTGTCCACATGTGATTTCTTTCATTTATTGTGTCATTTTCTTAAATTACTACAGGTGTCAACATGTCAGTATCGTGTCTGTGTCCTCTGTAGGTGCTTCATAGGTTTTGATTTTTGACTGATTTGGAAATTGTGTGGAACAGAGTTTCAAGGTAGTAGATGGAAGAGCGTTGTTTTCAACTTCAGCTAAAACTGATGAAGGAAGTCAGAAGAATAAAAAAACTGATTCTAATGTGGCTAAATCACCTCCAGGTGGTGGACAAATTGCTGATATAAGGATCCTAAAGTCGCTTGCTGGTTATCTTTGGATGAAGGATAATCCCGAATTTCGGTTTCGGGTTGTTGCTGCATTGTTTTTACTTGTTGGAGCTAAGGTTAGTTATATAGTTACTTATGAGATTCGGTAGCTTAAGCAAGTGTTTATTCAATAAAATGCTCATTGGATAAGTGCTTATGTAGATGTTGTTTTTGCAATTATAGAGAGACTGAGAACAACACTCATTGTATAAGTACTTATGTGGAAGTTGTTTTTACGATTGTTGAGAGATTGGGGAAACTATGCATATGCTCTGTTTGCATATATATTGTTACGAGAGATTATGAAGATAAATAAATTGGTAAATGCCCAATTCGGTCTCCAGAATTGTAGGAATGTACCAACCTAGTTCTGTATACTAACAATATTCCAAAATGATCCATGAAATTGCAAAATGTTAGTCAAATTTGTCCTTCTATTGGTATTTATACGGACTAATCTATAATGACATTATGTTGGTAATGTTAGAGATGCATTTCAAACTAAGTGAGTAATGTTATGGATGTATTATTTGATAACATATCCAAACAAAGGGACAAACCTGAATAACATTTTACAATTTTAGGGATCAATTTGGAAAATTGATAATGGGAGGACTAAATTGATATGGTAGTACAATCAATTTCAGGGACCAAATTGGGTATTTTACTCTAAATAAATTGAGAACATCTTATGACAATATCATAATCATAAGTTGTTTTGAACAGTTAGACAAGTACTAATGCCATAATAAGTTAAGCCCAAATAAATTAGCTCTTCCAGACGCCCTCTTATTTATTGTGTTGTGGTTAACTATTTAATTTGCTGATTTTTTTTTTTTGGAAATGTCGTAACTTGCTGATGCTGATTCAGTGTTGTTAAATAGTGGCGCTATACCGCTATAGCTTAGCGGAATTTAGAGAAACCGCTATTGTTCCTTAATACGCTATTTAGTTCAAAATGGCAAATAACGGCTATGCCTATGGTGGTGCTATAGCCCTATTGTGTAGCAGAATGCTAACAATCCGCTGTTTTCTGCTACCCATGATTGACAACACTATGTTGATTAGTGACCCTTGTTGTTGGTAATTGATCTTTGCTGCTAAGTTACTTACACTTCTGATGGTTCATTCTCTATTTTCATCTTTCAGGTTGTGAATGTTCAGGTCCCTTTCTTATTCAAGCTTGCAGTTGATTGGTTGAATACTGCCACGGGCAATGCTGGTGCTGTTGCTTCAAGTCCTACTGTGATGGCGCTCTTTGCTACCCCTGCGGCAGTCTTAATTGGATATGGGATTGCACGTTCTGGAGCTTCTGCTTTCAATGGTATTTATAACTGAAATGATTGATAAACTTCTTTTGTTTTATCTACTTATTGACGCTGGATTTACGTATTGGGATGAACTTGGAAGTCATTATAATTCTAAATTGGTCAATACCTCCTGGTGTCCTTTAAGTTTTACGTTTTTCCCAGATCAGTCCTTTAAGTTTCTATAGTTTCATATTGATCCTTTAAGTTGCACAATGTTTGCACTGTAATCATTTTCCATCCAACTCTGTTAAAGATGCTTGTGTGGCAGTTAAACGATGACGTGGCGACTCCAAATCATTAAAAAAATAAATTATTATCTAATTTTTATTAAATAAATTAATAAAAACCTCCAAACCCAGATCTTCATAGCTATATTCATACCTTCATCTTAACATTCATATCTTCATCTCCTTCAACAAAAAATTACACAAAACACCCATTAAAATTATATCTAAGTTTCATATTCTAACCCAATTTAATTTTGTAATTTTCAACTGAATCAGAGTTTTTCAGCTGTGATTTTTGTTATGAATATTAATTTGGGATTTTCTTAGTTTCTCTTATGAGAAAGATGGCATGAATGAGGATGATTAAGACGACGATGTTGATAATGAGAATGTTGAAGATGTAGAGGTTGAAAAACTTGAAGAACATGGATAGTGATTAAGAAAAAAATTGAGAATTTAAATCTGGTGGTGAGTTTGAAGTTGATGACGATATTTACGTGGAGATAGATATGAAGATGATGAATTTGTTTGGGTTGAAGATGAAGATAAGGGGATAACGATGATTTTTTTTCCTTCTAATTTTGAGTTTTTTTTTTAAATAAAAAATAATTAATAAATAACTTTTTGCTGACGTGGACGTGATGTGGATGTGTCACATCAGTGTTTAACCACCATGTAAGCCCTATTTAACATAATTGGATGGAAAATGACAACGTTGTAAACGTTGTGCAACTTAAAGGACCAATTTGAAACTAAGAAAGCTTAAAGGATCGATCTGGGAAAAACGTAAAACTTAAAGGACTCCAGGAGGTATTTGGCCTTCTAAATTTTAAAGCCTAAGCTTTTGAAAACACTAGTTAAAGTTACATTTTACACTCCTTGGATTTGGACCTATATTCATATTTTTTTTGACACCTGACCTATGTTCATAATAAAGATTTCCTGACCTATGTTCATGTTAAAGATTTAAATTTTGCATTTTGTTTTGGAAAAAGAAGATTTTTTTAAGAAATATTGAGACAAAGAAGTTAGTCAACTAGTAGTGAAGGCAAGGATAAAGTATATATTTAAGAGCTGAAATGAATTATGAAAACAAAGCAAAGGAAGCGGCGGAAACAGGACTGCAGTAGTACCATGACAACTGCAACACCCTTGAATTAGACATGCTCATAATATCAGTGACACAAGTTGTAGGCAAAGAAACATCTAAGATGCCGAATTCTCAGAAAACTAAACATTAAATCTTCTATAAATAAGTACAACTGGTTAGATAACCTTAAATGTCTGAGCCCATGAGCTTAAATAGTGAATTTTTCATCTCATAGGAACCCAAGCTTCCCAACTTATTAAGAATCATGGAAACCTGGAAGTATGACTTCAAGTTCAAACACTTTGAAAGCATTGTCAAGCCCAATAATTACCCATGGTTTGATCTTCCCAAAAGAGAATAAAGTATTACAAAAATGGCTTAAATCATGGTAGTTAAAATCTCATATTGAATCGTATAATCCCACGATTTTGCAATTATGCTTGCCCTCAGCGATTAATAGTATACACAATCCTATTTTGGTGGAATCGCCCGTTAATCGTAGAATCATATACCTATGATCTTTGAAACGTTTCTGCGATGATGGTTATAAATGAATTTACATTTATATTAGTATTTGAAGTGTGATTTAAGGTTTTAATTATCTTACTTGTGAGCTATGCTTATGAATTTAAATTTACACAAGTATTTCAAGTGGTTTAAGGTTTTTTTTTGTCTTACTAATGTTATTTTTTATGCATATATGAGTTTTGTATAATCTTACGATTAGTGTTATCATTCCATGACTTACGATTTTACTTCACCTTCTCGATTTTGCATAAAATTTGAATTTTAACTACCTTGGCTCAAATAGCTACTAATAAATGTGCTGACAGGTTTCCCATTTTTTGGCACCTGTCCAAACCATTGCTTGAGAGCTAAATTGGCTTTTGCACACTTATTTAGTCTTCAGCGCCGCTGTTTTTATGGTTGCCACTGAGATGGGTTGTTCTTGGCTTGGCTCAGGTGGCTCAGCAATAATTTGCTTGGCTCAAGCACAATGGAAAATGAGCTCAATAGCATTTCATCTTAAAGCATAAAAATCAATAGCTTATTTCTTCTGAACTAAGTTTGATTTGCCAAATTATTAGTTAGTATCACTACCCAAAAATATTATTAGTTAGTATCACTACCCAAAAATATTACGACCTAGTTTGGGATGGGTTCTAGCTTATGACTACGAGAACTTCTCAATTAAAATAAATTTATGAGTTTTTATGTAAAAGCCCTTGTAAATTTATAGGTGGGTATGGAGACTTTAAATGAGAGCTTATGCACAAAGTTAAGATGAAGAAACTAATTTCAATTTATACGAGAAGTTATTGCTTAAATAGCTCATAGTTTTTGTAAGATTCTTTTAATATTTCTTTTCCAGAAGTGCTTGTGAAAAAGTTTATCCAAATTGGCACATAATATGCTACTATAGTGAAAATTTCAAGTGAAATTAATATATAGGTAGATATTATAGGAGATAATGTTAATTTTGACCATCCATTTATGTTAAGACAAATAATTATATTTAATGATTACATGGCGACTCAATCGTGACCATTCATGATTAAATCTAATGATCAAAATTTACTTTGCTCACTCACACAAATATGTCCTATTATCACTACACACGTGCGCATGTGCTCACACACACACACACACACGTAGGCAATCATATGAAAGTTAAACGAGCCAAAATTTATTGCCGAAACCAAACTCATGAGTTAATGAGTTTAACTTATAGAGCTGTAGCAAGCAAAGCCTCAAATAACTCATGATCTAACGTGGTAGCTGCGATTCTCCTCCATTGGATATTGGCATTGATGTAGTTACTTTTACCCATGTTTCTTTGTGAAGAGCCTTGATTTTCAAGATTCATTCCGTTGACTTCTATTTAAATGATACTACTAATTGTGGCAGAACTGCGGACTGCTTTGTTTTCTAAGGTAGCACTGCGAACAATTCGTTTAGTTTCAAGAAAGGTATGCTACTTCCATGAATTTGGTTCATCTGATAAGTAAAAGTATTTTCTGTAAACTTGTTTGAATCAATACATTACAGTTTTTTATTTTATTAAATAGTTCTGGTATATTTCGTAAAAACAGAAACTGTTCTGGTGTATCTTCCACCTATTTTTCAAAATCACAGAATAGTTGGTTGTTGGATGTCACGGTATTCAATTAATGTTAGTATCCGTCTATTGCAGGTCTTTTCACATTTGCATGACCTCGACCTCCGATATCATCTAAGGTATGGCTTCTGCCATGCAGAAATGGCTAATCTGTCTCGATCTTTACATTTGTGCGTGTGTGAGTGAATGATTGAGAAAACTCAGAAAAGCATAGTTTGAATACACAAGTAGTGAAATACTAAAAAGTAACAGCTAACAGGCAAAGAGCAAATAGTGAAATACTAAAAAGAAGGATAACATATCAGAGAAGTAAGACTTCTCTGCCCAGTGGCTAATATTCAACTCTATTTATGCTTTTCTTCTTCTTGTGGGTGTTTTGTCTATTGTTTCACTGTGTATGCCACTCATCTAGTTATTTTATTTCCAGTCGAGAAACTGGTGCATTAAGTCGAATAATTGATCGTGGTAGCCGTGCAATAAATTTCATTCTCTCCGCTATGGTGTTCAATGTACTACCCACCATAATAGAGGTATGACTCAGTTTTTTTCTTGTTGCTTAGGCGAGTCATGTTTTCCCCTAGTGTAGATCATTTAGGATCAAGGAAGATATTTAGTGGGAATTGTATCTTTACCTTTGACTTCTTGGTGTCTATGTTTTCATTTAACAGTTTTACTAAATTACTTTATCATCCCAACTCTTGCTTCTTTCTTTTTGAACAATTTCAACAGATTTAACTCATATCTGTCCAGATATCTATGGTATCAGGTATACTGGCCTACAAATTTGGAGCACCTTTTGCGTGGATTACATCCTTGTCAGTTGCTGCTTATGTTGCTTTTACACTTTCTATCACACAGGTATCATGCCTTGAAACAATCTAAACATGGTAGGACAAATGGATTTTTGAAATGTTCTTTAATCTTATGTTTCCTGTCTTTTCAGTGGAGGACTAAATTCAGGAAAGCCATGAATAAGGCTGATAATGACGCTACTACTAGGGCTATTGATTCACTTATTAATTATGAGGTCAGCATTTCATTCACCAATACCAATATTTTGATTTATTTATGCTGTTTAATTTTATCTTCAATTTGGTTATCACTATGGGATTGATTTTTTTCCCCCATTCTTTTTATTGTTTTGCAGACGGTCAAATACTTCAATAATGAAGTTCATGAAACTGATCATTATGACAAGTACCTAAAGAGTAAGTAATCAGTGTTTTGGTCAAATAGAGTTTGAGTTCTTCAGCAACTTTTTAAAAAGCTTGGTAGCGTCATTATTGAAAAAACCCAATCCCCACATTGACTTGGTGCATGACCTAAATAGAGCTTATAAAGCTTAGGCAATCTTTCTTCACCTTACATGACGGGTTTGTGGGATTTATTAAACCTAAAACTTTAGATGGTTTGAGAGCCTATTTTAGATTCGTTATTGATGGGCAACCTGAATTATTCGCACACCAAGCCAAATAGCCTTGGGCGTGATGTGGTATATTGGGAAAAATTCAAGTCCTACATTGGCTGAGGTACAGCCTAAGTAGAGATTTTTAAGCTAAGACAATTTTCACCTTACAAGCTGATTTTTTGCTGTTGAGTTAGACCCAAAGCCTAAGAAGGATCAGAAATATGTTTCTGTCAAGGAATAATAACTAGATACTGGTGTCTGTAGATATTGTACAATTTGGTTTGTTATTTATTTTACAAAACAACAACAATTGTAGCAGCTTCTCTCATTTCATTTTGAATGCTTTCTTAGTTCTGATGTATGATTTATTTGCTTGTGCTGCTGTGGCTCGTGATCTCATTGTTCAGAGTATGAGGATGCTGCTCTGAAAACCCAACATAGTCTTGCTTTGTTGAACTTTGGTCAAAATGCTATATTTAGTGCCGCTCTTTCAACAGCAATGGTTCTGTGTTCTCATGGGATCATGGATGGCACAATGACCGTTGGTGATTTGGTAAATTTTCATCAAATTAAATTCTATGTCGAGGGTAGCTTTTCTTCATTGAAGTTTTTATTAGTTCTTTAATGCATGTATTTTGCTTTAATATTGAGGATCACTTATCCTCCCGTCTTGTAATTAGCATCTCTTTGATTTGATGTATTTGCTGTTTTGTTTATATACAATAAAGCAAAATATAAACATTCTGTCCATATTTAATAATCATGACATGAATAATAATCTCACTCAATCTGCAGGTGATGGTAAATGGGCTTCTCTTCCAACTATCTCTCCCACTCAATTTCCTTGGTAGTGTTTATCGTGAAACTATACAAAGTCTAATTGACATGAAATCCATGTTCCAATTACTTGAGGTATCTTCCCCATTAAACTTTAAAAAATTATCTTCTCCTTAAATCCTAAATGTGTATTTTTGATTATGAAGTTTCTTTCTTTCATCTGAGTATGCACTTATGTGTGAGCATGATATACATATATTACTATGTGTATGCGTTAGGTAGTTCCACTCAATTAGTTGCTACTACTCTATTTGTTAGTTAATTCGAAATAATTAGATTGGGTTAGTTAGAGGATAGGCTGTAACATATATTCATAGGAGGAAGGGATTATATTGTGTGATCTCATCATCATAGGGAACTGCAGACTCTCAATGTTCTGCAAGTTTGTTGTTGTATTTAAGTAGATTTTCCCTATTCTTTGTAATAAAATACCAGTTTTCTCCTAATGCTGGTATCTGAGCTTCCATCCTAGGAGTTCTTCATGGGGCATACCTACATAATAAAGACAAGAATGGAGTCACTTGGTAATTAGCTGAACACTAGGTAGTCAATCCCAGATAGCTGTGTGGAGAGACCGATCCTGAAGTGGGATAGGGTATTGCGGGATGGCCGCTATTTGGTATTTTTTTAGACAAATTACACGAATAATACTATGAACACATAGTTAGTGTAAAATTAAACAAAAGTAAATAGTAATAAAAAATCACAACCCACATGGGTTGGTCTTGTGGTGTAGGCTTGGGACCTTGGAGTGTGCTCTTCTCAAGGTCTTAGGTTCAAATCCTACCGATGCCAATTTCTGACTTTAATTGGGCCCCCCGCTAGTGGATGGTGGGATTGGTCCCTGGATTAGTCGGTCCTTGGACCGGATACCAAGTTTTATTTTTTAAAAGTAATAAAAAAATCACAAGTATTCATCAAAACATACATTTAAATAACAACAAAATTAAAGGAAACAGAAGGGAGAAAATCAGATAGGGGTCTGAGTGGAAAACATATCATAACACGGGGAAAAGTCAGAACAGAGAGAGGGGAATAAATAATATCTGAACATAGGGAAAAAATCTCAAAAGGAGGGGGAAATAATTGCAAAACAGACGAGAAAAATATCAAAACAGATAGAGGTTTGAGGGGAAAATCAAAACAGGGAAAATTTCTTTTTTCTTCCGCTTTTATATGTTTAATAGTAACTAATTGGTTTAGCTCTTTCTATTAGTGATGAAATTTCTACATTCTGGTGAGCTTCTGGGTGTACATGGATAAGAGATACAATCTCTGTTACTATGTTCATGATGCAAATTTTAAGAAATTAAAGAATATTATTCACTGTTTTTTTTAATAAGCTCATTCACTGTTATTTCTGAAACACACCTAGGTTAAAATCTTACAAAGTCATCCTTGATAGAAAAGGAAACACACTGATTTTGGATCCCATGACATTTGGGGTTTCCTAGGCTGGAATCCATTATCAAAGGTGTCAATTCTATTGAGGGATCTGTTACAGAATATATAACATTTCCTAATATAGACTGCAATCTAATCAGTGTCAGATTACGATTTTCCTCATGAATTGTTTTAATATAGTTGCTGTGTATATGGCTATATTTACTGGTAATTTTCTTTTCCTGAATCACTTTGAGAAATTGCATGTCATTCCTAATATTATTACAGGAAAAAGCAGACATTAAGGATAAAGAAAATGCACAGCCTCTAAGATTCAATGGGGGAAGGATCCAATTTGAGAATGTACATTTTAGGTGCGTGATCGTCCCTTTACTCCATATTAATGCTACCATTCCTTTAATTGACTTTTGGCTAACACATACGATCTATTTGATATGCATAAAAATATGGTACTTAAAATGTGAATTTTTGTTTCATGTTTAAATTTTAAAATGGTTCCGGGACAGTTCAAATCTAGAAATAAAATTATTTTAAAATAGTTATGGGACAGTTTAGAACTCTTAAATTTTGTTTCTCCAAGAAACTATGAGACAACTGCTTGTCCCAGGTGGCATTTAGGGTGCACAAATACTATATTTGTGCACCATGCACAAGTTTTCTTATGACCATTAGATCAAAAGTAAAACATGTTTTTATCATGGTCTCTCAGTATCAGATCTCCCTCACTTTCTCTCTCTATCTCATCTCACTCCTCTCCCAACAACAAACTTTCCTCCACACCAACAGGTTTTCCCATTCAACATAAATCTAGAACATATTATTGTTCATCTTCTTTATCATTATTTTCATCTTCACCAAATTAATTACAAATTCAGAAAATTATGAATGAAGGGAGACATTACCCACACATAGAAAAAACATTGCCAGTACCCACAAATCAATTTTTTCATTCACTCTCTCCCTCTCTTCAATCCTCTAAAAACCCAACTTCTCACTAAAAACAATACCCACAAACATTGATACTTTTTGCTGGATTTCAAAGTTTCCAACATAGATTTGATGTTGTTCATGCTTGCATCACTATAATCAGTGCCATCTTTTTTTCATAGAAAAATAGATATGCATGAGATTTCAGATCTGAATAAAATTCTCCTCAAATACCCTTGCTCAAGACATGATCAAAACTTGGGAGCTTCAATGGGTTCAACATTAATGATTATTTCATTTTTTATCTGTTAAAT
Organism: Medicago ruthenica; assembly: GCA_018208015.1. Lineage (NCBI taxonomy): Eukaryota > Viridiplantae > Streptophyta > Magnoliopsida > Fabales > Fabaceae > Medicago > Medicago ruthenica. The sequence continues at coordinate 20,903,151 of CM031375.1, forward strand.
TGTAAGGTTTTATTTTATTTAATGAAATTAAATTAAAAATAGAAAGCATGAAAAAGAGAAGGAGACGGGGTTGATGTTGTTGCTGGTGGTGGGTGGGTGGGTGGGGATGGTGGAGAGAGAATGGTGAAAAGAATCTAGTGTTGAGGGTCTATAATAAAACTATGATATTCATTTGATGTAATGGTCACAAGAAAACTTGTGCATGGTGCACACAAGAAAACTTGTGCATGGTGCACAAATTTAGTATTTGTGCACCCTAAATGCCACCCTTGTCCCAATGTTAACACCACTTAAAAGATAAAATTAAACACTTTTTTATTCAACAGTCATATCAAATAAAATTGTTAATTCAAAATCTTTGTTTTTTTTCTTCTTTTTTCTCTCTTTATCTAGAATCCCATAATTTAAATTAGAATTAACATAAATATGTTAGTTATGAACTGACTTTATGTAACTACGGTACTTAGGGTAGCTGTAATCCTTGTGTTGATATTTATATAATCTATATATAATATTCTCTGCTGTGTAGTCCAAAAAAATTCTCTTGTGCTTCCCCGTTTTCTTATTTCTCAACTGATAAAATCAAACCCATCCCTAGCTGCCTTATAATACAAATATAATTGCTATATTAAAAAGCCAACACGCTGATTAAATGTAACTTTCGTGTTTTGACTAATATTTTTTGATTATATATTGATGCATACTTCAGTTACCTCACAGAAAGAAAGATACTAGATGGAATATCGCTACTTGTGCCAGCCGGTAAAAGTGTTGCAATTGTTGGGACTAGTGGAAGTGGTAAGCTTCACCATGATGAAATTATTTATTTTCTTAAATTGTTTTACTTGCAAAGCTGTCGTTAGAAAATTTTTTCCGCTGCCTATGGTCCGAAAGAAAAATTGTTCCATGGATAGATTTTCACCCTTTTAGCAGTTAGTTATATCACAAATGTTTTTCTCCAAGGCATTAACCACCCGAATCACAAGCAAAGTTGCGCCACTGCTTCCCTCTTTATTTTTCACTGGAAATTAATTTGCGGCTTCTATTATTATCTCACCTTTTTTTGGTTACTTCGTTGAATAATGGACATTGCTATTGTGGTCTCTAAGACACACATTAGGCATCTGATGGAAGATCATGCACGAAAACCCATCCATGAATCACCCTTTTGTATTGAAAGTTAACATCAATCAGATCTTGTGTTATACTGACTTCTAAAACATGAAATGTATCGGTATTCAAATTTGGATATGGTTTTCTATTATATTTTCTGGTTCGTGAATTGTCTATGCTTATAATGTGTTTATTTCTGACATGTTTAATATTCATACATGACTGACAGGAAAGTCAACCATTCTCAGAATGCTATTCAGGTTTTTTGATCCCCATTCTGGAAGTGTAAGAAATGAATCTAATCTGTATTTGGTTAAAGCTATATTTCCATGCTATATATGACATTTGATGTTTACTGTTCTATTTGAATTGATAGACACTAGATTTTTTTACATCTGTCCTATATGGCTCTAACGATGTGTATATTAGAATTTGGGCTGGGCCTAACACAGTCCTACAAAACCGGCTTATAGGGTGAGGACTACCCACCACTCTCAAGCCCAGGGCTAGACCTCTGGAGCTTGATCCAAATGACCCGATAGCGGTGACCTGATTGCATGTGATCCAACATATCTTGGATAGGATCTGATACCATATTAGAATTTGGGTTGGGCCTAATACAACCCTACAAAACCGGCTTGTAGGGTGAAGCACATTTTCAGGCCATATTTCATCCAATGTAGGACTCTTAACAGTGTACATCAGTTACGTTTTGCATGTAGTGTCTTATATCATTATTGCTTATAGTCCAACGCCATGATTTGTTACATCTAATTGACTCTGCTGAATGACTAGTTTAAAGCTTGGTCGTTGCCTTTTATATTTGAGGTGGACTATGCTTCTCTCACATTCTTATTCACAACTTGTTTTCTACAGATAAAGATAGATGATCAAGATATTCGGGACGTAACCCTCGAGAGTTTACGAAAGTCTATTGGTGTTGTTCCACAAGATACTGTAAGTTAACAAAGCATCCATCTCTTGAATCACGTATCGTTGCTCTTGCAAGTTGTGAAACCTGAGTGATTATGTGCAGGTACTTTTCAATGATACAATATTCCATAACATTCACTATGGTCGGCTTTCAGCAGCAGAAGAGGAGGTAACTTTTTGTTGTGCTATACCTTTGCTTGCTTCTTCACTTTACAAATTTCCTTTGTTAGGTTCCAACTTCCAACTTTGTTCTTAGCTGATTAATTACTGTATGCTTATAGGTCTATGAAGCCGCCCGGAAAGCAGCAATCCATGACACTATCATGAGTTTTCCTGAGAAATACTCCACTGTTGTGGGAGAGCGAGGGCTAAAGGTGATGAAACCACTATTTATTTTGGATTATGTTTTTCAGTAGTATTGAGATTTTATGATATTTTGTTTAGGGTACATATGGTTTTGTTATTGCAAATCTCAAGAGTGGCACCCATAATATAGATGATGTATATAAGAGAAAATCCAACATTATTTTCATATATGATAACTGATCTAAAATATGCAATTTTATTGTCATGTCATTGGTGTGATGATTGTAGTTTGCTATAGTTTTACTTGATATGGACAAGCACTTGGAGAATTCTCCCTTAAAATTTAGCTATCAATGGGGAAGAACCAAGCTACTGAAATACTCCACCGAGTATTCCATAGTACTCAATGTTGGCACCCCTTGACACCCAAGTCCCTGTCGACATGCACGTGGGGAAAGAAAAGGACACTGACCTCACATTACTGTTGGGTCTCCTCCTCCCTAATGATATACTGTAAATAAAATTTTATGACGTCAATCTCTCAAACTCTCACGGTCTGGTTTTTTTAACAGTTAAGTGGTGGTGAGAAGCAACGTGTTGCCCTTGCTCGGGCATTCTTAAAAGCACCAGCAATACTGTAAGTATTCCGATCATATATATACGGTGGCTCATTTTTGTGTTGTGTGGCTTTATGTTTTTAGATTTACTTAGGTCTTGTGCAATTTGAATGATGACTGATGAGTTTAGAGCAACATTATGGACTGATCACATAATCACATTTTTTTGTTGTTTATAGCTTTTTATTTTTTGATTTACTTAGGTCTTGTGCAACTTGAATGATGACAGATAAATATAGAACTTTACGGACCGATCACAGATGTGATTTTTAGCTATTTTCATCTTATAGATTAAATCTGACCTAACCTATTGATTATGACGATTGGACTACTTTTTTCATCCAGAAGGATATTTACTTATTACAAAATGTATTGGATGTGTATTGATTGGTGACCGAATTTCTCCTATTTTCTTTGTTTTTAAGATGGTATCATGGCCTCTGACGGTACACTTGTGTCCTATTGGGTATACTTATCAGGACAATAGGACAGAATGTGAAAAACTTATTGGGGAAGTTTGTTTATTTGTCTATCATATAATTTTTGACACTTGAAACACCACAAACACCAAGTGTTTTTTCCTTCGTATAGGATCAGCTATACTAATCAATTGATAACAATAAGATATGTCACATGTGGCTTCCAAATACAGACCATTTTCCTCTAATTCTGTTGACCCGTCGACCCACGGTTTTTCTTGATTTCCCTCTTCCTCTTACTATGGATTATCCTCTATCTTATCTAACCGGTGCTTCTGTATGCCAAATCGAGACATGCCCAAACTACCTATGATGAGACTATTTCTGTGGTTGTGGCTAGCACAACTCTGTCTCTAATAATTGAATTTATAATCCTTGTTTTCTCTTACCACTCATCCAATGTAATATTCTCATCTACGGGACGTTGTTTATTTTCTTATTTTTTTACTTCCTAACATTCAATTTCATGAAACATTGCAGTTCTTATAGTTATACAGAAATTGTTATTTAAACATGAGTGGTGCTTTCCTATTTTTCAGATTACAAGTGTTTGTGTTACCATTGTGATGGAGTAGTCATTTTTTCCAATTTGATACCCGTGCGTACACACATTTATTAGTTAAATTTCTTTTAACTGCCGTGTCTTGCTTGTAGGTTGTGTGATGAAGCTACAAGTGCTCTTGACAGCACAACAGAATCAGAGATTTTGAGTGCATTGAAGTCATTGTCAAATAATCGAACTTCCATATTCATTGCTCACAGGCTCACCACTGCAATGCAGTGTGATGAGGTAAGCTCTCTATCTAAATTAACAACCTTTAACAACAGTTCTGATTCTTGTGGACTATATAAGAACGTGTAGCTGTCACCTAAAAAATGTATGGTATTTATTACATATTTTTAGACGAGAAGAGTTTGTACAAATTATTCCAGAACATATTGAACTGATTTTGTTTCGATTAGTAATCTATATGTTGGACCCATCTTCACCGTAAGGCAAGACACCATAAAAAAAATTCATCTCATAACAATAAATTTATGATAAAATGTTCTACATAGTTCAGATGTCCATCGTTGTTGTAATCAAAATATTATATATTACTTGTATATATATTCCCTTATGCCGTTGCATTACTTATATCAAAAGAATTTTTTTTTTGTTTGGCAATATTCAGATCATTGTTTTGGAAAATGGAAAGGTGGTTGAGCATGGACCACATGAAGCGCTCTTAGCAAATGCAGGAAGATATGCACAGCTTTGGGGACAGCAAAATAATACTATTGATGCAATTGACTCAGCCGTCAAATTGGGAGCATAAAGACTATAGAAAGCATCTTCCTTTCTCGTAACGAGAGGGGAAGAAATGCATTGGACAATGTTAATAGCGCATGTATTTAAGTCCATTTTGAAGTTCAGTGATGCAGTGTCAGTTATAGGATCTCTTCAGCACGAGTATCACATTCCTTATTGTTGAGTAATGCAGCAGGGACATCAATTCACTATAATGGTGAATTTGAAAAATTCATACATAATTTATCGGTGGTCAAAGGAACTCATTAGTGTTAGATAAAAGAAGTTGGATCGGCTTTCTGTAGACAACACAATTTTGTATGATTATATGTATATCATAAATTGTATTATTGCATATACTAAGCACTTCTAGGTTGTTTGGCATGCTGTTATTTGGACCATTTGGACTTCTCGGAATGACCTTATTTTTGCTGGTGGCTTACACCTAGAGGGGCATGTGGTGGATAGAGCGAAACTCTTAGCTTGGAAGTGGTTCCTGGCTAAGTGCCCTGCTAGTTCCTGCTCTTCTATGAGTGGGAGGTGCAGCCCATCCTGTGTTGGAATCAGTAGGGTTTTGTGGTGGTGGTTTTCCTTGGATTGTTTGGGGGGTGGGGTGGGTTTTTTTTTGCCTTCGCCTTTCCTGCCCAGCTTCGTGGGTTTTTCTTTGCTTTATGTTTCCTGCAGGTGTCTGTTTGGTGTGTTGTTTTAGCCTTCCGGCACTTTTTCTTGTTTTTATTTTTGGTGTTGTTTTAGTGGTGTCTTAGGGGCGCTTTCCCGTGCTCTTATCGAATTGGGGTTAGTCCTTTGGGGTGTGTTTGGAGCGTCTCTTGACGGCTTATTTGGTGTATCTTGTATATTTTTCGCTTTTTCTTGTTATTTATATATATATTTTGCCATTCAAAAAAAAAAAAAAAACTAAGCACTTCTAAATAACAAGAGGCGCTTGCATGTATATGGAGTGCTAGACTGACAAGTGATAGGTACTGCTTTGCAGCTGATTTTTTTATTTCTTTATTTTACATTATTGTAGAGTGGTATAATGCAGTTATCTTATTCCAGAAAATGATAGATTGTTCTCTTTCCTTCTGAAGCAGTGATTCTTATGAAACCACATTTCAGTAGATTTGATTCAAGCGATATTAGAAATATCTATCTAGATTGGTTGTTATTTTTTCCCATTTTCGACTCAAAGCAGCTCAAGACATTTCACTAGTGATAATGAAAAAAGGCTTAATTAATCATCTGGCCCCTTAACTTAATTCTTTTTATTAAATTGGTCCCCTAACTATTAAACGTTTCAATTTGGTCTTTTTATCTTTGTTTTCCTCAATCAATTGGTCCTATTTCATTAATTTTAATTTGTTTGAAAAGGAGATCATTGGATAAAGGAGGTCCATAAGATCTAATAGTGTATCACCAATATCTAATTAATTTTAATTTTATTCATCTTCTTCCCTTATCTTCATCTTCATCTAACCTTCTTCATCAACATTCATCATCTTCAACAAAATTAGCAAATAATCCTTTTCTTTTATTCTTATCACTTGTCATCACCAACCTCTCACCAATGGTATCCATCAGGTTTTAACAGGTTCTTCACTTATCCTATGTCTGTTCAAATTCTTGCAAGATTTTTGAAGGGATTTTGGCATACTAGTTTTCTCCCCTAATGCTATGTAAGGAAACTCAAGCATAAAGATTGCCGCTAATGCAAAAGGGTAGAACCAAACCAGAAAATAGAATCAATCTTCAAAGATAATAGATCTGAAAAAAAAACCTGCAACAAAACATGAAACCTAATGAATGAAAAAACTGAACCCAACTTAATATGTGTCATGAAAAATGAAACTCCTATCTAAAAACGGAATAGATCGCTCGCGACCAATACATCAGTGGCCGCACAGATTCGAATATCAAGCACAGAAAGGTTGTCGGTGGTGGCGTCAGCGGGGGAAGGAAGAGGAAGAGTGAGGTCTTCACCTGTTTTGATAACGGAGGTGTTGATGTGGAAAGTGACGTTTTCAGATTGAGTGAAGAGATTGGTGAGAGCTGGTGAAGATTGAAGCCATGGATCGGGTGGTTGGTAAGTGATGGCAATGATAGTGAAGATGAGAACGGAGAAGACGAAGAATGAGAAGCATAAGCTGCTGGTTCTGCTTGAGTTTGAGTCTTTCATTTTTGTGTTTTTTCTTTGAGATCTGAAAAAAAGATAAGGGTAATGTGTGTGAATTAAGAAAGAGTGAGTTTAATTAGTTTTTGTTGAAGATGATGAATGTTGATGAAGAAGGTTAGATGAAGATGATGATGAATAAAATTAAAATTAATTAGGTGTTGGTAATGCACTATTAGATCTTATAGACCTCTTTTATCCAATGATCTCCTTTTCGAGCAGATTATAATTAATGAAATAGGACCAATTTTGAGGAAAACAAAGATAAATGACTAAATTGAAATGTTTAATAGTTAGGGGACTAATTTGAAAAAGAAGAATTAAGTTAAGAGACCGGATGATCAATTAAGTCATGAAAGAAATATGACTAGTAAGAGAAAAATGTTCTAGTTAGAAAGTGAGAACTATTAGTTGACCGTTTATCAAAACCTTGATAGTTATTGTACAAATCTAGCAATGATCTACAATCATGTACTAGAGATCCACATTTAATGTTATGTGATTTAGCATTGAGTAACTTGCTTACAATCCATTTCTAAAATAACATGTAATAATCCCAAAAAAACAATCCATTGAAGTGCTTGAAAGAGTTTGGTAAAAATAGCGGATAGCTGATAAGCTAACTGATAGCTTTATAGTTGATAACTTATAGTTGATGGATGATAGTTGATAACTTTATTGAAGTGTTTGTTAAAAATAACGGTTCAACTAGCTGATAAATCCAAAATAACATAACAATACATTCTTAATTCATACTACCTCCGTTCCTTTTTAGTTGTCACTTTTTGACATTTTACACAAACCAAGACAATTAATAAATGTCACTACTTTTGATACAATAATTTGTACTTTTACTATAATAGCCTTATTCATTTAATATATCATCTCATATATCTCTCTCCGTAATAAATAACTAAGGATAATATTGGTAAAACAATATTAAAGTTGCATTGAACTTTAAAAATGACAGTTAAAAAGAAACAAATTTTTTCTTTAAAAGTGACAATTAAAAAGGAACGGAGGGAGTAATAAAATTTATATCAATTAATATTTAAATATTTAAAATTTAGTATTTTAAATTTATTCATTTAATATATCATTTATATTTTATTATTAAATTAATTTTTATTTAATTTAAATGTTTATACTTTATAAAAAAATTAAACGTAATAATACGCCGTTGCTAGGAGGTATTATTAGTATATGTATTGTTTTTTTTTGACATAAACCAAGCTTTTGCATTAAAAGATGACAAATCATTACAATAAAATGTTAAGCACTGATCTGGAATACAACCATTCCACGACCTAGAACCAATAGACTTTGACAATTTAACAAGGCTATGAGCCACTTTGTTACAATCTCTACTTATGCTACAAACAGAGACATTCACTAACTTAGAAAGATAATCTAAGCAATCTAGAAAGAGGTTCAATTTCAGCCAACAGAGAGCCACCATACAGTCTCTTCACCACAGTCTCTGCATCAGTTTCGATAATAACATTGGAGAACTGTTTTTCCAAAACCCAAGCAAGACACCATCTCACGCCCACACATTCAGCCAACAAAGGGGACACAGCTATGCCATCTGCCTTGGATTCTGCGAATAGAGCCAAGCCTACAGAATTTCTGACGACAAATCCCCAACCTGTATTTCCGTCGTCGAAGCACCCTGCATCAACATTTATCTTGATTGAACCAGTTGGTGGTGGCTTCCATTTTGGGGTAACACGCACTTGAGCGCCTTTAAGGGGTAGATTTGCATAATTAAATTCCTCCACGAGCATAGACACCTTCTGTGAAACGATCAACGGGTCAAAATCGACATTATTGAAAACTTTTTGATTTCTATGCTTCCAAATTAGCCAGAGGGAGGTGCCAAATAACTGTTTAACTCGCTGGTCAGGGACACTCAGTCACGTCTCCATCCAAGCCATTAAATCTAACTGATCCGGAACATGTATACCCAGAGGAGACGCAAACCAAACTGCCATAGCAACTGGACAACACATGAATAAATGGTCCCTATTCTCAGCTGAGATGTTGCAGAGAGGGTAACACATGTCCAGACTTATGCCTTTCTTCCCCAAATTACTCCTGGTCGGCAAAATGTCCTTTGCTAGACGCCACAAAAAATTCTGCAAACTCCTAGTTGTCGGTGTACTCCAAATTTGCTTCCAAATCACAGTGTTGTTTGCAGATGAAGATTCAACCTGTTCTGAATGATTTTCATCACAGAGGGCTTGGTGTGCGGACCTGACAGAATAGTTCCCATCCTTCTCCCAATGCCAAATAATTCTATCCTCAGGGCGTCTCACTGATAAAGGAATATTAATGATTTGTCGTGCTGCATAATTATTGAAACAACTGAAGATAAGGCCTCTGTTCCACTGATTTGTATCCCTATCAATCAACTCTTCCACTGTGGCTACCTCACTAAGGCTCCCAGCCACATGGTGCAGATTGAAATCTCGTTTGGAGGGGATCCAACTATCTTTGAAGATTTTAATATTCCTCCCGTTACCCACTTCCCATCTTGCTCCTGATTCTATTACTCTTTTAGCTGAGAACAAACTTCACCATGCATAGCTTGGTTGGAATCCCACTTTTGCTTCCATAAAGGTCGACCTAGGGAAGTATCTAGCTCTGAAGATTTTTGCCACAAGTGATGATGTGTCTTGTATGATCCGCCAACATTGTTTCCCTAAGAGAGCATTGTTGAAAGCAGAAAAAGACCTAAAACCCAATCCTCCTTTCTCTTTTGCAACACCTATTCTTTTCCAACTGATCCAATGCACCTTCCTACTAGTTTCATCAGATCCCCACCAGAACTTTGCAAGCATTCCTTCAATGGCATGGCAACAACCTTCTTGTAACTTATAGCAGGTCATGATGTAATTCGGAATGGCTTGTGCAACCGCTTTTATTAGAGTCTCCTTACCGGCCCTAAATAGGAATTTCTCTTTCCAACCTTTAACCTTTTTCCAAACTCTCTCCTGAACAAAGGAAAATATGTCTTTATTAGATCTTCCAAAAATTACCGGAAGGCCTAGGTACCTTGAGTGGGATGTCACAGTCTTTATAGCTATCTGCTGGCAGATCATATCTTTATCTTAGATTGGAACATTTCGACTATATGACACTTCCGATTTCTCAAAGTTAACCATTTGGCCCGAGGCAGATTGATAAGATTGTAACACTTGCATAATTGTGGCAGCCTCTTTAAGATTAGCTCTTGCAAACAAGAGGTTATCATCTGCGAAAAGGAGGTGGGTAACTTATGGGGCACTCCTTGCCACTTGGATACCATGGAGATTCTGCTTGTTTCCTTCACTTTTCAATAATCCAGATAACACATTTGCACACAATATAAAAAGGTAGGGAGATAGGGGGGTCTCCTTGGCGGAGGCCCCTTTCCGAAGAAAAAACTCTACTGGGCTGTCCATTAATTAGCACCTGGTACGTGACAGTGGAGATGCAACTCAAAATAGTGTTCACCAAAGGTGTAGGGAAACCCATAGATAAAAGCATTATTTCAACAAAAGACCATTCCACCCTATCATAAGCTTTTGCCATGTCTAGCTTCATGGGCATCATCCCCTTCTTGCCTTTTGTTTTCTTCTTTAGCCAATGGAAGCATTCCATTGCTATTAAAGCATTGTCAGTGATTAGTATTCCTTGAACAAATGCACTTTGCTCTTCATCAACAATCTTCGGGAGGAGTGGTTTCAATCTGTTAGCAATGACCTTCGTAACTATCTTCATGACCACGTTACATAGGCTTATGGGCCGAAACTGTTTTGGGGAATTAGGATTCTTGCACTTCGGGATTAAAGCAATGAAGGTTTTGTTGATGCTCTCGGGCGACTTACCCTCGTTAAGGATACTTAAGACAAGGGCTTGCACATCATGTCCTACAATATGCCAGTACTTTTGGAAAAATAAAGCGGGGAGGCCATCCGGACCTGGAGCTTTTAACGGATGCATTTGATTGAGTGCTTCCTTCACCTCTTCCTTTGTAAACTTTTCATTACACCAGTTGATATCATCCACGGACAACCTCCCTTGCACCACCTGACATATCTGTTCAGCACCTATAGGATCAGAGGAGTTGAGCAGTTCTTCAAAGAAATTGAGTAGGACGCTCTCCACTTGGTCTTCACCTTGCCTCCAAACCCCATCTTCATCTTTGAGCTTCCGAATCACATTTGTTTTGCCCCTTTGTTTCGCTTTGCTGTGAAAGAACTTTGTATTCTTGTCTCCTTCCCTAAGCCATATAGCTCGGCTACGTTGACGCCACATGGTTTCTTCCACGTTTAGAAGGTGTGCATGCTTCCTCTCAAGCTCTTTGTGATCTGCTATCCGCTCTGGAGCATCATCCCACATAATATCACTCTTAAGCTGGTTTTCAATATTGAGGACTTCCTTCTTAATCCCATTGGTGCGGTCTTCTTGGAACTCAGAATCAATTGACTTCATGGCCTCTATCTTATTCTCACATCTAGACTGGCCCTGCCTCCATAAATGTCTCACCACCCTTTCACACCTTTCATCTGTCTCCCAGCACTTCTCGAATCTGAAGATATAAGCCTTACGTCTTCTGGCAACACGGTTAGGCGCTTCAAGCTCAATTTTCAGAACAGCATGGTCTGACCTATACCTGGGCAGATGTGAGACCTCAATAGGAGAGAACCGATTGATAAAATCCTCAGTTGCCAGAGCCCTGTCAAGTCTGCATTGGATCTGTTCAGTTCCCGCTCTTCCATTGGTCCAGGTGAACGGGTGGCCTCGAAAGCCAAGGTCATTAAGGCTACAATCACTCACTGTATCACGATCAAGGTTTAGTTGTTGCATACTCCTATTATTCCCCCCTTTTTCTCAACATTCGAGAGGATATCATTCAAGTCTCCCAAGCAAATCCATTTTCCATTAGAGTCATCTGCTAACCTTCTAATCAGCTCCCACGTCTTCTTCTTATTACCTTCCTTAAGGAAACCATAAATTCCAGCAAAAAACCAGGGAACCCTATTATCCTCACCCTCAATAGAACCCCATATGTGATTTAAAGAATAAGAGGTAATGAAAACATTTATATCATCATTCCACATCAGAGTAATACCTCCTGACCTTTCCTTTCCTTGCCCAGCACACGAAATAAACAACCTTGAATTGAAACCACACTGAATTCTGATTTTAACCATCTCATAATCTTTCAACCTAGTCCCTGTGAGGAAGACTAAGTGGGGGATTTTCTAGGCGGTTGAGCCTTAACAAGGCTCGAACTGCTCGAGGGTTCCCCAACCCCTTGCAGTTCCAGCTAAGTATTTTCATTGGCGTAGGAGGTGCTGGTCATCCAACACCCCCCTGGTATCTTTTCAAGTTTATCAGTCACCCTGAGTTTTCTCTTCTGTTCCCCTCCACCCAGCTCCATAGGATCACCCTCCAAAATTGTTACCTCCTCTATCGGTCTCTTTCTTCCTTCCAGCACCAGTTGTTCTTGCCCCTTTGACTTCCTCTCCCCCTTCTTTCTGGCCCATTGTTAGTTGCGTAACAAAAGTAAGTATTTTTATATTATCGTCTCTGTTGAGTATTTTGAAGTTGGCTGCATGTTTTGGCAAATCCAATGTGTTGAATAGAAGCATCTCCATGTTTATAACAAGTCTTCAGTTGCAAGAAAATTCATTTAAAGCTGTTTAGAACCTGAAAAATGCTTCAGACGCAGAAAATTCCTTCAGACGCACTGTAGCACTTCAGAAGCTGAAATGTGAGTCTGATGCCCGCGTTGACTTTCGTTGACTTCATCAGAAGCTGGTTTTTCTGAATTTTTTTGGCGCGAATCTTTGCGAGATTTAACAAGGATTTATTCAAGCATGTTGATTCTAGAAGGCCTGATTAAATTGGAGAAGATCTTTTGAAGATTGGCTCGTGTTTTATGATTATTCATATTTTCTGAATGAATCTTTTAGAAGATACATTGCTGGTTTATTTGTTTCCTTATTGGATCATTCATAATTCAGAATCAGATCTTTTCAGAAGATTGGAATCAGTTTTATGTTAGCTGCTGAAGATTATAAAAGGAGTGCTTATGCCATTATTCAAGATATACGAATTAGAGAGAAAAATTCAGAGAATTAAGTCTTAGGTTGTGTAAGCTTTAAGCTTTGTCTGTGCACCACTCATATGTTCTGAGTTGGTTTAGTTTGATTGAGTTGTAATTCATTCAAAGCTTTTAAGCAAGAATGAAGTTTTTGTATTGAAGTGTGTTCTTCAAAACTGGGTAGTTTGTGTTCAGAACTGGGTTAGTTCAGGTTTGTTTAAGTGACTGGGTTGTTACTTGAATAGGAAGTTAGTGGTTTCTAATACTCAAGAGTTGGGTAGAAATCTGACTAGGTGGAGGTTGATTGCTTAGGATAGGAGCTGGGAGTCAGTGTCTGAGTCTTAAGGATTAATTCCAATAGTGGATTTCCTTCCTGGATTGGTATCCCCCAGAGTAGGAGGTGTTTACTCCGAACTGGGTTAACAAATTCTTGTGCCTTTTTTACTTTCCTGCACTTTATTTCTGCTCCTGAACTGTGTTTTGTTCATACTCTGTTTTAGTTCTAAATCTGCTAATTTCAATTCAGAACATGTTAATTCAGAATCAGGTGCTAGCCAGAAATTTCAATTGGTATCAGAGCAGGCACCCTGCCTGTGTTTTGGGTGAGATCCAGAGTAGTGTTTTCTGGCAAGTATGGATAAAGAAGGAGGTTATGTCAATAGACCACCCCTACTTGATGGCATAAATTATGAGTACTGGAAATCCAGGATGTGTGCATTCCTGAAATCCATTGACAGCAGGACTTGGAAAGCTGTGATTAAAGGCTGGGATCATCCTGTGGTTATAGATAAAGATGGTAATAAAACTGAGGTTTTGAAGCCTGAAGAAGAATGGACCAAAGCTGAGGATGATCTGTCACATGGAAACTCAAAGGCTTTGAATGCAATTTTCAATGGTGTTGATAGAAACATGTTCAGATTGATCAAACAATGCACTGTTGCAAAGGATGCTTGGGAAATATTGAAAACCACTCATGAAGGAACCTCTAAGGTCAAGATGTCCAGGCTCCAGTTGCTGACCACCAAGTTTGAAAACCTGAAGATGTTGGAGGATGAGAGTATTCAGGATTTTTACATGAATGTGCTGGATATGGCAAACTCCTTTGATTCTCTTGGGGAAAAAATGACAGATGAGAAATTGGTCAGAAAAATGCTCAGGTCACTCCCCAGTAGATTTGATATGAAGGTGACAGCTATAAAAGAAGCCCATGATATTTCCACTATGAAGGTTGAGGAGCTTATTGGATCCTTGTTGAACTTTGAAACTGCCTTCTGCAAACAGCCTGATAAGAAAGGGAAAGGAATAGCTTTTGCTGTTAATTCTGAAGCTGATGATCAACAAGAGCTTGATGAAGATGAAGATGATCTATCAGAAGCTGTAGTGTTGCTGGGAAAACAGCTCAACAAAATTCTGAAGAATGTTGACAGAAAATCCAGAACCAAAGGTCAGAATCTCAGACTCAACAATAATAAGCAACAATCTAAAGAAAATAGCAAACAATCAAGAGGTGTGCAGTGCTATGAGTGTGAGGGCTTTGGACATATCAAAACTGAATGTCCTACCTTTCTCAAGAAACAGAAGAAAAGCCTAACTGTATCTTGGTCTGATGAGGATAGCTCAGAAGGTGAAGTTGAGAGTAAGTCAGCTAAACATGTTGCTGCTCTTATGGTCTCAGAAGCTTGCTCAAGGTCTGTGTCTGTAGCCTATTCAGAGTCTGAAACATCATCAGAAGCTGAAACTTCATCAGAGTCTGAAGCCTGTGATGAAGAATTGATTTTTGAGGAACCAGCTGTCTCTTATGAAGAATTGTATCTCAGAAATCAAGAATTATGCAAGTTATTAGAGATTGAGAAGGAAACTGTTTGTCAGCTGCAGTCTGAAAGATGTGCTCATATAGGACATATTGCTGATCTTAATGATGAAGTAACACATTTGAATTCCCAACTTGATCAGATGAAGAAGCAAGTTAGGATGATGAACTCTGCTACTGATAAGTTGGAGGAGATTCTGGATGTACAGAAACAAGGAAAACATAAGGGTTTAGGATTTGTGGATTAGAGTCTGAACCTCAAGAAGAAAAGTCATGTTAAACAATTTGTTCCTGCTTCTGAATCTTATGATTCTATGATTGGGACATCAAAGATGAGACCTCATATGCAATCTCAGAAGAAAGCTCAGAAGCAACCTCAGAAGCAGCCTCAGAAGCAAACTCAGATGAGACCTCAGAAGCAAGTTCAGATGCTGCCTCAGAAACAACCTCAGAAGTTTAATAGAAACAAGAGAAGAAGTCATACATGAATCTGTCATCACTGTGGGAAGAAGGGGCATATCAAACCATTTTGTTTCAAACTATATGGTTATCCTGAGCACTTTAATCACAGAAGAGTTGAACCTGCTCCTAAAAAGGTCAATGTTCAGAAGGTTTGGAGACCCAAAGGTGAGACTGTTGGTCTAATGGCTCATACTTCTCAGAAAACTTCATCTAAGAAAAAGTGGTACTTTGACAGTGGTTGCTCTAGACATATGACTGGGGTTAGTGAATTTCTGGAAAATATAAGACCTTACTCCAAGAAAATGTATGTGACTTTTGGTGGTGGAGCAAAAGGAGAAATTCTGGGAATTGGTGACTTGGTCTGTGATTGTTTACCAAAATTGAAGGATGTGTACTTAGTTAAAGGGCTAACTTCAAACCTGATCAGTATCAGTCAATTGTGTGATCAAGACCTGAAAGTAAATTTCAATAAGAAAGAATGTTTGGTGACTGATCAAGAGGGTAATGTTCAGATGAGGGGCTGCAGATCAGAAGATAATTGTTATCTATGGAAATCTGAAGAAGAGGACAAGATCTGTCAAATGCTTGGGCATTTAAACATGAAAGTTTTGAAGAATATCAAGTCTGTGCAACCTAAAGTCAAGGTTGATGAATCTGGAGTAGCAAAGAAACTGGATGATAGTGAATCTGAGGAATTTGCTGCCATCAGACTCTCTGTGCAGAAGAGAATTGATAGACTTCAGAAGAAGATTGCTGAGAGGAATAAGTCTGTTTGGAATTCTTCAAATGTTTGCCTGCATAAGGACTTATAGCAATTACAACAAGCTGGATGTGAGGAAGATAGAGTACCTGCCAGTTTTGCTAAGGCTAAGAGTGTTCCTGAACCTGTGTCTGAATCTTAAACTGGGATTATTTTTTCAGATTTTTGTGCAGTTGCCTATTTGATTTCTGTCCCCTATGTGAAACCTGTGTTTCGTCATAATTTTGTGGCTAAAAAGGGGGAGAAAAATTTATGTGAACTGTTCAAAGTGTATATGGTGCAGAATTCATGTGGTTCAGAAACTAGTTGTTTTGGTCAGGGTTCAGAACCAATGCAAGAAGAGATGTTCAGATGTTATTAAAGGGGAGTGTGAGTCTCAGGGGGAGTACATGAATGTTATGATCCTGAGTGTTGATGTGTTCCTGAAGTTTTCAGAAGATACTTGTCTCAGAAGTTACTGCATTTCATAATTAAAGGGGAGTAGTATGGTATGTATGCTGAGTTGCAGGGGAGAGCTGACATGTGATTGTGTGTTTGTGAAACTTCAGGGGGAGTGTCATGTGATGATCAGAAGCTGAGAGTTATCAGAATTTGATCAGTAGTTGATATGTGTGCTTCAGGTTATTCAAAACCTGAAGCTGGTTGGTTTTTCATGCAAGCATAACATTTGTCCGCTGCCTATCTGTTTGTTATGTTTGAAGTATGTGGAGTTCTTCATTGTTGAGATTGGTTATGCTGAATTGAAGAACTTGGTTGTGTGAAACATTGGTTTTAACAAAAAATTTGCCAAAGGGGGAGATTGTTGAGTATTTTGAAGTTGGCTGCATGTTTTGGCAAATCCAATGTGTTGAATAGAAGCATCTCCATGTTTATAACAAGTCTTCAGTTGCAAGAAAATTCATTTAAAGCTGTTCAGAACCTGAAAAATGCTTCAGACGCAGAAAATTCCTTCAGACGCACTGTAGCACTTCAAAAGCTGAAATGTGAGTCTGATGCCCGCGTTGACTTCATCAGAAGCTGTTTTTTCTGAATTGTTTTCGCGCGAATCTTTGCGAGATTTAACAAGGATTTATTCAAGCATGTTGATTCTAGAAGGCCTGATTAAATTGGAGAAGATCTTTTGAAGATTGGCTCGTGTTTTATGATTATTCATATTTTCTGAATGAATCTTTTAGAAGATACATTGCTGGTTTATTTGTTTCCTTATTGGATCATTCATAATTCAGAATCAGATCTTTTCAGAAGATTGGAATCAGTTTTATGTTAGCTGCTGAAGATTATAAAAGGAGTGCTTATGCCATTATTCAAGATATACGAATTAGAGAAAAATTCAGAGAATTAAGTCTTAGGTTGTGTAAGCTTTAAGCTTTGTCTGTACACCACTCATATGTTCTGAGTTGGTTTAGTTTGATTGAGTTGGTTTAGTTTGATTGAGTTGTAATTCATTCAAAGCTTTTAAGCAAGAATGAAGTTTTTGTATTAAAGTGTGTTCTTCAAAACTGGGTAGTTTGTGTTCAGAACTGGGTTAGTTCAGGTTTGTTCAAGTGACTGGGTTGTTACTTGAATATGAAGTTAGTGGTTTCTAATACTCAAGAGTTGGGTAGAAATCTGACTAGGTGGAGGTTGATTGCTTAGGATAGGAACTGGGAGTCAGTGCCTGAGTCTTAAGGATTAATTCCAATAGTGGATTTCCTTCCTGGATTGGTATCCCCCATAGTAGGAGGTGTTTACTCCGAGCTGGGTTAACAAATTCTTGTGCCTTTTTTACTTTCCTGCACTTTATTTCTGCTCCTGAACTGTGTTTTGTTCATACTCTGTTTTAGTTCTGAATCTGCTAATTTCAATTCAGAACCTGTTAATTCAGAATCAGTTAATTCAGAATTAGGTGCTAGCCAGAAATTTCAGTCTCCTCAGGGATTAGTGCGCTATCTCGAACCGTTCAACAATCGTTATCGTTTTGAGTAAGGGTTTTGTAACTTGTTTGCATATAAACTAATTGAACTTAAAAACGGAAATAAAACAAAAAGTAATAGGGAATAAAAGCGTTGGAATCGGAGTTCATCAATCTTGCATCAAATATAATCTAAAAATCATGCATATGAATTATATCGTTTTAGCGAAAATATCACGTATCACTCGACAATGTCATTCGTGTCCAAATGACGTCGTGAGATCGATCGTATCGTTTAATAGACGATTTCCCAATCTATCAAATGATCCGAAAGCATTACGTTCCAATACTTTGTGTGATTATCAAAACCAAATTCCATGTCTAGAATTTATTATATTGATAGAAGATTATTCTCACCAAAGATTCAAACGTATTCGTCAATAACATTTAAATCAAAACATGATAATGAATAGCAAGAATAACTCAATAACACATAAATTGCTAAAATCATATATTTGCATAATCAAATATTACATCTAAGCTAGATAAAGTACCTCCAATCCCACTAAAGGGAAGTTAGTTGTTCATTTTCATGACAACTGTACAAAAGTGTAAAGAAGATGATGATTCAAAGCCAAGTTCTTGATTTCCCAAAGAGTCTTAGTTGATTCCACCTTCAATCACTCTTGCTCCATGAAGATCAAAGCTTCTAGCCCTATTTTCTGTCTAAAACTAAATCCTAAAATATTACTAAACTGTATTAAAAAGCAATCCTTTTAAAAATTCAGCTTTTGAACCTATTTATAAGTGTTCTGTAATTCTGGACTTTGCTCTGCGAAGTCATACTTCGCTCTGCGAAGTCCTTTCTTTACAAATGGGTTTCTGCCACCTCAGCCTTGAACAGTTCAAACCGCCCTACTTCGCTCTGCGAAGTAATACTTTGCTCTGCGAAGTCTTCTGCCACTTCAGCTTCTGAACTTCAGCTTCAGAAGCTTCAGAAGCTACTTCGCTCTGCGACCGTACTTCGCTCTGCGACCGTACTTCGCTCTGCGAACTTGCTCAGACTCTGATCTTCAGAGTCTGATCTTTAAGTCCAAGGAAAAAGCATGTACCTACACAAATGGTTGTGATTAGGTCTAAAAAACATGAAATGATATTTATCTTATATTTTAGAGCTTTTACCAAGATAACTTGTAAAACAAGTAAGAAAAGTGCCTAAATTATATATGCTTTATAACTAGTTTCTGGCACTTATCACCCATCTCTTCGTTGTTTTAATGTTTGTTTTTGGTTTTGTACTAGACCCTCTATCCGGCTTCCCTAGAATAGGAGCGGTTGGAGAGATAGCCACGTTCCCCAATGACTCTGCCACACTCTCAACCTCGCTGTTGGACTTTTCCATCTCAACAATATGCAATTGATCTTTTAGCGGTAACAATGTAGTGTGTAGGGCCTGTTCCACCTCAACCTCTTTTTCCTTATTTTTTCCTTCCAATGAGCCTTCTTTGCTATTACTAGCTGCAGCAAAAAGGGTCTTACTGCAAGATCCAGAGCTGTTCTCTCTTTTAATTTCCCCTAAAAACTTTGGAAGAGGGGAAGCTCTCAACCATTGTCCAAAGGGTAACTCTTTCTCTTCAATATCATCAAACACTGCCTCATCCTTCCCTTCCATCTCATCACAATCTTTAATTTGATGCCCAATTTTTCCACACACAAAACAGAATGTAGGCAATCTCTCATATTTAAAGAAGACTTTGAGATTTCTACCTTGGTATTTGACAACTGTTCCCCTTTTTAGTGGTTTCCTCAGATCCACCGTAATCTTCACGCGAAGGAACTTCCCCATTCTGTTAACTTCCTTGTTGTCCACCTCCAAAAACCCTCCTAGAATGTTGCCAAGTTTTTCCGCCATCGCCTCAGACCTCAGTTTGAGCGATAAATCGTAAATACGTGCCCAAAACTCACTTGATTGCATCTTCATCTCCGAGGGTTGTTCATCTCCTGACACGCGTTTAAGTATGACGAGATTTCTGTCGAAGCTCCATGGTCTGTTCTTGAGCACACTTTCGAGATCCCTCTTGTTACTGAACCGGAACAAAAACAGGTTTTTGTTCAGATCTTGCACCTCAATTGGGTTTTTCAACCTCCAAGCTTGTGTAATGACTTGTTTGAAGATTTTAGCATTGAAATGATCCTGGGTCCAGAGCTTTCCCACTAGAGATCTGGTGAAAAACTCCTCTTCACACACCTCCACTTCATCCGCCACACAGCCCTCCCCCACCTCTTCCTCTGTAAGCACAAAATCTTTCCAGCTCTCCATTTGTTCAACAAGCACCCAACCAGCAACAAACCCACACCAAACAGAACTAAACTCAACAGTAACAAAATTAAAAAGGAAAGAACTAGGATTACCTAGGGAGGAAACCCATTTCGGGATGTAACAGCCAGGAGGTGCTGGCGGAGGTCATCCACAAAGAAGGGGTAACCCTAGAGTTGGGATGGTGGTTCACGATAAGTTAGAGAGAGAGAGTCTGACTTCTCTCTAGAACACGTGGGATACTGGACACATTTATGTATTGTTAACAATAATGGATAGTTGAATTTCAAAAAAAAAAAAACAATAATGGATAGTTATTACTACAATGTCCTTACCATCCGTGGTGATGTTTTACTCGGTTTGAAATGGATGTATGATGTTGAAAACTCCACGTTGACTTGAATAGATAGATATATAAAATAATGACAAGCACATGTAAAACTCCGCTGACATCTGAGAAAGCATTTCTTTCTCTCTTTTGTTGATTCTGAACAAAAATGATTGCTTCGGCTACGAGGCACGCCACCGGCGGCAGCAATCGTGTCCGCTCATTTTTAACCGCTTCTGGCGGCAGTTACCGTTACATTGACGGTAACAGAATCAGTTTCAATAACCGTCAATTCAATCCACGCCCAAGCCCAACTTGGAATTTCTCTATAAAATGCTTCCTCTCCAATTCATCATCATCATCATCAAATAGCAGAGCTGTTGATGGAAGTCACAAAACTGCTTCTACCGTAGCTAAATCGCCTCCAGGTAGTGCTCAAATTGCTGATATAAAGATCCTGAAATCGCTTGCTAGTTACCTTTGGATGAAAGATAATCTTGAATTTCGGCTTCGCGTTGTTGCTGCATTGTTTTTACTTGTTGGAGCTAAGGTTAGTTACTAGTTGTATTTGAGTCATACAAGTTGATGTATCTGAATAAAAATTTGAACAGCTACTTACATATCGTATAAGTGCTAAGGTAGATGTTTTTACACCTGTAGAGAGAGTCTGTCTGTATAAAAATTGTTGAGAGATTATGGAAATAAGTAAAGTAGTAAATATCCAATTTGGTCTTTGAAATTGTAGGTTATAGTTCTTTATAGGCTAAATTACACCAGGGTAACCAACATATTCGTTTTAAGTTATTTTTGTTCCATACTTGTCCTTTAAGTTTACTAACGTGTTCAATTTAGCCATTTTGTTAAACCGACGTTACAAAAATGACGATGTGACTGTTAAGTGTGTGACATGTGGACCGGACATGTCCTACTTCATCTTCCTCGTCCTTTCAAACTATTTCCCCCCACATTTCAAAATCCTAACTCCATTTTTATTCATACCAAAGCTTGAATTTCTCAAATCAATGGCTTCCAAGCACGACACAACGGTTCAAATTTGGTTTGCAGACAACGCTGGATCATTCACAAAACAATATCAAACTATAAAAATCCATATTAACTCAGACCAAAACAATGGAAATGTGGAAAAATTTGGTTCGGAGCTTTAGGTATATAAATGACTTGTTTATTTCGACAAAGGCCATACCAATATTGTTAGATATTCAGATGTAGATTGGGAAGATGATGTGAATGATAGAAGGTCAACTTCAGGTTATTGTGTTTTGATTGGAGGAAACTTAATCTCTTGGAAAATTAAAAAGCAACCTGTTGTTGCAAGACAGAGTATCATGCTATGTCCCACACTACCTCTGAACTTTTATGGTTGAAACATTTATTACAGGAGTTGAAATTTTGTGAACTATAGTCCCTATGGAACTTATGTTTGATAATCAGTCGGCATTGTATCTTACTACAAATCCGGTTTTTCAAGAGAGGATTAAACACAGAAGGTGACTGTCACTTTATCCGAGAGAAGATCTTTTCCGACTCCGACATCATTAAAACCTCTTCAGGGAGCTCAAATAATCAGTTAGCCGGCATCTTCACCAAACCTGTACGGGGACTTTGAATTTCTTATATATGTAACAAGCTGGATGCATGCTACAACTTGAGGGGGAGTGTTTTTTTTTTTTTTTTGGAAAGGAACTTGAGGGGGAGTGCTGATTACTCTATTTATTATAGTTGATATAGTTTCCTTAATATTCAATTTTTCCTTTCTTGAGTGATTCTCTCTTGTATATAAATTCATACAACATCATTGTGAAATACAAGTTGATCATTCTAAATTATTCACCTGAATCATTTTGGAAAATTGATAACATAGGAAACTAAATTGATATGGTCCTATAATTTCAGGGACCAGATTGGATATTTACTCTAAAAAAATTGAAAACATTTTATGTGCATATCATAAGCTACTTTTATAAGATGAGCACAAATTAGCTCATCGAGATGCCCTCTTATTCATTGTGTTGTGGTTAACTATTTAACATTCTGATGTTGATTAGTGATTATTGTTGTTAGTAATGGATATTTGCTGCTAAGTCACTTAATTATGATGGTTCGTGCTCTATTTTTGCTTTCAGGTTTTGAATGTTCAGGTCCCTTTCTTATTCAAGCTTGCAGTTGATTGGTTGAATACTGCCACAGGTAATGCTGGTTTTGTTGCTTCGAATCCTACTGTGATGGCACTTTTTGCTACCCCCATGGCTGTGTTGATTGGATATGGGATTGCACGTTCTGGAGCTTCTGCTTTCAATGGTATTTATAAATGAAATGATTGTCATACTGGTTTTGTTGTCTATCTATATGAAACCCAACTCATGAGTTAATGAGTCTAGCTTAAGGAACTGTAGCAAGCAAAGCCTCAAATAGCTCATGAGTTCTTGGCTCATTGCTACCCTAGTTGTGGTTCTCCTCCATTAGATATTGGCATTCTAATATTGATGTAGATACTTTTATCTATGTTTCTTTGAGAAGAGCCTTGGTTTTTCAAGATTCATTCTGTTGACTTCTATTTAAATGATACAACTGATTGTGGCAGAACTGCGGAATGCTTTGTTTTCTAAGGTAGCACTGCGAACAATTCGTTTAGTTTCAAGGAAGGTATGCTACTTTCATGAGTTTGGTTCATCTGATAAGTAAAAATATTTTCTGTAAATTTGTTTGTATCAATACATTACACAATTTTTTTTTTATATGAACATTTCTGGTGTGTCTTCCACCTATTTTTCAAAATCTCAAAATAGTTGGTTGTATGATGTCACTGTAGTCAATTTATGTTAGTATCTGACTGTTGCAGGTCTTTTCACATTTGCATGACCTTGACCTTCGATATCATCTAAGGTATGTCTTCTGCCATGAAGAAAGGGATAATGATCTATCTCTACAGATGCGTGTCTGTGAATGAATGATCAAGAAAACTCAGTGAAGAAAGGTGTGATTACACAAGTAAATATTGAAATACTGAAAAAACGGATAGTATATCAAAGAAGAGAGACTTCTTTGCCCTGTGGATACTATTCTCCTCGATTTATGCTTCTTTTCTGCATTGTGTTATCTATTGTTTCATTGTGTATGCCTCTCACCTAGTTTTTTTTTAGTCGAGAAACTGGTGCATTAAGTCGAATAATTGATCGTGGTAGCCGTGCAATAAATTTTATTCTCTCTTCTACGTTGTTCAATATAATACCCACCATATTAGAGGTATGTCTCAGTTTTCTTTTCTCATTTCTTAGTTGAGTCATGGTTTCCCCTTTCCCCTAGTGTCGATCATTTTGGTTCACGGAAGATATTTAGTGGGAATTGTATCTTCATCTTTGACTTCCTGGGGTCTATCTTTTCATTAACAATTTTTGTAAATTATTCTATCAACTTCAACAGATTTAACACATATCGATCCAGATATCTATGGTATCAGGTATACTGGCCTACAAATTTGGAGCACCTTTTGCGTGGATTACTTCCCTCTCAGTTGCTGCATATGTTGGTTTTACACTTTCTATCACACAGGTATCATGCCTTGAACTGATCTAAACATGAAAATATGTTTGGTGCTCTTTTGTTTTTATTTTTGGTCTTGTCAGATACATTACTGGCATTGTGGCACCTTTGTACTTCATTTCACTTTTTGTATTTTCAATTCTCAGTATGTTTGTTATTGTCCAACTGCAATGGCAGGAAAATGGATTTTTGAAAAGTTCTTTACTCTTATGTTCTCTGCCTTTTCAGTGGAGGACTAAATTCAGGAAAGCCATGAATAAGGCTGATAATGATGCTAGTACTAGGGCTATTGATTCACTTATTAATTATGAGGTCAGCATTTCATTCACTAATACCAATACTTCAATTGATTTATGCTTTTTTTATCTTCAATTTGGTTATTACTATGAGATTAATTTTTTTTTTCTTTTTTCTTTCCGTTTACTGTTTTACAGACGGTCAAATATTTCAATAATGAAGTTCATGAAACTGATCATTATGACAAGTACCTAATGAGTAAGTAATCGGTTCTTCTGTCAAAAGAGATTTAGTTCTTTAACAGCTTTTAAAAAATCTTGGCAGCGTTGTTATTGGAGAAAACTCGCACCCAGTCTCCACATTGAGTTGATGTATGACCTAAATAAATCTTAGGAAATCTTCAGCTTAGAAAACTCACCTTTTTTTTTGTGCAGGGTATGAGGATGCTGCTCAGAAAAGCGAACAGAGTCTTGCTTTGTTGAACTTTGGTCAAAACGCTATATTTAGTACCGCTCTTTCAACAGCAATGGTTCTGTGTTCTCATGGGATCGTGAATGGCACAATGACTGTTGGTGATTTGGTAAAGTTTCATCAAATTAAATTCTATGTCGAGGGTAGCTTTTCTTCATTTAAGTTTTTATTAGCTCCTTAAAGCATGTGTTTTGCTTTTATATTGAGGATCACTTATCCTCCGGTCTCTTTGTGAATTTTGTGATTAGTTTCTTTTTGATTTAATGCATTTGTTGTTTTGTATATATACAATAAAGTAAAGTATAAAAATTCTGTCCATATTTAATAATCATGACCTGGATTATAATCTAACTCAATATGCAGGTGATGGTAAATGGGCTTCTCTTCCAACTATCTCTTCCACTCAATTTCCTTGGTGGTGTTTATCGTGCAACTATACAAAGTCTAATCGACATGAAATCCATGTTCCAGTTACTTGAGGTATCTTCCACATTAAACTTTCAAAAAATATTTCTCCTTAAATGCTAAATGTGTATGCTTATGAAGTTTCTTTCTTTCACCTGAGTATGCACTTGTGTGTGTGAACATGATATACATATATTACTAAATGTAAGTGTTAGCCGTTAGGTAGTTCGACCCAATTATTTGCTACTCGATTTTTTAGTTAATTGGAATTTTGAAATAATTAGGTTGGGTTAGAGGGCTAGGTTGTAATATATATTCATAGGAAGAAGGGATTAGAGGGAGTGGTCTCGTCATTTTGGAGATGATTATGGCCCTGGGGATAGGGAACTGCAGACTTTCGAAGTTCAACAAATTTGTTGGAAAAAAAATACCAGATTTCTCACAATGCTAGTATCTGAGCTTCCATCATAGGAATTCTTCATGGTACACACCTACATAAAGTCAAGAATGGAGTGACTGGATAGTTGGCCGAAAACTATGTAGTCAGAGAAAATCAAGGATCGAGCCATTTTTGGCTGTGATTGACTACCTTGGCTGAAGATTCAAAAGAGAAAAGATCGAGAACAGTGCAGACAAAAGAAGACAGACAACTTTCTTAAAATTTGGGTTAGACCTAATTCAACTACAAAAACAAACTCATGTAGTAATGACTGTCAAAGCCTTGTAAGAACTGCTTTTGCCATGTCGCTAGTGATATCTCAACTCTCCTCATTTGTAGGATGACATTGGAGCAGGGGCAAATGTTGGTGGAAATGGAATAACGAAGATCACAACACATTGTCTCACACCTAGGATTGGACGTTTAGAGTGCAGTCATATATGAGCTACCCACTAATAGATCTGTTTGATCTATGGTAGGCTTTCATGTCATTTTAAAATTTGGAATGGGAACTTAACCCCAAAAGCATCCTAAAATATGTGAGGATTGCCAAAGCCTTATAAGGACAACTTTGACCATATATATTTAATGTGGGATCTCAACATAGCCGCCCTTCACACCTAGGATGACATCTAAATCATGGACAGAAGCGGGTGGAATACAAATATTTCAACAAGCATGATGGAGGCTATGATGTGAAATAATGAGGTGCCACAAAACCTAGGAAATTGGTTGAGTGAGAGCAACACTTTATGAAGAACCGGCAAATATACCCAGGACATAAAAGGAATTATTCAATAAGAAGCGCAAACTTTCTCACCAAAAGACCTCTCTTCCTCAAAACCCTCATTCCTATTTATAGGAAAAGTGCATTATTTATTACTGTTTACTAACTCAGTCCAATTAACTAAGCAACTTAACTACCTCTAAACTAACTAATCAATGTCTAAATCATCCAAAGTGAAAATATTAAACCTTATATTTTTTTTGTTTTGATAAGAGAAATTTAGGGCGTGGGGATGGTATCTCTGTCCAAGGCAGAGAAGACCGTCCGTACTCAAAGAGCACTTACAAAAGAATTTTATTTACCTCCCTCCAATGGCACTAGAGGGGCTCAACCCCGGAACTTTGGGGTCCAAGACCTATCTTTTTACCACTAGACCAAACCCTTGGAGTTTCATAAACCTTATATTTGCAGGCAACATGAACGTTAAGATTGAATCAAATAGAAACATCCATAACAAAAAGGAAAATCAAAATAAACAATAATTCTTCACTAGAATACCACAACCCCAAGATTAGAAAATTACTTGCACATATTCATAATGGAATCAACCAAATATAGCCGAAAATTCATAAAACAAGAGATGAAAAAAGATAGAGAAATAGGAAAAAGCTAGAAATTCTTATTCAAAAATAAAAATATACTATACCAACAACCCCTGGATTAGGAAATTACTCACACATATTCATTATAGAATCAACCAAATATAGCCGAAAAATTCATGAAACAAGGGTTGAAAAGAGATGGAGAAAAAAGAAAATGCTAGAAATTCTTATTCAAACCAAAAACAAAGTGTAGACAAGTAGCAAAACATACATAAAAAACTATACAAAAGAACCAAATTTAATCAAAAATACGGAAAATTTTCATGTATGTCTCTTACTTGAAAACTCCCCTTTTATCAATAGGCAGAATATCATTCATTGAATTATTTCTTAACTGAGTTGGTCCTTTTTCTTCCAAGTTTATATGTTCAATATATTAATTAGTTGGTTTAATTCTTTCTACTAATGATGATGTTTCTACATTCTAATGAGCTTCCGGGAGTACTTTCATAAGAGATACTTTCTCTGTCACTATGTTCATGATGCAAATTCTCAGAAATTAAAGAATATTATTCACTGTTATTTCTGATACACACTTGAGTTAGAATTATACAAAGACAGCCTAGGTAGAAAAGGAAACATGCTGATTATGGATCCCATGACATTTGGGGTTTCCTAGGCCGGAATCAATTATCAAAGGTGTCAATTCTATGACAGGATCTGTTACCAAATATATAATATTTTCTAATATAGACTGCAATCTGATCAGTGTCAGATTACGATTTTCCTCAAATTATGGCCTTCATTTATTCAAACAAATAGATGCTGTGTATGTGATCATATTTACTGGTAATTTTAATTTCCTGCATCACTTTGAGATATTGCATGCCATTCCTAATATTGTTACAGGAAAAAGCAGACATTAAGGATAAAGAAAATGCAAAGCCTCTAAGATTTAATGGGGGAAAGATCCAATTTGAGAATGTTCATTTTAGGTACGTGTTTATCCCTTCACTCCATAATAATGCCACCATTCCTTTAGTTGACTTTTGGCCATCAAATAGGATCTGTTTGATTTGCTTAAAAACCTGGTACTTGAAAAAGGACAAATTTTTTGTTTTATGTTTAATTTTTAAGATTGTTATGGGACAGTTCGAATCTAGAAATGAGATACTATTATAATTTTTTTACTCCAACGAACTATGAGACCACTTATTGTCCCAATGTTAACACTCCTTAAAATAAAAAATATACTGTGTGCATTTTTTTTATTCAACAGTCATATCAAACCAAATTCTTAATTCACAATCTTTATGTTTTTCTTCTCTCTTTATCTAAAAAACTCCATAATCTCAATAAGAATTAACATAAATATGAATGTTATGAATTGACTTTATGTAATTACGCACTTAAGGTAAGGTAACTGTCATCCTTGTATTCATATTTATGTGCTCTCTATATATTCTCTAGGTCTGTACGTTGTTCAAACACGCAAATTCATTTGTGCTTCCTCGTTTTCTTACTTCTCAACTGGTCAAATCAAACCCATCCCTAGCTACCTTATAATACAAATATAATTGTTCTACACATGTTGAAGTTGAAATACACATAAACATATATAGGGATAAAGAGAAGTGTGAGAGTGATAGATATTTGCAACAATTCATTTCCTAATAGACATGTTTGTCTAAACAAAAGGCTCTGGAGTGTGTTTTGTACCTTCTTGAAAATAGACTAACAATGTGTTTTGTGAATTGCTTCTGGAGTGTGTTTATATATCCACCAAAGAACTATAAGAGTGAGGAAGAGGAACATATGTTAACAGTGCTATTTGAAACATAGACCTAAGGAACTAAGAGTCCAAATATTTCTCTCTGCATTAGAAGAATGAGAATAATCATGTAAAACTAGAAGGGACTTTCAAAATACATATTCATTTTTTCCTTTCTAAAACTAGGAGTAAGTCTAAGAAAAATGCTTGTAACAGACTCTTTTCAAACCACTATTTAAGATTTTCTATGTTCGGCTCATCTGTTTAAAATATACTAACTTATTCATTTGTTTAAAAACTAGTGTCACCTTTCTGGTCTATATTTGTAAGAAATCTCTGCTCTAATTGAAGATCCCATGATTCATGGTACCTTCCCTAATCACACAAATCTATACAGATAGCACAACGTACCACAAGTTTCCTAAAATAAACATTCCTAAATATTACATACAATTAATAATTTAGTTGAATCTTGCTTGCTAATTAGTTGCACAACAGAAGAAATGGAAATTTGTATTTGATAAAATATCATTTGCTATATTAAAGAGCTAACACGCTGATCAAATATAACTTTGTGTTTTGACTAATATTTTTGTGATTATATATTGATTCATACTTCAGTTACCTCACAGAAAGAAAGATACTAGATGGAATATCACTACTTGTGCCAGCTGGTAAAAGTGTTGCAATTGTTGGGACTAGTGGAAGTGGTAAGCATCACCATGATGAAATTTTTTACTTGCAAAGCTGTTGTTCGAAACTTTTTTCCGCTGTCTGGTTGGAAAAATAAAATTTGTTCCATGGCTAGATTTTTACCCTTTTAGCACTATATCACAAATGATTTTTACCCTTTTAGCCACCACAATCACAAACAAAGTTGCACCACTGTTTCCCTCTACTTTTCACTGGAATTTTATTTGAGGCTTTCATTATTGTTTCACTTTTTCCTGGTAACTTCGTTGAATAATGGACATTGCCGTTGTGACTGCTAAGACACGGACTAGGTATCTGATGGAAGATTATGGATGAAAACCCATCCATGAATCACGCTTTTGTATTGAAGTTTAATATTTATCAGATCTTGTGTAAGATACTGACTTCTAAAACATGAAATGTATCGGTATTCAAATTTGGATATGGTTTTCTTCTTTATTTTCTAGCTTGTGAATAGTCTATGCCACTAATATTCTTATTTCTGACATTTCATATTCATACATGATTGACAGGAAAATCAACCCTTCTCAGAATGCTATTCAGATTTTTTGATCCCCATTCTGGAAGTGTAAGAAATGATATACTCTATTAAGCTTAAGCTATATTGCCATGCTATATATGCATTTGATGTTTACTGTCCTATTTGGATCGATGGTCATTAGATTTTATACATCTGGGCTATATGGCTCTATAGATGTGTACATCAGTAATTTTTTTTTGCAAGTAGAGTGTCTTAAATCATTATGGCTAATACTAGAGTCCAATGCCGTGGTTTGATACATGTAATTGACTTTGCTGAATGACTAGTTTAAAGCTTGGTTGTTGCCTTTTATATTTAAGGTGGTCTTTACTTCTCTCGAATTCTCATTTGCAACTTGCACTCTACAGATAAAGATAGATGATCAAGATATTCGGGATGTATCCCTTGAGAGTTTACGGAAGTCTATTGGTGTTGTTCCACAAGATACTGTAAGTTAACAAAGCATCTATTTCTTGAATAACATATTTCTGCCCTTGCTGGGTCTTGCAAGTTATGAAACCTGAGTGATTATGTGTAGGTACTTTTCAATGATTCCATATTTCATAACATTCACTATGGTCGGCTTTCAGCAACAGAAGAGGAGGTACCTTTTGTACTGCTATACCCAAGGTTGTCAAAATCGGGATTTTGCTTCAAGTCGAAAGGGAAGAGCACAATCGAAAATCGTAAAATCGCAATCAAAATCGAAGGATTTTACTCAACTACTTTTGTAGAATCGATATAAGAAATCATAAAATCGCAATCAAAATCGATGGATTTTACCAAAACAAAAATAATGATAAACATGTTACAAATTGTATATAGTCATAAAGGACTTGGTTTAAAGTCCACAAAATACTTATGCATATGGACAAAATCCTTCAAAACCCTTTAAAATTCTGCGATTTTGTATGAATTCCACGATTTTGTGCAATTTTGATGTGATTTTACTAGGATTTTGCCTATTTTGGGATTCTGCTATGGATTTGAGTCGTTGAAGATGAATAAAGTCGCAAAATCCTGGATTTTAAGATTTAAGCCGGGATTTTGACAACAATGGCTATACCTTTGTTTGCTTCTTTACTTTACAAATTTCCTTTGTTAGGTTCCAACATGTTCTTAGCTTATTAATTGTTGTATGCTTACAGGTCTATGAAGCCGCTCGGAAAGCAGCAATCCATGACACTATCACGAGTTTTCCTGAAAAATACTCCACCGTTGTGGGAGAACGAGGGCTAAAGGTGATGATACCTCTATTTATTTTGGATAATGTTTTCAGGATCGTGCTTTTATGATATTTTGTTTAGGGCACATATGGTTTTGTTATTACAAATCTCAGGAGAAGCACCCATAATATGGATATATGCAAGAGAAAATCATGTGTATTATCATATATGATAGCTGATCTAAAATATGCAATTTTATTGGCATGCCATTGGTGTGATGATTGTAGTTTGAACAGTTGTAACTTGATATGGACAAGCACTTGGAGAATCCTCCCTTAAAATTTAGCTATCAATGGGTAAGCACCAAACCACTTAAATTCTCCACCGAGGATTCAATACTATTCGGTGTGGGACGTTGGCACTCCTTGACACCCAAGTCCTTATCAACATGCTTGTGGGGAAAGAAAGGAACACAGACCTCTGGGTCCCCTCCTCCCTAATGTGTAATACTGTAAATCAAATTTTATGATGATAATCTCTCTAATTTCATGGACTATGCATTTTTTAACAGTTAAGTGGTGGTGAGAAACAACGTGTTTCCCTTGCTCGAGCATTCTTAAAATCACCTGCAATACTGTAAGTATTCTGATCATATATATTCTGGGGCACATTTTTGTGTGGTGCTTTCCTATGTTAGATTACAAGTGTGTGTTACCATTTTGATAGAGGAGTCATTTGTTGCAGTTGATATCCATACACACACTTGTTTCATTAGTCCAATTTCTTTTAACTGCCGTGTCTTGCTCGCAGGTTGTGTGATGAAGCTACAAGTGCTCTTGACAGCACAACAGAAGCAGAGATTTTAAGTGCATTGAAGTCAGTATCAACTAATCGAACTTCCATATTCATTGCTCACAGGCTCACGACTGCAATGCAGTGTGATGAGGTAAGCTCTCTCTATCTAGACTAACATCCTTTAACAGTTCTCAATTTTGTATGTACCAGTGTTTAGCTGTCTATTTACAAAATTTATGATATTTTTACTACATATTTTAGTAAAGTTGCATAAATTATTCCAGAACACATATAACTGGTTTTGTTTCGATTAGTAATCCATATGTTGGACCCATCTTCACTGTAAGGCAAGACACCATCATAAAAATTCATCACATAACAATATATTTATGATAAAATGTTCTACTTAGTTCAGATGTCCATCCTTGTTGTAATCAACATATTATATATTACTTGGTAGATACATTTATTCCCATGCCATTGCATGACTTATATCAAAAGTTTTTTTTTTTTTGTTTGGCAATATTCAGATCATTGTTTTGGAAAACGGAAAGGTGGTTGAGCATGGACCACATGAAGTGCTCATAGCAAATGCAGGAAGATATGCACAGCTTTGGGGACAGCAAAATAACACTATTGATGCAATTGATACAGCCATCAAAGTGGGAGCATAAAGATAACAGAGTGTATTCCTTGCTCTTCAAGAAAGAGGAAGAACATCGCACAATGTTAATAGTGCATGTATTTATGACCATTTTTTAGTGATACAGTGTCAGTTGCAAGATCTCTTCAGCACAAGTATCACATTCCTTATCGTTGGGTTATCACATCGATTTGCTATAAAGGCGTATTTGATAAATTCGTACATTATTTATTGGTGTTCAAAGGCACTCATCAGTGTTGGATAAACGAAGTTGAGTCGTCTTTCCGTGGACAGCAAGATTTTGTATTGTTTATATGTAGATTATAAATTGTATTATTGCATATACTAAAGCACTTCTAAATAACAAGAAGTGCTTCCTTGTATACGGAGTGCTAGACTGACCAGTAACAGGTATACTGCTTATTTTGAAGCTGATTTTTTTACATTATTGTAGAGTGGTATATTTCAATAATCTTATTCCAGAAAAAAGATGGATTGTTCTCTTTCCTCATAAAGAAGTGATTCTTATGAAAAACACATTTCAGTAGATATGATTCTTATGAATGTTGATGTAAAATTAGATTATATGAAAATAAAGAAAAAGAGACAAAAAGTTGTTAACATTCATGAATCTAGTCTCAACTAGGGTCTATTTGGCAAGGTCAAGAAACGAGCTTATAGCTTATAAGCTTGTCTAGCTAAAAAAACTCGTTTGGTAACAGTTTTTAAGAATGAACTTATAGCTTATTTCACGAGTTTATAGCTTATTTTTTAGACGCTATTTCAAACAGCGTTTAAACTTATAACTTATCATTTTTATACCAAATTTACCCTTGTTATTTTATCTAAAATTCATTTATATCATTTATCTATACTATATATAAAGAAAATAGCTCATTTTGAAAGCTGATTTTTTTGTTATTTCAATTATATCCTTAAACAAATTTTCTTATAATAATGCGATATTGTTGGTGTTATTAAAAAATATAAGAATTTTTATTATATTTGTTATATTATTGTTGTCATTGAAAAAGATAAATATGGTTTGTTGAGTTTGTTACATTTGAAAGTCACAAATATTTATATCTATACTTATAATTTTAATATATATATAAAATATCATTTGTAATTTACACGCAAATTTATATTAAATATCATTGATAATCTACACGCGTTAGCGCAATAAAAAAAGTGGAAAGATAGGCACGTGAGTGCTCGTCTTTTCGCTAGTAATTTAATAAAATAAATATGCATTAAATGACGACGTTACTCCAATTATTTTTTTTAACCATCCAATTATATTATTTTGGGAACATATATAATAATTGTTACGATTTTTTTTGGTGGTGCGTATAATTGTTACAAGTATCTTACTTTAATGTTTTTGTTTTATAAAAAAAACTTTGTTTTTTACGATCATCTTTTGATATTACTATATATATAACCATAGTTTTAAAAAACCATACCGATCAACGACCCAACAAGGTCATGGGATCAAGGGTTCCTTGGTCGAACCGCGGATCACTGGTTGAACCACATAAAATTAGATGACTCGATCGCATAACTCGATGTTTATAACAAAATTATGTAGGTATTAAGTGGGGTTGAACCGGATGATCCGGTCACTAAAACATTTCATGAGACCTATAAATGACAAAAATTCAAATTACTATAATTTTACAGGAATCTGAGTTGTTATTGAGAAATGCAAATAGTTAGTAGTTATAGTGGAAAAGGTTTAGCTCATGTGGCATGAGAGCAATTCAAGCCATTGATTTAGTAGGAGAGAGAATATAAAAATTAGAGAAATTGAAATAAAAATGGGGATAAATGGGTTTAAGGGGATGTAGATCTCTTCGATTGAGAAAACATGAGACAACAAAACTTGAGAGAATCTCCTTTAAACCGAGCCTCTAGTTTTTTTTTTTTTTTTTTTATTTTTATGAATGACCATATGCATTATTTAAAAAGGGTCTTGCTAGCATTTTTCTTTAAAAAATCCATAAAAGAAAAAAAAGTCTTGGAAATATAAGTCAAATATTTGTCAAAGTTATAATTACATTTTTATGCAACATCATTCCAACAATGGATTGGTCCTAATGATAAGGGACTTAAACCCTTTAAACATGTGGTCAGAAGTTCGATTACGGAGATTACTCACTACTAAGCCACGGTGGAAACCTCATATCAATCTCATGGTTAAAAAATAAAAACCGAGAATAACACCAAAGAATAACAAACTTCATGGTTTCTAGCAAGCTAAACAAGAACAGATCCAACAAAAATAATCTCAAATTTGGCCTAGACACAATCAACCAAATTTGAGACTATAAAATACAGAAATGTAAACTAAAAGTTCAAGTAACAAAGTCCAATAGTCTTTTAAGTTTTTCATAATTCAATAAAACCATAGCAAACTTACCTAGATCTTAAGATCCAAATCAAGCTCTTCAGTGTCACCATATTGTCTACTTGTACTCCCTCCATCTTTCTCTTTTCCTTTTCTTTTCGCTTCCTCTTCTGATTGATTCATATTTCCTCTCATTACATTGCTGCTTGAAGGAAAAAACTCTTGAGGAATAGGACCAGATTCTGATGACATAGAATGTTTCAAGATAGGAAATGGTCCCATAGGATTCACTAGACCAAGTTTCATTTGCAAGTCACTATAACCATTTATAGGAAAAGTGCTAAAGTGCTGTTGGGCTTGGAATACTCCCTTCTCATTAGTTTGATTGAAGGAAATTATTGATGAACTCGCAAATCCTTGAAAAATTCCATGTTGATTTGTTTGTGAGGTGAAAGAGTTGTTTGGATTAGCCCTTCTTGCAAAGTTTGCATCTTGTGATGGAAAAATTCCTATTTGGCTTGAACTTGCACCAACACCAAAAACATCCTTTGAACTTGAAGCCACATTTTTGTCCACAAATTGCGGTAACAAAACCGAGGTGTTCTGTTGTCTCCCACCACCTAATTCCAAGACACATTTTTCGGGTTCAAAAATCCGTTGCAAGGAAGACAAATTAACATTTGACGAAACCATATCACACTTGGACGGATTGATGGTTACATATAAGTTAGGATTTGGAATATTACCGTTTGTGTTACTTTCTCTGTTGTCTTGGTAGCTTAAAAGAGAAGTAACATGAGTCGAGTTTTCTTGCCCAGGAAGAAAACTTCCTGATGCTTGTGCATTAGGTTGAGTGCTGGAAACATTGATAGAGGCGTATGATGATGAATCGCCCAAACAAAGCATCAAACATTGTTCATTATCAAGTCTTGTGGCTGCCTCTTCAAGGGATGGTCCAACTACTTGAGGAGTGATCCACGGTTCTGGAACAGCTGGAATGATGTTTGTTGTTGGACTTTCAAATTCTCTGCTAGGAGTGCCATTGCTGTTTTCTGTATTAAGGAAGAATGGAAATAATAATAGTTACTTACAATAAATCATTTCAATAATCACCACTAGAAAATATTTAATTATCGATAAAATTTATAGACGAAACAAATGAATTTGATCTCCAATTTTGAGTATTCTAACTGTTAGAGAAAGAATTAGAGACAATACAAAATTCATATTGTTTCCACCAAATTTACGCATGATCCACATAATTTAGTGGATTAATCATATAACAATACAACCAATTGAATAGATCAATAGTGTGTGTTGTTACTATCACTAACTCGTATTGAACAAAATCATTTGTTCTGTTTTGTCATGCTATATCTACTTACGAATGCTACCTATATTTTGCTTTAAATTGGTTCAACAAAATAGTTCTAGCCAACACTGAAGTGGTACCACTGCATTCTTCCTATCATTTACTTTGTTCAATACATTTATTTGGAAGAAAATGACTATATGTTTCTTGTATTAGAACAAGCTTTTTTGTTATCGATTCAAGTGAGACATCAAGAGACAAGAGTATTATTTAATTATTGCATGAGAAAAAAAAATTGGCCATTTTTTTATTATAGAAGATTTTTGAAACTCAAAAGTTTAGTTGTTTCATTAAACAATTTCACGACTACATTAACCAAAAAAAGTGTACTCTTCTATATACTTCTGTAATTTTTTTAAGGAATGTAAAATAAGTGGTTAAGGTCCGTTGCATTTTTGTGGTTAATGAAGTAACAAAGTACACTTTTTTGTTAATACAATAGTGAAATTGATTAATGACACAACTAAAATTTTGTATTGTAAAAATTCTCATCTATATTAAAAACAACAAAAAATAAAAATTTTTGCTGAAAAAAACTTACGGTAAACAATACACGATGTCGTATTTATGTTCAAATAACATAGTTGATTACATGATGGTTGGCATACGGACAGAACCATGTATTAAGTTTACCAGAAATGTTTTTCAAACACAAAAAGAGGCACATGGGCCGTATAAAGATACAATTTCCCCTTTTTAAATCCTTTTCGAACACAAAAAGAGACACATATATAGGTCGTATTTGACGTGTTTATGTACGGTGTCATTTTTTGCGTGTTTAAATAATACAACTCTAAGTTCAGATATGGCATGGATCACCTACCGCCGCTGCACTGTGTAGTAGCAGTAGGGAATTCAAATCCGTTCAAGGGATGAGTAAAGTTATTTACCTGGAGGAAGAATGTGACGAAACCTTGCATGTCCTATGATTTTAGGTGGTTCAACTTGAGGTATTCTACTTGATGCTGCTAATGGTGCATTTGTGGGTAAAGATTCCAAATGAAAACGTTGAAGGCCAGCAACACTTATATCTTCAAAAACCCTTATTGCAAGACTTTGTATAGCTTCAGCCTGTTGTTAGAAATTATGGTGTACAAAATAGTATACATTATTTTAATTGAAGCTTATAAGTAAACTAAAATCCTCAAAATATGGCTTGCTATTAATTTGGTCATACCACTTGGTAAGGTCTTGAGTCTTTGTCATTAGCATACACAGCGTTGAAGCACAGTAGATACACATCAAACTACACATCATTGAAAGAGATGAATATTCAGTTGAGAGTATGATACATATTAATTGGAAGAAGGTCCCAACAAATATGTAATACTATATTATAAGGACATGATATATTACAAACAATAGAAAATTAAACAATTAGTTTTAAGTTTTTAAAGTGGAAATTAAAAAAAATACATGTTCGATTAGCTTATTTTATAAATATGTTCTATAAAACAGTTTTAAATTTTCTTATTTTGAAAGATTATTTGGTATAATATTTCAAATTTCAGTGCCAACCCAATATGTATGTGGAGTCCTATAGCCAACTCAAAATAAATAAAGATAACACTTGTATTTTTTGTTTTAGTTTTCAATTAAACATATATACTTTTGAAATGACTTTAAAGGATGGGAAAAGTTCTTTCATAAATAACCGGAAATTGATCACAATTTCTCTTAACCATCAATTCCTCTTAACCATTAAATCCTTTCTAGAAGAGGCCTAAGACAATGGACTTAGTAGCTAACCCTTTCAAACTTAACCCATATTATATATAGGTTAATTCTATATCATGCACAAATAAAATAATAACGATGTACCGCGCACAAGTTTTTTTTTCCTTCTATCATTGAATCAATATGTTTCATCATATATTATCTATTAAAATTCAGCGACTTATTGTCAAAATGATAAAAACAAATTTGTGCATGAGAGTAGTTGTATCTCACATGTGCACCGTAAAACCATCCTTATAAAAGCAAAAGGAACAACACCATACTAAAACATTCATTATGTATGTGAGAAAAGTAAAGGAATTGCAAATATGATAATTTGTTAATGAACCTTAAAGGCTTCCAAGCTTATATAACGTTCCTCGTTGATTTTGGCCCTTATTCCAGCAAAATCCAATGGTGTATTGACAACCTTGTAATAATCCTCTATCCCCTGTCAAAAAATAAAACATCTACCTTTAAAAAAAAAATCTAACATTATTAGCAAAGTTCCATAATCAAATAACAAGAAATAATACAAAAGGCAACAACTTACATTAGGATTATTAACAGGTTTAGCAAATAACTCATCCGGGTCATTCCTACATGTTTAAAACCAATCAATAATTATATTTTTTGGGAAAAATCTTATACGATATTTTATATTTTTTTGGTTATGACTCACTAATTTCCTTACATTTAAAAAGAAATAATAATCATATATTGATATAGTTTTCACCTTTGTAGGACATCAAGGACTGATTCAAGTATTTGCTTTTCGGGCATAACATATGACACTGCATGATACAACTTCTCTACATTAGTGGTCACCAATAATTACCAACAAAAGAAATGGAAATTATGTGAAAAGTGTAGGATTTATGTTAGATAATTAAACTAATTAAGCTTACCATGTGTTTGTGAAGTACTTCCACTCTGAGGGTAGTATTGTCCGTCCTGCGTAAGTTTTAGGATATGGAAGAGAATGTCAAAAGACAAATAAAATATAGAGTTTATGTTTATATTTTATTATTCAATGGTAAACTAGATGTGAGACTCCACCCTATCATGAAATGGGTGCAAATACTAATATTTCAACTTAAGAATCTTACTTGAGCTCATTTTTCTTCATATTTGCTAGGAAAGATAAATAATTTCGAACCAATATTTTCAGTTTTAGGAAAGAACAGTGGATAAAATGAAGCTAGATAAATGAGAGTGTCACCATTTTCTTCTTCAATGTTGTAAAATGGGTAAATTTGTCCTCTTAATTTTTAAAATAACAAATTAATTCAATATATTGAAGATTGCAAATCTATTTAGTCATTTTTGTCAATCAATTCAATCAACTTTAATGAATTTAGAGTGTTTTTAGATGAGATAACTGAAAATTTTAGAGAATTTAAAATTCTAAACAAGGCAAATTATTCAATTGAATTATCTTTATTTCAAAATATTTTTGGATAAATCTATATATAAATTCATTGTTAAGATTCTTAGGCTAACGAAAGGGAATGAATAAATGGTATTTCCATTAATTTGAGGACTAAAAACGGTCATGCGACTTTTTTTAAAGGTTTTTGAAAATGAAAATATATACTTCTCGTTTTATAATAAGTGACCATTTTGCACATTTCACAAATATTAAAAAAAAAGTATAAATGAAAGAGAGAAAATTAAAATGAACAATGCTATCCATAAATGAAAGAGAGAAAATTAAAATGAACAATGCTATCCAATTTTTTTTTTTTATCTAAATGAATCACTCATTATGAGACCAAAGAAGTAGTGTTAATAACTTACTCTTTAATACGTATTTTTAAACACGTTTTTTCTTATTTGTTAAAATTCAAATGAGTTAAACTTTTAACCCTCCTTATAATAAAAAAAAACAAATTAACTCAAAGGAGTCGCATTAAATTATGCGAATTTCACAAACGAGTTGAACTCAATTTTTTTATTTATGTGTGTAAATTTCTAATAACTATGGTTATTTTGTTTATCTATGAAATAAAAATAGTTCATCAAGTTAACCTGAATTGATGAGGTCATTTGCAGATGAGAGGAGCTGTAATTGGAATCTTTTTTTCTTTTTGATTCCCCATTTTCCTTTTTTTCCTCAAAAGCTATGATTCTTTGACTCCTCCTCCTTTTTTCTTGTTGTTTTCTTTCATCTAGAAACTCCTCTATTGTTTTTGTTCCTTCAGACCCTGATATAAATGTATAATAAAGACACAACTTAACACACATCATTGTAATACGCATTCTATATAACACATATAGTCAATTTCTTACTTTGTATCTCATAAAAAATTACCCCGGTAAAATAATGCATAAATCGATAAGAAACTTAAAATTTCACTTATTTGAGAATCACAGCTACATTAAGATTCATAGCTGTATAAAGATGAAGAAAACTTGCCTAAAATTATAAATAAAATAAAAAATGATGATTAAACAATTCATGACTCGATCAATTGTAGGATCATCGACTCGACTACTAACATGATAAACAGTTCATGACTCAATCAGTTGATAGAATCATTGGCTCAACTACATAATAAACAGTTCATGACTCAATCAATTGGTAGAATCATCGACCCAACTACTTAATAAACATTTCATGACTCAATCAATTGGTAGAATCATCGGCTCGACTACTAAAGTGATCGGTCCAACCAATTTTCATGTTGATTCTCGATCAACTCGGTTGGACTATAACCAAGCTGAGCTGATTTTTACAACAACAATATTTTATATATCTCGCTTGGAATTATATGTATATCGACCGTTAATGCGGCCCCACTTAATTAATGTTTGACGTGAAAATAATTATATAAAATCTAATATATGCGAGGTTCTAATGTTGAGATTTGGCGCGTACTCATTAATAAAATAGTTTTTCCGTTATCTTCGATCTCTTAAATGCGCAACTTTTAAAAAATAATCCAGGCACACTTTTAATGAAAAGAGTTGTGTGTGACTATTATCTATGAAAGACAATCATATGCTTGTTGTGTTTTACTCTGTCTTTTTTAGATTCAAACTGTCGTTTATAACAGTGATAGATAGAATGAGATCAGATAATCAGATCTAATAGATGAAATGAAAGCGGAAGATTTTTAATAGGAAAAACATTTGATAAGAGGATTTATTATAAAACAATAACAACATCAAAGTGAATTGTTTGTAAAAAAAGAAAATCAAAGTGAATTGAGCAACTAAAATTTGTGAAATCACTCACAAAAGGATGAATTGATATAACAAAACCCAAAAGAAGTTGATGAAGACATACATACCCATGTGAAGTAGGCAAGATCAGCCAGCTGGATAAACAATTGAACAAGAAACTGTCACCCCATGCATAAGGCACAAAATATATCATTTGAAGAGAGTAAGAAAATGTACCAAGTTTACCACTCAAAATAATGAGAGAACAAAAACCACCTCTTCTCAACAAATGCAGTTTCTCAAGACCAATAAAATTCCTTTACTATTTAATAAACAAAATAATACAGCATTGTAACCTATAATTCCTTCTTTGTGGAGTTAAGTGAGATGTCAGATGTGATTACCAAAGATAAGTTCAAATTAACGTATATCTGCCAAAAAAAAATTAACAAATATTTTTAAAATTTTAGTTAATATTAATATATATGTAAAAAAACGTTACCTTAATTTGGCATGAATATAATGAGTTTGTTGCTGTCATTATGGATACGACAAAAATACTACGCCTCCAGCCTCCTTCACATATTCCAATATTTTTGTTTTAACCATCTTAATCTTAATATCTCAGAAAATACTTGTAAACATAAGATGAGTTCTCTTTTATCTATCAAATTTTCTCCATTCACAAAAGATGAAGTTTAAACCACTGCCCATTATCTTAGGGTTCATTTAGCGTGATTTTAACTTTCTGATTTTTAAAGTTGAATTTAAAAACAAAACATGTTTGGGTACATGATACGAAATTGATTTCTTACTTAATTTAAAATAGTTTTCATTTTTATCTCAAAAGCACAAAAATATATTTTCTAATTTTTTTTAATAAATAAATCAACACATAATCTTTAGTGGTCGTTAACCACCACCGACCACAATTGATCACCACTATAACCACATTTGATCATCATTTCGGTCATTTTTGCCCACCACTTTAACGCCACTGTGACCATTGTGACCACATATCTGTTGATCAGCAATTCAAGACCACTGTCGACTATCACTCCAACCATTTCTAATCACCATTCTGACCACCTCCGACTACCACACCAACCGACACTTTGATGCCACCTCCAACCGTTGCAGCTACTTGTCCACCTATTACCACCCAGACCATCACTCCGGCCACCTCTGACACCACTTGGACCCCCACTTCGACTGTTGCGACCACCCGACCACCGACCATTACTCCAACCACCTCTGACTGCCAATTTTGTCAACTGTTGAGGGCCACCTATCCATTTATCGCCACACTAACAATTGTGGCTTGTCTGTTTGTTGATCATCACTCATATAGTTGTCTGCCAACACCTCAAACAACCATCGATTTTCAAACACTATTCTTAAAATTGTTACTAAATAAATTAAATACAAATTTTATATATTGTGTGAGTTTATACTGAAACGAGATTGAAAGAAGTGATTTAAATTTAAATAAGGCCAAATATCATTTTTGGTCCTTTAAGTTTGACAAAAATACCGGATTAGTCCTTTAAGTTTTTTAAGTTTCAAATAGGTCCTTTAAGTTGTTAATTTAATGCACCTATTTGAAATTTTTTAAGTTTTTAAGTTTCAAATAGGTCCTTAAAAGGGTAACAGTGTAATAAATTAACAACTTAAATGACCTATTTGAAACTTAAGAACTTAAAGGACTAATATAATATTTTCGTCAAACTTAAAGGACCAGAAGAGGTATTTGGCCTTTAAATAACAAAAAACAATAATTTAAACTCAAAATTGAAAACTCAAAACTGAAACTATATTTTATTTAAAAAAAATACATAATAGAAATCCATAAATCATCCCGAACGAGACATTTTGGATGTGTTTGATCTGCTAAAAAAATAAAGGACAAGACAACTTCAGTTGTACAATGTTTGATTTGTAAAATTGTTTCTGAGAGATGACAAACTTGTGGCAAGTTACATGAGAAAACTGAAACTTTTGTCCATCACTAAACCACAACACAACTTTTTGTCCAACGCTCAAATTGTCTAAATTACCAAAATAGTCTTTTATCCATCAAAAATCGTATATGACCAAAAATTATTCAAAACCATAAAAGTTTGTCATGTGTTGTTCCGCCTTGTGTTGTGTTATTCTATCTTGTATTGTTCTGTCCAGTACATATTATTTAGCAGATCAAACGCATAATTTAGGTGTCGATGTTACAACTCAATTTTACATATTCTATTTAAATATGTTTTTAGTCAATCTAAATATAGCAACTTTAGTTTTTATTCCCTCTAAAAATTTACTTGCTATCAATTGTAGTTCCTCCTATTTTACAAAAAATCATGTATAATATTCCAAGTGACTCCTTTGATGAAGTGTCATTGTTAAGAGCTTAAAATATCATTAATTTAATAATTAAGATTAAATATTAATTATCATTAACTAAAAGTATTTTAAGGTCTCCTCACTGAGATGTCATGAAAAAAGTCGCTTGGAACATGCAACGTGATCTTTTATAAAAAAATCAAGGACTAAAATTGATAGCAGAAAATTTAGAGAGACCAAAGTTTGAAGGAGATTTTTAGAGGAACTAAAAATGAAAGTTGATATATTTAGAGGGACCAAAAACACACTTAACCTTAATATAATATTTATCTTGTGAGAGTTTATATACTCATGTAGAAGACTTATATATTTGTCCCATTTAATATAATTGAGATACTCACTTCGTCCCAAATTATAAGTCGTTAAGGTCATTTGACTCAAGTTAAGAAATGTAATTAATTTTGTGTGAGAAAGATATAATAATTTATCTTTATTATATATCTGTAACAT
Source organism: Medicago ruthenica (assembly GCA_018208015.1). Classification (NCBI taxonomy): domain Eukaryota; kingdom Viridiplantae; phylum Streptophyta; class Magnoliopsida; order Fabales; family Fabaceae; genus Medicago; species Medicago ruthenica. The sequence continues at coordinate 20,947,226 of CM031375.1, forward strand.
GCTAATTAATTACATGGACAATAAAGTAAGATAATAAAAAATATATATTATATATAACATAGAAAGCATTTCACAAAAGACCTATATTATTTGAAAAATAACTTCTTAGAAATAACAAAAATTATTTAGTCCTTTAAAAAAACAAAAATTATTTACTAACAATGAATGAAAGTGCACCAAGGCTCAACATTAAGAGTAACAACAGACAGCATCCAAAAAACTATAGAGATAAAATCTTTTTTTTTTTTTTGAGGGGATAAAGATAAAATCTTAATAAGTGGTTTTCACATTATTTCGTCATTTGAGTGTGACATTGTTTTGTGTGTCGTCTTGATACGACGTTGTTTGATTTTTTTTCTCTTGTTGTGATGTTTGTTTTGTTCAAATTGTATGATTGGTTTTGATTTATTACAACTTCGACCGATGACTTGGTTTCAATGTTATGGATCCAGTGGCATGAATATTAAGGTTATTGGACACCTCACTTATCTTGAGTTTCTGAGAATTTATGGTTTCCCAATATTAAGGTTATATGTTCTGAATAAATATTTATGATTGTACCCGTATTTCTCAACTCTGTCAAAAAGCTTACCTTTTCATTAGATGACTGACTATAATTTCTATATTTGCTTATTTGTGTATGATTTATTTTGTGTTGATTTTGTTTTCAGGTTTCTAACAGTGACATAAATTGAATGTTAGAAAAACTACTATAAGTAAAGTTGGTTTTGATAAATTGGATTTTCATTCACATGATGTACAAAACTAGCTGATAAATTTAATATTGATAAATCACTTCGCCTTCATGCTTTTTCCTCTACAATTTGTCATGCTAGGTTTCTATTTTCTTCATCCTACATTTGCTACATTTATTTCTAGTCTTACTGATAAAGGAGATCGTGACAGGACTGAACAATGAATGTCGAAAGAAGGCGGTGAAAGTGAACAAGCTCCCACTCCAACAAATGAAATCAACAAACTTGATACAGTTTGCATGAAAGGATAGGAAGAAGACAACGGTGCATCTTCTCCTAAGCCACTGAAGCAAGAAATTACACAAAGTGCTTGAGGATTAATGAAGGGCCTGGTTGCTGCATCCATGGATCACTGAGTCAACAATTTCAAGCTAAGTAGAAAAGGAAAATCATGCCAATAATTAGTGAAATGGTGCAATACTTGTTGATTTTCAGTATATATATGGTTCCCTAGATGTCCATAATTGTATACATGTTCCATTTTATTCACAATGTAAGAAGTGGGAAACTTAGAACAGAAGAAGGTCTCTAGTATATATCTCATATATCCACATAACACATCACAGTTTATAAGAAATTTGATTAGGCAAAACTTAGCTAGTGATTGGAGTTCTCTATTCAATCAATGTCTTATACTTAGAGATCAATTTCATTTGTTTCATCTCTAAATTTTATCGATAATTAATCTTTTTTCTAGTAGTGATGATTGAAATGATTTAAAGTAACTATTCGTTTTCCTATCCTTTCTTGAAAGAGAAAATAACATTGGCACTCCTTCCATATATAGAACTTAAAAGAGAAAAGAGGAAGCCACAAGACTTGATAATGAACAATGTTTGATACTTTGGTTCGGCGATTCATCATCATACGCCTCTAACAATGTTTGCGCCACTCAACCTAATCCACACGCATCAAGAAGTTTTCTTCCTAGGCAAGGAAACTCGACTCCTTAAGCTACCAAGACAAAAGAGAAAGTAACACTAACGGTAATTTTTCAAAACCCTAACTTATTCTAAGTCATAAACACTAGTAATGACAGTCCCTCAAAGTGAGATACGGTTGCTTCAAATGTTAAGTTAATTTGCCTTTTCTCCAACGGCCTTTTGAACCCGAAAATGTGTTTTGTAATTAGGTGGTGGAAGACAACACAACACCTCGGCTTTGATACAGCAATTTGTGGACAAAAGTGTGACATCAAGTTCAAAGGATGCTTTTGGTGTTGGTGCAAGTTCAAGCCAAATAGGAATTTTCCATCACAAGATGCAAACTTTGCGCAAGAAGGGCTAATCAAAACAACTCTTCCACATCACAATCAAATCAGCATGGAATTTTTCAAGGAATGGCGAGTCCATCAACAATTCACTTCAACCAAACTAATGAGAATTGAGAAGGGTTTAATCCAAGACAAACAGTACTTTAGTAGTAGTTTTCCTAGAAATAGTTATAGTTACTTGCAAATGAAGCTTGGTCAGGTGAATCCATGTCGTCGTCATCGAGCCCTATTCTTCAAGTGTTTTATCCCTCAAGCAGCAATGTAATGAGAGGAAGTGTTAACCAATCAGAAGAGGAAGTAAAAGAGAAAGGGAAAGAAAAAGATAGAGAGAATACAAGTACAAAAGATGGTGAAACTGAAGCACTAGACTTGGATCTTAAGCGTCTATATGGTTTTGATGTATAGCCCTGCATTGGTTTTATTGAGAAGCATTGAAAGTTAGTGATGCAGTGCTAGTTATAATGCTGCAGGGCACATCAATTTGTATAATATCGAATTTGATAAATTCATACATAATTTATTGGTGTTCAAAGGCACACATTTTTCTGTAGATTGAAAAAGGGTATCAAACTAAGCACTAACAAGACGAGGCAGATAGAAGAACTGCCACCTTCCACAAGGGATGACATACACGCTTCTTATGTAACATCATCGTAATTTGTGAATGTGAAGTGAATTGCTGAATTTGAGAAAACGTTTTGTTTGTTTGTAATATGGTTGTTAGGAATGAATTAAGGGTCTTGTTAACGAGTGTCTTAAGGGTATTCTTTAACGATTTTTACTTAAGAAAATGTTTATACAAAAAGGTAAATAGTTCAATTTCCAATGCAATGAATACATCATTTTCTATAAAAACTTATTATTTAAAGGTTGTTAAGGAATTAATGCCCCAAGAATACTCGTTAGCATTTTCCTAAAAAAAATTAAATTAGTTTTCGAGAAATGTTAACTAATGTCATTTGAGCACTAGTTAAAAAATTCGTACATAAATATTGTATTGGAAAATGTCAAAAAGTTGTATGTTGAACTTTTTGAAAGTAAAAAATTTGTTGTTTTCAATAAAAAAAATTTCACTTTTAACTTTCTTAACTAGCGCTTCAAGAGCACTAGTTAGCATAATTCTTAGTTTTTTATACTAAAAAAGAAAATTCATTCATTCAAATTGGTAATATATATATAAAAAATGACACATTCAACGTCGTTAAAATTGAAAAACGGTGAATTTACGAACAAACTCAACACCCACATTAAAACAATAATGTCAACAAATATGACAAAATAAAATGGTCCTTAATAGATCAAAACCGATCTAACAATCTAAACAAAAAAAGCATCACAACATGATGAAAAATCAAACAACGTCATACCAAGACGACAAACAAAACACAATCACACTCAAATGACAAAATCATAGAAAAACACATAAGAAAATATGATCTATGTAAAAACCATTTATTTCAAATTTTACCTCTATAGTTTTTTTTCGGGGTGCATTTTATGTCTATTGTTACTATCAATTTTTTTGATGTTGAGCCTTGATGCACTTTCATTCTTTGTTCCTCAATAATTTTTGTTATCTATGAGATTTTTTTTTGAGGTGTTATTTATAAGAAGTTTCTTTTCCAAATAATATAGGTCTTATATGAAATTCTTTTTATTTTATAGATAATATATAGTTTTATTGTGTTACTTTATTTTCCATGTTATTAATTAGCATGTTACAATATATTTTTTTAGACCGAGTGACAAATACCACCTAGATACTTGCACACAAAGAGGAGGTTTCACGTTCGAACCCAAATAACTGAAGACAATGTTAAACCTAACAATATCAACATTGTCAATTGAATTAAGTCCTACATACAACAAATTACAATGTTAATATTGAATTATTTAAAGACTTGATTTGTTAAATTTGTACTCCTTCCGTTCCAAATTATAAGTCGCTTTGCAAAAAAATTATCCTAAATTATACTCCCTTCGACCCAAATTATATGTCACTTTGGAAGAAAAAAATTAATGTTACTTTTCCTATTATATCTTTAACTATTTATTACTCTCTCTTCTTTCAATTCTTTCATTTATCTTTCCTATATCATTTATTAAGGACAATTTTGTAAAACAACTCATAATATTTCTTTACCACATAAAATTAATTACATTTCTTAATACATGTGAAATGCTCAAAACGTCATATAATTAGGAATGGAGGGAGTGAGTCATTTTACAATACCAATAAAACATTAATGTTATTTTTTCTATTATATCCATAACTATTTATTACTACCTATTTTTTCAATTCTTTAATTTATCTTTATCATATCATTAATGAAGGATAATTTTGTAAAATAACTCATACTCCCTCCGTCCCAAATTGTATGACGTTTTGGGCATTTCACACGTATTAAGAAATATACTTAATTTTGTGTGGGAAAGAGATATTATAAGTTGTTTTACAAAATTGTCCTTAATAAATGGTATGAAAAAGATAAATTAAAGAATTGAAAAAATATAGAATAATAAATAGTTAAGGATATAATAGGAAAAATAACATTAATGTTTCATTGGTATTGTAAAGCGACATATAATTTGAGACAAATTTTTTTTCCAAAGCGACATACAATTTGGGACGGAGGGAGTAATTTCTTTTTCTCATACAAAATTAATTACATTTTTTAATTTGTTTCAAATGACCTTAATGACTTATAATTTGGGACGAAGTGAGTATTTCAATTATATTAAATGGGACAAATATATAGGTCTTTTATAGGAGTATATAAACTCTCACATGTAAATATTTATATTAAGGTTAAGTGTGTTTTTGGTCCCTCTAAATATATCAACTTTCATTTTTAGTTCCTCTAAAAATCTCTTTCAAAATTTGGTTCCTCTAAATTTTTTGTTATCAATTTTAGTTCTTGACTTTTTACAAAAGTTCACTTCCCATGTTTCAAGTGACTTTTTTTATGACATGTATTGAGAAGATCTTAAAATATTGTTCGTTAATGATATTTTAAGCTTTTAACAATGACACTTCATCTAAAGAGTAAATTGAATCATGCCACATGAACTTTTGTAAAATAGCATGGACTAAATATAACAAACAATTTGGAGTTATGGCCGGGGTGGTGATAGGCCGACAACTAGCTGCAACGGTCAGAGGTGGCATCAAATTGGTGGTTGGTGTGGCCGTCAGTGGTGACCAGAGTGGTGATTAGAAATGGTTGGAGTGATATTCGACAGTGGTCTTGAATTGGTGATCGACATATATGTGGTCGCAATGGCTTTAAAGTGGTGGTCAGGGGTGACCGAAGTGATGGCCATAGGTGGTTACAGTAGTGATCAATTGTGCTCATAGTGGTGGTCGATGGTGGTTAGTGACCATCAACAGTGATGTGTTGATTGATTTATTTATTTAAAACAAAGAATTAGAAAAAACTTATTTTTACGGTTTTGAGATAAAAGTGAAAATTATTTTAAAATTAAATAAAAAAATCCATTTTATCCGAACATGTTTTGTTTTTAAATTTAACTTTAAAAATTAAAAACTTATTAGAACCAACCTAAATCATCTCTAAGATAATGGGAAGTGGTTAGAACTCTATCTTTTGTGAACGGAGAAAAATTGATCGACAAAAGAGAACTTATTTTGTATGTTCCATATAATTTCTCAGATATTACAATGGTTAAAAATAAAAACATATTGGAATAGGAACCGTAATATTTTTGTCGTATCCATAATGACAGCAACAAACTCATTATATTCATGCCAAATTAAGGTAACGTTTTTTACATATATATTAATATTAACTAAAATTTTAAAAATATTGTTAACTTTTTTGGCTGATATACGTTAATTTGAACTTATCTCTGGTAATCACATCTGTCATCTCACTAAACTCCACAAAGAAGGAATTATAGGTTACTATTTACATGAATGTTGTGTTTATGATGATTGATTTTGTTAACTAAAAAGGCCTAGCGGCGTAGCTTGATGTCCGTTTGTCTTTTATTCATGTGTAATTAATCATTTATATATATATATATATAAAAGTTATGTTGCGAAATGGATTAGTTCAACTTTGGGTTGTTTTAGTTTTGTCTATTAAATGGTTAGGAATTTCATCATTCTTGAGAAATTGCATTTGTTGAAAAGAGGTGGTTTTTGTTCTCTCATATTTGAGTGGTAAACTTGGTACATTTTCTTACTCTCTTCAAATGACATATTTTGTGCCTTGTGGTTGACAGTTTCTTGTTCACTTGTATATCCAGCTTGCTGATCTTGCCTACTTCACATGGGTATGTATGTCTTCATCAACTACTTTTGAATTTTGTTATATCAATTCATCCTTTTGTGAGTGATTTCAAAAATTTTAGTTGCTCAATTCACTTTGATTTTTTTTTGTCAAACAATTCACTTTGATGTTGTTATTGTTTTATAATAAATCCTCTTTTCAAATGTTCTTCCTATTAAAAATCTTCTGCTTTCATTTCTTCTATTAGATCTGATTATCTGATCTCATTCTATCTATCACTGTTATAAATGACTGTTTGAATCTAAAAAAGACAGAGTAAAACACAACAAGCATGTGATTGTGTTTCATAGATAAAAGTCACACACAACTCTATTCATTAAAATTGTGTCTGGATTATTGTTGTAAAAGTTGCGGATTTAAGAGATCGAAGATAACATAAAAAGTATTTTATTGATCAGTGTGCGCCAAATCTCAAGAATAGATCTACACGTATGTTGGATTATATATATTTATTTTCACGTCAAACATTAAATAAGTGGGGACGCATTAACGGTCGTTATACGTATAATGCCAAGCGAGATATATAAAATATTGATGTTGTAAAAGTCGGCTCAGCTTGGTTATAGTCCAACCGAGTTGATCGAGAATCAACAGAAAATTGGTTGGACCGATCACTTTAGTAGTCGAGCCGATGATTCTACCAATTGATTGAGTCTTGAACTGTTTATTATGTAATTCAGCCGAGATTCTACCTATTGATTGAGTCATGAAGTGTTTATTATGTAGTCGAATTGATGATTCTACCAATTGATTGAGTCATGAACTGTTTATCATGTTAGTAGTCCGGCCTGTGATTCTTCAATTGATTGAGTCCTGAGTTATTTAGTCATCCTAATTTTATTTTTAATTATAATTTTATTCTCAAAATAAGTGTAGTTTTAAGTTACTAATCGATTTATGCATTATTTTACAATGTAATAATTTTTTTATGAGATACAATGTAAGAAATTGAATATATATAGAATGAGTATTACAATGATGTGTGTTAAATTGTCTATATATCAGGGTCTGAAGGAACAAAAACAATAGAGGAGTTTGGAGATGAAAGAAAGCAACAAGAAAAAAGGAGGAGGAGTCAAAGAATTACAGTTTTTGAGGAAAAAAAGGAAAATGGGGAATCAAAAAGAAAAAAAGACTCCAAAAACTCCAATTACAGCTCATCTCATCAGCAAATGACCTCATCAGTTCCGGTGGTTACTCTCATTCTTGTCTTTATCATACGTGAATGTTAACTTGATGAACTATTTTTATTTCATAGATAACCAAAATAACTATAGTTATTAGAAATTTACACACATAAATAAAAAAAATTGAGTTCAACTCGTTTGTGAAATTCGCAAATTTTGTGTTCACTCTTAAATTTATGTGAAATTCACATAATTTAATGTGACTCCTTTAAATTTATTTATTTTTATTATAAGGAGGGTTAAAAGTTTAACTCATTTGAATTTTAAAAAATAAAAAAAACGTGTTTAAAAAAACGCATTAAAGAGTAAGTTATTGACACTACTTCCTTGTTGGTCTCATAATGAGTGATCCATTTAGATAAAAAAAATTGTTCCAAAATAAATTATCCATTTCAATTTTCAATGCAATATGAATACTCCTTCTGTTTTTTATCTTTTGATGTTTTACTTTTTTGCACAAGTCTTAAGGAGTAATTAAATGATAGAAATATTTGTATGTTTTGGACTAAAATATCTTTATTAATGATTAAATTTACATGTGATAAGGCAAATGTCACAATTCTTTTAATAGTTTTATGGTGTGTTTTTCAACAAGAGTAAACTTGAGAAAAAAATATTAAATATACTTAAACATCAAATATTTTGGAATATAGTTGAAGTTCTAAAACATCAAAAGAAAAAAAATGGAGAGAGAAACATTTTTTCAATTTCACCTTGTAATTAATACTACTTACACCACTTTAGATTTATGGTCGTGATAAATAAACCAATACTTGATAATTGTATTTTATAAAAGCATTTTTCTCTTTCATTTATACTTTTTTTTAATATTTGTGAAATGTGCAAAATGGTCACTTATTATAAAACGAGGAGTATATATTTTCATTTTCAAAAACCTTTAAAAAAAATCTCATGACCATTTTAGTCCTCAAATTAATGGAGTAATATGGGAAAGTGGTAAATAAGTTCAACTTACTTACCATTTATCCATTCCCTTTCGTTGGCCTAAGAATCTTAACAATGAATTTATATATAGATTTATCCAAAAATATTTTGAAATAAAGATAATTCAATTGAATAATTTGCCTTATTTAGAATTTTAAATTCTCTAAAATTTCAGTTATCTCATCTAAAAACACTCTAAATTCATTAAAGTTGATTGAATTTATTGACAAAAATGACTAAATAGATTTGCAATCTTCAATATATTGAATTAATTAATTTGTTATTTTAAAAATTAAGAGGACAAATTTACCCATTTTACAACATTGAAGAAGAAAATGGTGACACTCTCATTTATCTAGCTTCATTTTATCCACTGTTCTTTCCTAAAACTGAAAATATTGGTTCGAAATTATTTCTCTTTCCTAGCAAATATGAAGAAAAATGAGCTCAAGTAAGATTCTTAAGTTGAAATATTAGTATTTGCACCCATTTCATGATAGGGTGGAGTCTCACATCTAGTTTACCATTGAATAATAAAATATAAACATAAACTCTATATTTTATTTGTCTTTTGACATTCTCTTCCATATCCTAAAACTTACGCAGGACGGACAATACTACCCTCAGAGTGGAAGTACTTCACAAACACATGGTAAGCTTAATTAGTTTAATTATCTAACATAAATTCTACACTTTTCACATAATTTCCATTTCTTTTGTTGGTAATTATTGATGACTAATCAATGTAGTGACCACTAATGTAGAGAAGTTGTATCATGCAGTGTCATATGTTATGCCCGAAAAGCAAATACTTGAATCAGTCCTTGATGTCCTACAAAGGTGAAAACTATATGATTATTATTTCTTTTTAAATGTAAGGAAATTAGTGAGTCATAACCAAAAAAATATAAAATATCGTATAAGATTTTTCCCAAAAAATATAATTATTGATTGGTTTTAAACATGTAGGAATGACCCGGATGAGTTATTTGCTAAACCTGTTAATAATCCTAATGTAAGTTGTTGCCTTTTGTATTATTTCTAGTTATTTGATTATTGCTAATAATGTTAGATTTTTTTTAAAGGTAGATGTTTTATTTTTTGACAGGGGATAGAGGATTATTACAAGGTTGTCAATACACCATTGGATTTTGCAGGAATAAGGGCCAAAATCAACGAGGAACGTTATATAAGCTTGGAAGCCTTTAAGGTTAATTAACAAATTAATATATTTGCAATTCCATTATTTTTCTGTCATACATAATGAATGTTTTAGACTTTAGTATAGTATTGTTCGTTCTGGTTTTATGGATAGCATTGTTCATTTTAAACACTTAAGAGGCTCCATATACTTATAAGGATAGTTTTATAGTGCACATGTGAGATACATATACTATCATGCACAAGTTTGTTTTTACCATTTTATCAATAAGTCACATAATATTAACAAATAATATATATGATGAAACATATTGATTCAATGATAGAAGGAGGAAAAAAACGTGTGTACCGTACATCATTATTATTTTATGGGAAATGCTAATGAGTGCTCTAAAGACACTCTTTAAGAACCTTAAATAGTACTCCCTCCGTCCCTTATTATAATATAAGTCACTTTAACTAATTTCACAAATATTAAGAAAAGTTGATAGTGTAGTTAATGTGTGAAGTTTGTATGTAAATTTTACTAAATTATCATTTGTTTGTATGTGTATTTAATTTGACTTTTCATGTTCCAATGCAAGTTAGTAGTATTAATTAGAGGTATGTTTAGGAAAAAAATAGTAAATGCACCTAGTAATTTGCATATAAACTTATATTTAGGGACTAGACTTTTTTCAAAATGTTATAATTAGCTAGGGACGGAGGGAGTAACTTTTTTTGAAAACTTATGAACTTAATGCATTAGAAATTGAAGTGTTTGGCTTTTTAAGTGAACAATTATCTTATTTAGAATTCTTAAAAAGTATCCTTAAGACACTCGTTAGTAAAATTTTTATTTTTTTTGGTACAAAGCAAGACCTTTATTTTATTTGTGCATCATATAGAATTAGCCTTTATATAATGGGTTAATTTTGAAAGGGTTGGCATGAGGGTTAGGCTACTAAGGCCATTGTCTTAGGTCTCTTCTAGAAAGGGTTTGATGGTTAAGAGGAAATGTGAACAATTTCCGGTTATTTATGAAAGAACTTTTTCCACCTCTAAAGTCATTTCAGAAGTATATATGTTTAAAAGAAGGTTGTGTGTCGTTCAAATCATGCATAATTCAAAACAAAAACAAAAACAAAAATACAAGTGTTATCTTTATTTATTTTGAGTTGGTTATAGGACTCCACATATACATATTGGGCGGGCACTGAAATTTGAAATATATACCAAATAATCTTTTAAAATAAGGAAATTTGAAATAGTTTCATAGAACATATTTATAAAAGGCTAAAATGTGTTTTTCGTCCCTGCAAATATGACGAGTTTGGGTTTTGGTCCTTGCAAAATAAAAAATAAAAAAATGTCCCTAAATTTTTTTTTGTTTTTTAAAATAATTTATGGGTCCGTTTTTCTACTCAATTGGCACATTTTGTCCTACATGACACTTGTTGACTATGTATGGTCGATACACATGGCAATTCCCAATTATATTTAACAAACTCTTTTTTGTTTTATTTAATTAAAAATTCTAATTTTTAATAAAAACAAAATTAAAAGGGGAAAAATATGGGTTTTCTTTCATCCTCCTTCATCTTCTTCCCCATCATGCATGTTCTTCCTCCCTAACACTAAACCTCTTTCTTTGCATAACCTTTTTTTTTTTCACTCAGAAAAATTTATGAAACCCAAACGTGTGAAGAATTCATCAAATCCAAATTACCTAAACCCAAATTTGTGAAAAAATACCAAATTCAACATTGTTCTTGCGTGAACGAACAAGAACAACAACACTTTCATTTGCTTTCCAACTTCATCCCCACTTTCCCACTTCTATTCACATAGGCACTAGATCTCATAAATGTTGGATCAAGTTGCGCAGCATAAGATGAAAAACAATGAACAGAGCGAAATCTATAAAAAGAATGGAGAGAGTTTTCTTTGATTGTAATGTGAATTTTTCATTGATTGATTAAATGTACACATTACACAACCTTTTATATACACAAACGTTACTTGCTTACAGCACAAGCTAAGTAACAACCTCTAACAAACTTCTAACAAACTCTTAACAAACTTAGACTCTGGTCTCTAACAACCTCAGACTCTGAAGCTTCAGACTCTGAACTTCAGCTTCTGAACCTTCAGACTCTGCACCTTCAGACTCTGAAACTTCAGACTCTGAAACTGAAGCTTCAGACTCTGGTGTCACTGCAGTTATGGATTAATTCTCAACACTCCCCCTTAATTCAAAACTGTTGAATATTGAGGACACCAAGTTTCTTCCTTAACAACTCAAATCTGTCCAGCTTCAAAGCCTTAGTAAAGCCATCTGCAAGCTGCATTTCTGTAGGACAGTACTGTACTTCAATCATTCCATTAGTCACCTGCTCCCTAATGAAATGAAATCTAGTCTCAATGTGCTTGCTTCTACCATGATAGATTGGATTCTTAGCAAGACTTATGGCAGATTTGTTGTCAATTTTCAGTGTTAGAGGTTTCACAATTTCACACTTGAGCTCTTTCATCACTGAATCCAGCCACAGAGCTTGACATGTTGCAAAAGTTCCTGCAATGTACTCAGCTTCACAAGATGAGAGTGCAGTAACAGGTTGCTTCTTGGTGCACCAGGATATGGCAGCATCATTGAACTTGAAGATATAGCCTGAAGTACTTCTTCTATCAGTCAAGTCCCCACACCAATCACTGTCTGAGTACCCTATGAGCTCATTCAATTTACTTCTACTTCCATTAGGAAATAACAAGTCATAATCCACAGTTCCTTTGATGTATCTAAGGATCCTCTTTGCAGCTATCAGATGAGGTTTCCTTGGATCATGCATGAATTTGCTAATCACACTGACTGAGTAGCAAATATTTGGCCTGCTGTTACATAGGTACCTCAATGACCCAACCATTTGTCTGAACTTGGTTGAATCTACTTTCTCTTCTTCACTGCACTCATCTAATTTTGAGTTTGTCTCTGATGGATTTGAGACTGAGTTACATCTTTCCATCTCAGACTTCTCTAACAGTTCACCTATGTACTTTTTCTGATGCATAACCATTCCTTTCTTCAATTTAACAAATTCCATTCCTAAGAAGAATGAAAGTTCACCAAGATCAGTCATTTCAAACTCTGACTTCAGCTTATCTTTTACTTTCTTAATCTCTGATGTTGTGCTACCAGTAATGAGTAGATCATCAACATACAAACAGATTATGATAGTTTGTTCATCACTGAGATTCTGAACTTATACACCAAACTCAACTGGACACTTTCTGAAGCATATATGGATTAGGAACTGATCAATCCTTTTGTTCCATGCTCTAGGGGCTTGCTTTAATCCATATAAAGCCTTATGGAGTTTGTACACCATATTTTCCTTGCTTGCAATCTCAAAACCTGGAGGTTGTGACACAAACACTAACTCTTTAAGTGGACCATTTAGAAAAGCTGACTTGACATCTAAATGATAGAGTGTCCACTCATTTTTGCAAGCAAGAGCCACCATTAATCTCACAGTTTCAATTCTTGCTACTGGAGCAAACACCTCATTGAAATCAATACCATGCTTCTGCAAGAAGCCTCTAGCCACCAATCTTGCTTTATACTTTGAAACCTTGCCATCTGGATTCAACTTCACTTTGAACACCCATTTCACATCAACTTTCTTTTTCTTGTCTGGCAAGTTGACAAGTTCCCAGGTCTGATTCCTTTCAATTGATTGCAGTTCTTCTATCATAGCTCTTTTCCACACATCAATTTTCAGTGCTTCTTTATAATTGATTGGTTCAGAATCTACTAGCAATGCAAAATGAATAAGATCACCTTCATCATTCACTGCATCACCAGGAATGATTTCACAGTCATTCAGCCTGCTAGGTGCTTGTCTGGCTCTTTGAGGCCTCACTGGTGCTACATTTCCTTCTGGCTCTTTGAGGCCTCACTCGGAGGACAGATAGCCGACTCTACCCAGTAGCTTCAAATTTTTTAGCCTTCCCCCGACCCCGAGGCTAATTCGACGCTATATCTGTGTTAGCGTCGGTTTAGCCTTGTTAGAGTGGGTTTTTGGCCGACGCTAAATCGCAGTTTTCTTGTAGTGCCTCTTCATTTTCTGACTCATCACTTGAATCAGGGTATATACAGCTTTGCTGAACCTCACTGCTATAAACAGGTTCACTTTCCCATTTCCACTTCTCAGCTTCACTTACTATCACATCTCTACTGATATGAACTTTCTGAGTTACAGGGTTGTAAAGCTTGTATGCACCAGTTGGATGATAACCTATAAGTATCATAATCTCATTTTTATCTTCAAGCTTACTTCTTCTAGTATCTGGCACATGTTTGTAGCACAAAGAACCAAACACCTTGAAATGCTTCACACTAGGTTTCCTTCCACACCAAGCTTCTTCTGGTACTTTCAAATTTAGCTTCTTCATAGGACATCTGTTTAGAATGTAAGCAGCTGTGGTGACTGCTTCACCCCAAAACTTGTGTGGTAGATTCTTCTACTTAATCATGCTTCTGGCCATGCCAAGCAAGGTTCTATTCCTTCTTTCTGCAAGACCATTGTGTTGTGGTGTATATGGGGCTGTTACTTCATGAACAATTCCTTGATTCATGCAGAAAGCTTCAAATTCCTTGGATGTATACTCACCTCCACCATCTATCCTCAAAATCTTAATAGCTTTATCACTCTCTTTCTCTACTAAGACTTTGAATTTTTTGAATATCTCCAAAGCTTCACTCTTAAGCTTAATAGTATACAACCATATCATTCTTGTAAATTCATCAACAAAAGTAATGAAATACTTACTACCACCCAAAGAAGCTACCTCAAAAGGTCCACAAATATCAGAATGAATCACTTGTAATGCCACACTTGCTCTTTTAGGTGCTTCAGACACAAAAGGCAACCTACTTTGCTTGCTCTTCACATACACTTCACATATAGTTTTTCTGATATTCAGTTTAGGTAAACCATGCACCAATTCTTTAGATTTCAATTCACTAAGACTTCTAAAATTCAGGTGACCGTACCTCAAATGCCATATAGCTTCAGCATCTTCACTAATTGTTGCAGACAGGCACATCATCTTATCACTTGAGATGCTGCATCTGTAGGTTCTATTCTTTGACAGGGTAGACTTTAGCACTAAGTTCTTCCTTGCATCAAACAGTTTCAACGAGTTTCCATCCATTGTTACTGAGAACCCCTTCTCCACTAATTGACCTATGCTCATCAGATTACACTTCATATCTGGAACATAGAAAATATCTTCAATAATGATTTTCCCACCATCATTGCTCTTGATCACCATATTTCCACTTCCTTCTGATGCAAGCTTTCTACTGTCAGCTAATTTGATACTAGTTTTCTTGCTAGAATCGAAATTAGTTAACCATTCTCTATGAGCAGTCAAATGATTAGAGCATCCAGAATTAAGATACCACTCTTCATTCTTGATCTTATCTTCACATGTAGTAGCCATCATCAAGACTGTATTGGGATCATCTCCATGAGCTATATTTGCTTCCTCATCAGTCTTTTTATCTTTCTTGAACCAGCATTCATCAGCAAAATGTCCATACTTTTCACAATTGTAGCACTGAACTTTACTTTTATCAAAATTCTTCTTCTTATTCTGACCTTTGCCAAAACCTCCTCTTCTTGAAGATTCAGTTTTGTCATCAGTTTTAGATTTTCCATTGTTGGACCAGTTTATTCTTCCTGTTCCCTTTTTCTTGAAATTCTTGTGATTTCCTTCTTTCTTGATTGTTTGTGCTTGAAGGGCTTGTTGTACAGATCTTTCAGAACCTCTATCAATCACTAACAGTTCATGTGCTTCCAGTGAACTTTGCAATTCTTCAATCTTCATAGTTTTAACATCCTTTGCTTCTTGGATTGCTACCACTCTGATCTGAGATGTTTTCACCACAATTTTTCATCAGATTCACAATCTCAATCATTTTTGAGAAGTAATCACTTACTTTTTGATCTTCCTCCATTTGCATCATCTCATACTTTCTTCTATATGACTGCAACTTGACTTGTTTCACCTTTTCTCCCCCATTGTGATAGTTTTCCAGAATGTCCCACGCTTCTTTGGATCTTGTAGCCTTTGATATCTTCTCAAAATGCTGATTATCAATATTTTGTTGAATGTAAAATAGAGCTTTGCAATCTTTCTTCTTCGCTTCTTTGAATGACAACCTATGTGCTTCAGTTGGATTTGCCCCCAAATCCTCATAGCCATTCTGCACCAGATCACTTACATCTTGTGCTCCAAAAAGTGATTTCATCAATGCACTCCATCGTTCCCAGTTCTTGCCATCAAGAACTAGAATGTTTGATACAAAACCATTGTTACTCATCTTGCTTTGATCACGAAATCAACACTCACACACCTCACTCAGTGTTTCCCTATAGTGATTCCCCTCACACTTCACTCGTGTTTCCCTAATTAAGATTTAACCCAGGCTCTCTATACCAATTGTTGGATCAAGTTGCGCAGCATAAGATGAAAAACAATGAACAGAGCGAAATCTATAAAAAGAATGGAGAGAGTTTTCTTTGATTGTAATGTGAATTTTTCATTGGTTGATTAAATGTACACATTACACAACCTTTTATATACACAAACGTTACTTGCTTACAGCACAAGCTAAGTAACAACCTCTAACAAACTTCTAACAAACTCTTAACAAACTTAACAAACTCAGACTCTGGTTTCTAACAACCTCAGACTCTGAAGCTTCAGACTCTAAACTTCAGCTTCTAAACCTTCAGACTCTGAACTTCAGCTTCTGAACCTTCAGACTCTGCACCTTCAGACTCTGAAACTTCAGACTCTGAAACTGAAGCTTCAGACTCTGGTGTCACTGCAGTTATGGATTAATTCTCAACAATAAACACCAACAACAACAACAACAACAAGTGACAAAACGAATCCAAGCTTGCAAGCTCACAAACAAAACATTGTTGTATCTTATCATTGCAAACTGCATATATCCAGCTCTCATCTTCAAGCATCTCAAAGCTGCTTCATCTGATCTAAATCTTAAACAAATCAATATTATGTGAAATAATTGAATTTTTTAGATTTGGATTCATTCAATTTACTCAACCTAACTTCCGACCTATGTCACCCATATTTAATCTTTTCACGGTCAACAAGTGTCACGTAGGACAAAATGTGCCAAATCAGTAGAAAAGTGGACATGTATCGGTCATTCAAAGTCAACAAGTGCCACATAGGACAAAATGTGCCAAATCAGCGGGAAAGTGGACCCAGAGACTATTTTAAAAAACAAAAAAAAATTGCAGGGACGTTTTTCAAATTTTTTTTTGCAGGGACCAAAACCAAAACTCGTCATATTTGCAGGGACGAAAAAACATATTTTAGCCTTTATAAAATAAGCTAATCAAACATGTATTTTTTATTTATTTTTTTTTGGTCAAGAATATGTCTTTTTTTTAATTTCCACTTTAAAAACTTAAAACTTTTTAAAAAATGATAAATTAAAAAAATATGTATAAAATAGAACAAGATATCTCATTCTTAGAGAGTTATTCTAGCCTAGTATATTTTCAATTTTTTTATTTTATGCTCTCGACTACTAATTGTTTAATTCTCTATTGTTTGTAATATATAATGTCCTTATAATATAGTATTACATATTTATTGGGACCTTCTTCCAATTTATATGTATCATACATATTTCTCACCATTCTCATTAATATTGATTTGTAAAATACTTTCAACTGAATCTTCATCTCTTTCAATGATTTGTAGTTTGATGTGTATCTACTGTGCTTCAACGCCATGTATGCTAATGACAAAGACTCAAGACCTTACCAAGTGGTATGACCAAATTAATAGAAAGCCATATTTTGAGGATTTTAGTTTACTTATAAGCTTCAATTAAAATAATGTATACTATCCATTCAAAAATATAAATTATGTATACTATTTTGTACACCATAATTTCTAACAACAGGCTGAAGCTATACAAAGTCTTGCAATAAGGGTTTTTGAAGATATAAGTGTTGCTGGCCTTCAACGTTTTCATTTGGAATCTTTACCCACAAATGCACCATTAGCAGCATCAAGTAGAATACCTCAAATTGGACCACCTAAAATCATAGGACATGCAAGGTTTCGTCACATTCTTCCTCCAGGTAAATAACTTTACTTCTCACTTAAATGGATTTGAATTCCCTAAGGCTACTGCACAGTGCAGCGGCCGTAGGAGATTCATGTCATATTTAAACTTAGAGTTGTATTATTTAAACACGCAAAAAAACGACACCGTAAACAATGCAACATGCATAAGTTGATGTGGCTCGAGGAGAGAAAATTTATTTAAAATGGGGAAACCATATCTTTATAAGACTCATGTGTCTACTTTGTATTTGAAAAACATTTCTGATAAACTTAATACATAATTCTTTTTTTTTTGTGATCACTTAATACATAATTCTATCCATACGTCATACATCATGCAATAAATAATACTCTTTATATGTCTCACAAAAATGCTTGTTCTAACAAGAAACATATAGTCATTTTCTTCCAAATAAATGTATTGAACAAAGTAAATGATAGGAAGAATGCAGTGGTACCACTTCAGTGTTGGCTAGAACTATTTTGTTGAACCAATTTAAAGCAAAATACATGTAGCATTCGTACGTAGATTAAATATATAGGATATAGCAGGAAAAAACAGAACAAATGATTTTGTTCAACAATACTTGGTGTATTAGACGAGTGAGTGATAGTAACAACTTGTTATTATCATAACAACACACTCTATTAATCTATTCAAGTGGTTGTATTGTTAAATGATTAATCCACTAAATTATGTGGATCATACGTAAATTTTGTGGAACTAATATGAATTTTAACTAATAAAAAGTAGTGTTTTGTTTCTTGCATTAATAGAAAGAAACATAATTAGATTACGCCAGAATTAGCAATGGAATTCTCTATACAATCAATGTCTTATATTTGCTAAATTCTAAAAATTTATGATGATTAAAATCTAAATTCATGGAACATGAAACTTGTCTCTAATTATTTCTCACAGTTGGAAAACTCAAAATTGGAGATCAAATTCATTTGTTTCGTCAATAAATTTTATCGATAATTAAATACTTTCTAGTAGTGATGATTTAAATGATTTATAGTAAGTAACTATTATTATTTCCATTCTTCCTTAATACAGAAAAAAGCAATGGCACTCCTAGCACAGAACTTGAAAGTCCAACAACAAACATCATTCCATCCCTTGAAGAGGCAGCCACAAGACTTGATAATGAACAATGTCTGATGCTTTGTTTGGGCGATTCATCATCATACGCCTCTAACAATGTTTCCGGCACTCAACCTAATGCACAAGCATCAGGAAGTTTTCTTCATGGGCAAGAAAACTCGACTCATGTTACTTCTCTTTTAAGCTACCAAGAGAACAGAGAAAGTAACACAAACGGTAATATTCCAAATCCTAACTTATATGTAACCATCAATCCGTCCAAGTGTGATATGGTTTCGTCAAATGTTAATTTGTCTTCTTTGCATCGGATTTTTGAACCCGAAAAATGTGTCTTGCAATTAGGTGGTGGGAGACAACACAACACCTCGGCTTTGATACCGCAATTTGTGGACAAAAATGTGGCTTCAAGTTCAAAGGATGTTTTTGGTGTTGGTGCAAGTTCAAGCCAAATAGGAATTTTTCCATCACAAGATGCAAACTTTGCAAGAAGGGCTAATCCAAACACCTCTTTAACCTCCCAATCAAATCAACATGGAATTTTTCAAGGATTTGCGAGTTCATCAATAATTTCCTTCAATCAAACTAATGAGAAGGGAGTATTCCAAGCCCAACAGCACTTTAGCACTTTTCCTATAAATGGTTATAGTGACTTGCAAATGAAGCTTGGTCTAGTGAATCCTATGGGACCATTTCCTATCTTGAAACATTCTATGTCATCAGATTCTGGTCCTATTCCTCAAGAGTTTTTTCCTCCAAGCAGCAATGTAATGAGAGGAAATATGAATCGATCAGAAGAGGAAGCGAAAGGGAAAGGAAAAGAGAAAGATGGAGGGAGTACAAGTAGACAATGTGGTGACATTGAAGAGCTTGATTTGGATCTTAAGATCTAGGTAGGTTTGCTATGGTTTTATTGAATTATGAAAAACTTAAAAGTCTTTTGCACTTATTTACTTGAACTTTTGGTTTACATTTCTGCATTTTATAGTCTCAAATTTGGTTGCTTCTGTTTAGGTCAAATTTGAGATTATTTTCGTTGGATCTGTTCTTGTTTGGCTGTCTAAAAACCATGAAGTTTGTTATGTCTTCTTGTTTAATCGTACCCTTTGATGGATGGCCATTAAGATGTACTCTTGGGTGTTATTATTTTTTTTTATGATGATATTGATACGAAGTTTCTACCGCCACTTAGTGGTATGTGGGACACACAATGTAGGTACTTCCCTCCCAACCGAATTTTTCCATCTGCATGAGTTCGGAATCGACCTTCTGACCACATGTTTATCCGACCACATATTTTAAGGGGTTAAGTCCCTTACCACTTGGATCAATCCATTGTTAGAATGATGTTTCAAAAAAAATGTAATTATAACTTTTATAAATGTTTAACTTGTATTTCTAAGACAAGTTTTTTTTTTTTTTTGTATTTTTTAAACGATACATAAGGTCATTTGTTAAAAAAAAAAAATAGAGGCTATATTCAGAGGAGATTCTTTGAAGTTTTGTTTTCTCATGTTTTCTCAATTAAAGATATCTCCACTTTTAAACCCATTTATTCTCATTTTTAATTTCATTTTTTCTAATTTCTATATTCTATCTCCTACCAAATCAATAGCTTGAATTGTTCATGACTCTGGTGTAACATGAGAGAATCATCAAAATAAATGGCAACCCCACCTTGGTGTGCCATATACAAGAGCTTTTAAAGTTAAATTCACAAATGCAATTCAACCATATCTAAAGGGAAGGAAATAAAAGTGTTGATTAGTTAACTATTTTATCTTCTCTTTAAATTCTTTTGACATTCATGTTATAAAGACTCTTCATAGTGGGGTTTCGAGTCTTTTTTTTTTTTACAACATTTTCGAAACTTGCATGTC
The DNA here is from genome assembly GCA_018208015.1 of Medicago ruthenica. Classification (NCBI taxonomy): domain Eukaryota; kingdom Viridiplantae; phylum Streptophyta; class Magnoliopsida; order Fabales; family Fabaceae; genus Medicago; species Medicago ruthenica. Next base: position 20,968,008 of record CM031375.1, read on the forward strand.
TAGGGATATTCATCTAATTTTGTAGTTCATTTTGCTTAGGGGTTTAACCATCTTTTTCTATATAAAAAAAAAAGTTAAGAATTCCGATCATATAATGTAGGGTTGAGGATGAGAACCGAACCCGCCTAAACTGATATTCAATTTAATTAAAAGGTCTGATCGGGTTTAAAATAGTCAAAATCAAGTATGTACAGTTACCAATGGTCGGTTGCGGTTCGTAATTTTATAACTCATAGGTATCCACAACCGACCAAGTAATAACCTTCCCCTTTTAAGAGCATTTCCATGACAAGATTGTTAGACCAACTACAATGGGTAGTTGAAATTGTCTTTCAACATGTTGAATGTTGTCCAATGACATGTTGAAAATTTGTTGAAATTAATGTGGTGTTGAAAACTTTCAACATGTTGAAAGCATTTATGGTGGGTCCCGTAGCACCACTTGGCGTAGAATGAATGGAGGGGGCATTTGTGGTGGGTCCCGTAGTGTCACTTTCAACATATAAAATTAAATAAGAATATGAAATAAATAGTGGTGGGGTAGAGTGTTTAATGTTTTTAAATAAATCATTTGAGAGTGTAAAAGTTGAATAAATGTTGAATTATTAGGTGGAAGAGAGAGAAGATGATGTGGAGTGTTGAAAAAAGAAAAAGAAGATATTGAATGTTGAAACCATCTTAGATGGTGTTAAGTGTTCACTTTATGTCACTTGTCAACTATTATAGCCGCTAAAACTCTTCTGCTAATGCTTCTTTTACCAATGTTGACAATTTGAAATTTGTAAGACACGTGCAGCCCTTTTCTATTGTGCTAATTTTCATTTAATATTGTATTACCAATTGGAACTTAGAGAATTGGACTTGGAGTACATGGTTGGTGTTTCATTCGTTTACACCACCAACGTCAACTGCTTTCTACATTGTTATCTCTATTATGGGTGTCCAAACCCAAACCAATCCAATTGAAAAATCGCAAACCGAACCAATCCAAACCAAAACTGGAAAAAAACGCATTTGGTTCGGATGTATTCGAATCGCTTTCTTACTCAACCAAACCGCATTTGATTCGGATGTATTCGAATCGCTTTTATAAAATGACATATTGTTTCTCTTGTTAAGTTTCTTCTTAACTTTTTATTTCAAAAATATGTTTATGTGTTACTTGAACTTTTAGAGAATGATAAAATCTTAGTATTTGCATTTCTTACATAATAACATTATTTTTTTATACACGTTTTTAATTTGGTTTATGTTGTTGGGAATATTGCTGAAAATTTGTTGTGATTTAGCTATTTAACTTGATTTTAATGTTGAAAACAAAAAATTGTATTGGCTCGATAAAAACCGCACAAACCGATCCAACCCAAACCGCATTGGTTTGGTTCAGATTTTATTTTAGAAGTCAACCGGACCAAACCAAACCGCATGTTTTTTTATCTTGCGGTTCGGATGACTTTTAGCCTCAAAACCGAACCAAACTGCATCGCGAACACCCCTAATCTATACAGTCCTTTACCTCCTCACTCTTCCCACCACCAACTTCTTTCAACCTCTTTGTGTGGCAGCTGTAACCACTCTCCTCCTCAGCCCTTACTATAATGGGTATATTATAAATATTTGTGGGTTCTAATTTTGTCAATTTTTTTTCTTTTTGGATATGGATCTTAAGCTTAATAGGTAGGTGTTGATGGTGACTTTTGCATTGGTTAATGAAAAAATGGAAAATATTTAAGCACAATCATTTGAACACAATATTTAAGCACCCTCGCATCAAAATATATATTATTTAATTGTTTTAAAAATACATATTATTTAACTTTTTTTTTCTCTTTCTACCTTTTTTAAACATGTGAGTGTGTTTAAATAGTGTGTCCAAATTAATTTTTTTTTAACAAAATAGTGTGTCCAAATTATTGTATACACCTAAGACTTCCCCCGAAAATTTTTAAAGTCTAATGGAATTTGTTACTTGAACTTATTTGATTGTTTGTCTGTTGCACAAATATTTGAGATTGTTTGATTTATTTTTATTTTATTGGCTAAAAAAGTTAAGTTTGTTTTGTCTTGTTCTTTAATTCTACTTTTTTCTTGTCAAGAAGTCTAGTGACTAGAAATTCGTCTTTTTAAGGGGAATAAATAGGGTGTTTGAGGTTCAAAACCCGACTCTTATATATATATATATATATATATATATATATATATATATATATATATATATATATATATATATATATATATTATACATTGTCTCTATCAATCGAGTTAAACTTACGAAGATAATTATTAATATACCCTTTTAATTCATAGGCTAGTGGCTGGAAACTTTTATTTACTCTTATTGTGGTAATTCTTTATGTATCGAAAAAGTGTTTGATTTTTTGGCTTTTTATTGAAATAGTTTGACATTTTAAACTTAGTGGTTAATTTAATAGTTAAATATGTTTTTAATTTTTATAAAATTGAAACTTTCTTTTACAAAAATATTATTCACTTTTAATCTCTATTTTTATTAGTTTTTACAACAACGAAAAAAATGAGTGTTTTTGTCTCTGCATGTAGACCGTATAAATACATTTTAGGATCATTCAAGTTTAACGTTTGTATTGGATAAATCATTGTAGTTTTTTTTTTAGTTTAAATTGGTCTTTCATGTCAATATAAGTGAACAAATTGGTCTTTTAATTATTATTTTTTAACAAATTGACAAAAGTAATAACGTGAAAATATACAAATTGTTAAGTTTTAATTTAATAATAATAATAATAATAATAATAATAATAATAATAATAATAATAATAATAATAATATATGGCATTGTGTAACAAATCCTTTTATAATTTTTTTTTTGTCAAATAGTCTAGTGGCTAGAGGTCACACATTTTAAAAGTGGAGAAGTGTAGTATTCGGGGTTCGAACCCCGGCCCCTGCATGTAATATGCAATATCTCTACCAATTGAGCTAAGCTCACGGGGAATCATTTTATAATTTTACATATGTATATATACTATATAAACGGAATACATGGTTTTGTGTTGATTTTTTCACTTCCAATTATACCATCCTTAAAAAATTCCTAGAATGATATATTGTTGTTGTTATTCATAACGATAAGAATGTATATTATTATATATTTGATATATTGTTGATGTCATTGAAAAATATAAGTATGAGTTTTTACAATATGAAAAAGCAAAATATCTATGCATATAATTTCAATAAAAATCAAAAAAATTTTAAACAAAATCAAAATTTCATAAAAAAGCGGAAACACAAGAATATTTTCAATTATGTTAAATTAAACATAATCAATAATAAAAAAAGAGCAAATAGACGGACATAGAGTGTCACCTGAACGCTAGTCAATAAAAAAATAAAATTGATGATTAGAGCACTCTGATCACGACCACTATTATGGAAGGTCTTCTTATTGAGTCGCAATCTAGTGATCTGCCTACATCCTCAGCCATATCTACACCAAGCAATAAGTAAAAAGAAATTATCATTCAAGCATTTCGTTGATCACTTAAAACACAATCAACAACATCTACATACCTGAGCTTAATATGAATAATACTTTTTTGTTTAGGAAAATGTAAATAATACTATTCACCAAATACAAACAAACAACTAATCTAGACCCTAAACAATATCTACTTCATCAACAACATAAATAAACCCTAAAATTTAAAATAAAATTGAAAGATGTTAACGCTTACTTGTTGTATTGTAGAGGAAATGTGGTATGTATTTTTTGGAATCAATATTTGAATGAATAATTGAGTTTTTCTCCCAAAGATAGTGTTTTACAACTTTAAACCAATAAAAAAAACGTAATTGATGAGCATATAAAGAAACCAGTTCGGGAGATAATTCCCAAACCAGTTTGGTATGTATATCCTGAATGCTTTGTTCAGGGGTAAAACAAAAACTGGGGGTTGGGAGCAATCAAGGGGGGCAGAGGGGCCAAAATCAATTGATGAATAGTAAACCATAGGTTGTAGCTTGTTAAAACCTCGAATGTTACATTTATACTCTCACCCCTACAAATTAACAAAAATTCCAATTTTACCCATTTTACATTTTTTTCACCCTCACTTTTAACATTTCCATATGGCATGAGTTCACCCTCCGCATAGCATGTACATGTTTCCCCAGAAAACTATTTTAAATGTTTCCGGTTTGTATTTTATGTAGTTCTCAAGAAAGCACTGTTCATACAACAAGCAATGCGAATAAACTATTAAATTTGTCTAAAAGGTTTTTGAAAAAAAAAAATGTTCTTTTGCTGGGGCTCATTTCTCGGTTGCTCATCATCATAACCATTGTTCCTACAACAACCAATGTGAATAACCTATTAAATCAAATAAAAGTAGGTCACTGTAATATTCCATACTCATTGTTATTAGTTGCAATTGAATCTAGAATGGATGATGAAGAAGGTCGGTGGAAAACAAGGGTCCAATTAACATTTATCAATTCAGCTCAATGAAAAGCTTAATTGAGTTACTAAGTAATCACTACAAGCAAAATCAAATTCACGGTACAATTTCCAATTCACGGTGCACCAACCGAAAAGCTTTGACTGCGTTTTTTCAAAATCAAATACGGAAACGTGTTCAATGTGCAAACACAAAGACAAATTGAAACTCAAAGAATTGATTATGGAAAACTCACTGTCATTGTCTCATCCGAAATCAAATCCAGTCATTCAGATCTGTTATATAAACGCAAAGACAAATTGAAACGGAAAGAATTAATTCTGGAAAACTAACAATCGCGAAAAACTGATGATTATAGACAAGAAGACATTGAACGAGAGGATGAGGTTCTGGACAAGAAGACGAGGTTAGGAACATTGGATTAATGCTTTTTCCTGCCCAGAAAAATTACGATGTGTTTTCCGGTAGGTTTTTATGTGACAATTTTTGGAGAAAAACAAAACAATATTGATGTTTTAACTTTATATTGAAGGGTAATATAGACAATTCAAGTAAAATGTAGGGTTGAAGGTATAGATGTAGGCGTATAGGGTAAAATTCCTCAAAACTGTACTAGAAAGCCCACCTTGAGAGACCCAAATCATCAATTGAAGTATAAGAGGTCAAATTAGTCCAATCCGATCAACTAACAAGCTATCTATTTTTTGGAAATTCGGTATCCGGTTCAAGAAGGACTAATTTCTATGACTAGTCTCATTATTCACTAATAGTGCTCAATTGAAGACAACACAAAGTTTTATATTTACCGACCTAACACAAAATTGACAGATTCGAACTTAAGACCTAAAAAGGATCATACTATGATGTCTCAAGTCTACATCCCTAGATCAACAACCTTATCTGTTAACAAGTACTTTATCCATTATAACAGATAATAATAATCTACATTTCTTAGTAGAAACTCATATTCTTAGACATCATGTAAGTACAATTCAAACGATAACATTTGATATATTAAGACGCAAGTTCGAATTCATAATTCTCTACTTCTCCATATTTAATATGTGAAATTCTTCTTGCTAGATTATTTGACCAAATAAAAAAATTCAGATTCTTAGACGTGTCACTGTATCAAAATTAGACTCAAATCAAAATATAGGTAAGTTATCATTTTTAATGGTGGTCCCTTAATATACCAATGTTTCCGAATTTCGACATTCTTGGTGTATACAAATCAAATTCTAAGAAAAAAAAAATTAAAAGAAGATTTAATAATAGCTTGTCATGCTGCCCTTTTGAGTGAGAATTATGTCAACATAATAAAAAAAAGTGTGAGAAATGAACTTGGCGAGTGTAGTACGTACTTTTCAAACTCTACATTTCTAAAAAAATACATATGTTTTGAAGGGTGTTCTCTGATGGAAACAAATAAATAAATAAATAAAAATTATGTGTACATCCTAATTAAGTTAAAGAGAGGCGGGGAAAGTGTTTTTCTTACTTTTGGCTACACTGACCTACAACCCCATATTGATATTGTGGACTCTATAGGCCCATTTTCTCAGCCCAAGTCAATCTCCGATATTGGATTGTTGCCGTCAAACAACAATGAATTGGGAAGAAATATGACATTGATATGGAGTTACTTTTCCCCTCCTATGAGTTTCTCGAGCACATTGTTCGGATTTTAATATCTGAAATGTTTAACGTGTTTTGGATGGTTTCATGGGGTTTTTTTGCCGTTCGAATTCTATAATCCAAACTGCATAGGGTGCATGAGAAATTAAATAGGGTGGGAAAAGAAGGTTCCAAGAAATATTAACAAGCCAAAAGAGGAAGGGAAAGAGAAAGAATGGGAGGGTAGATGACTTCTGCCTTTATTTATATTGAATAATGAAAAACTCAGCCTAATGTATTTTATTACTTGAACTTTGTTTACATTTCTGCACTTCACAGTTTCTTTTTTGGATATATTCTTGTTTGATTTTGCTGAAAACTATTAATTTTGTGCTTTCTTGTCAGTCAACACATAATTGTGCCCTTTAATATGTTAGTGGTGGTAGTAAATTTAGCAAAAAGGTGCTGGGATTTTTTGCTATGCTATTGAAAGTATAGAGCATTTAAAACTTGTGGTTAAATTAATAATAATGAAACAATAAAATATGCATGATAAGTGTAAGAAATAGTTAAAAGAGAACCTTATAAGATTATACATATAGATATGTGGCAGCAAAAGGACAGAACATGAGCGGATCTAATATATGCCTTGGTGTGTCTCAAATTTTTTTACATATGGACACGGACTATTAAAATTAGCCTAAATAAAATTACTAAAATTGTAATTTTAGGTGATAGTAAGTAATCTTTAATTTTATTATTTTAGTCATACCAAAAACTTAGTCATGTATCCGCCATGAGACAGAATAAGCAAGATTTCTAATATATGCTGAACTATAGTGATTATTTATTCCTACTAATTGTTAATTAAAGCAGAGCTACTCCTTGATTATGGAGTATATTTAAGTTCCATATTAGAAGTCGGTGCCATTTAATTGGTGGATAATCTAAGGAACAAGTACCCATTAAAAGATTCATGTGCTGAAGAGGTTTGGTTGCACTCCAGACAGAAAGTCTACTACAAGTGTATTCCACCTCAGCATGGAGATGAAATCAGAAACTGTGATCCAATTTTATGGATCAACATCATTATTTTTTGTTGGCTGAATGACTCCCTCCAAAGTGGCTTCTAAAACCTATTAGGTATAAAACTTTGTTAGTAAAAGATTTAAATGTTCTTCTCATGGCATATATAAGTCTTATATACCCTTAGATATAATTTATTCTCTCATTATCAATTCTATCTTACTTATCTCTTATGAATGAGTTCCATCAATATTAGTAATTTGTTATTAGATAATATCTACTCCAATGATAAAAATGTTTTAGAGACTATATGTTTGATAGAAAACCTTAATGTATTTGATACATCCGCCTCGATAGTATTTTGATACGGATTTTCACTAATATAGAAAAACAATTGATTCAATAAATTAAGTAAAACAAGTGTCCTCTAATTAACATGATTTCTTATCTTTTTCATCATAGTTCTAAATTGCGGTCCACAACTACAATTGCAACTACAATATAATGATTTTAGAGGTCTCCACAAAAACATCGAAATTGTGATTTCGTCTACATCAACCACATATACCATAATATAAATTGTGATTTCCGAAATTGCGATTTTGAAAAGTTTGCATCATAGCTGCATGGGCTATTTTAAATCATGTTTTTTACCATATCACAATGTATCACTGATTTTCCAGCTCATGCCATTATATTCACCTGGACCACACCACCAACTCTTTTGTATTTAAATGTACTTCACTTGGACTAAGAGTCATGTCACCATCCTCCAAGTTACTTTGTGGAAAACGAGAACTTGGACCATGTAGATTCACAGACAGTGACAAATCTTCAAAAAATAAGATATGCAGAGATTATTACAGTAAAACTATATAAATGGTCAGGTGAGAAAACATGTGATGAGTCCAGAAAAACAAACTGTTTAATTTTTCTTCCTGAAATAGCCAAATAACTTTGCTGTTCTGAGAGAATGGTGAGAATTGAATAAAGGACAAAACACAAAACTTACACATGGATAATCACTTCACAGAGAGCTATATTAAGACCATATGCAAGGGACATGAGAGCTGAATTAGCATCAAGAAAAAACCACTAATGTCCAAGGCACATGCTGCAGTGTCTTCCACTATTAATAAGCTTTTTTATATAACTATTTTGTTACACTGAATACTTAATATTTTGTTTACTTTTCTTGGTCCTTGTTCCTTGTGGTGTTAGACTTATAGAATGCAAAATCATACCACCAACGTTATTGATTGGCCCTTCGGATTCAGCTTTCTCAGATAAATCTTAGTGATTCCTAGCACACCCTATTTGCATTTGCAACATGATAATTTGTTTTAACATCTCTCTCATCGATGAATATAGCAATCATATCATGTATGTTTTTGCTTATATTTGAAACCATGAAAATAAAAAATTTGTTGCTTATATTCGAGACACGAACAAGTACTAAGTCACATCATGTACCACTAACTTTAAAAAAATATATTTCCTCCATCCCAAAATATAAGTAAAAATTGGTCAACAAAAGTTAATGTATTTGGTTCAAAATTTGAACCAAATACATCAACTTATGTTGACTCATTTTTGCTTATATTTTGGGACGGAGTAGTATATGGTATATGGGAAATAATAACAAATGTCTCTGGAACACTCTTGAAACACTTAATAAAAGTATTTAGTGCATTAGAAATTAAAGTATTTAAATTTTTTAAATAATAATTTCTTAATCAATGACTATAAATATCAGGCTCAAATACCATGTTGAGTTACCATTGAAGACAAAAAATGAATTAAGAGAAACATTCATTATTTGAATTTGATCGATATAACAAAAAGATTGATTGCAATGAGTGTATGAGACTCCATCGGTCCTAAACTATATGTTGTTTTAGGAAGAATTTTTTTTTTTGTCTTAAATTATAAGTCCTTTTACATTTTCAATAAAGTATTAATGTTAGTTTTCCTATTATAAGTTAAAGTTAAATATTTATTACTCTTACTTCTTTTCATTCTTTGGTGTTATCTTCCTCGTGACAACAATATAGGGTTTCAATAGAATAACAAAGAGACAATTAAGGTTTCAATAATATCACAATGGCATTGCATATCAAAAGATTACAAGACAATATATAATGAAACCAAATGGACTGCTAACTTAATAATATAAAGACTAAATAGTTTAAGTCCAATACTTTATTATCCAACACATACCCTCAAACTAACAATGCATCAACAAGAAGCATTGTGAGTTTGTCAAACAAAATATGAAAAGCATACTAAAAAATATAAAGTTCTAACACCTCGCATTATTAGTGAAAGGATAACTTTGTAAAATAATTCATAATTTCTATTTTTACATACAAAATTTATTACATTTCTTGATTTGTGTGTAGCATTGGCAAAAGGACTTATAATATGGGATGGAATGAGTAATACACTTTATATGATGATTTTAATTTAGTTAACTAATCATAACCAATTGAGGAGTGCTAAGAACATTCTAGGCTATATTACACTTTTGACCCCTTAAATTATTTTTAGATTTCGTTTTGCTCTTAATTTTGTTTTGTTTCATGTTGGCCCCTTATGCTACAAACATTATACAATTTGATCCTTTAAATTTTCTTGTTTCATTTCAGTCCCTTAAGTTATGAACGTTGGACACTTTGGTACTTTAAGTAACAAATATTAAGACATTTTGGTCCCTAATAGAAAGGACGGAAATGTCTAAAGTTTGTAATTTAAAGGGCCAAAATATTTAATATTTGTAAGTTAAGTGATCAAAATGAAACGAAAAAAACTTAAGGCACCAAATTGTCTAACATTTGTAATTTAAAGGACAAATATTAAGCGAAAAAAACTTAAGCGACAAAGCAAAACTTATAATTAACTTAAGGGTCGAAAAGTATAATTTAGCAAACATTCTACTTAGGGGTGGGAACAGGCCAGGCCGCCCGACAGGGGCCTAGGCGCAGCTCATTTGATAAGAAGGTTATGCTCAAGCTTTTCATAAAGCCTATTTAATTAAATAGACTAGGCTTAGACTTACAAAAAAGTCTATTAAGCCCGTTAGGCCGGCCTATTAAGCCTATTATATATAATATCTCTTTAATTATTGATATTGTTGAAGTTTTTTTTTTTATAAATTCAAGTCATCATATGATTTGGTTATTTAGTAGCAGATATATTAGCGTGATTAAACCTTCGTAAGGTTTCGTTATTTAGTAGTAAACCTCTTTGTATGTTTTAGGCCTTCATAAGATTTGAGCTATTTAGTAGTAGACTTGTATGTGTTGTTAGGCCTTAGTGTAAAATATGCTTATAAGTAGGCTTTCAGGCTTCATCAGACCTTTAAAAAGGTCAGACCAAGCCTTAAAAATGAGTCTATGACGAGTAATAGGTTATGCTCATGCCTATAATTTTTGAAGTAGGTCAGGCTTAGGCCTTACAAAGCTCGGCCCGGCCTAACCTATTTCCACCCCTAATTCTACTACTCAACTCTTTATTATTATAATTAAGAGAAACTATATTTTTTAGATTCATTCTAAAAATGAAGTATTTAGTCTATATTATGAGCTAAATACATCATTTATTGCATAAATCTAAAAAATAAATTCTCTTATAATAAAGACCAAAAGGAGTATTTCCAACAACATTTAACGATATTCACTCTTATTTAATGAAATCAATGTGACTCACACATTTTAAAAATAAGTCTCACATAAATTCCCGTCAACACAAAAATAAACTTAAAAAAAAATATTCTTGACACTTCTCTAATCAATTTCCAACTAATCATAACCAACTTATAATTACCAACATCATTTCCCTTTAACTAATTCTAGCAACCATGCAAATTCATGTGCACTTTTGGAGGACCACATTTGTGAGCTAGTGTGAGGAGGAGCTTCGCTATGTATGCACTTGCCATTTGTGGATTAATTAATTAATTTAACATCAGAAAAGTTCAAATTTTCACAGCAGAGAAGGATGTTATTTTAACACGTGCCACTTTGCCTCAAAAACAAAATAAAAAATAGAAATTGAATGACAACCAAACTAAATTTAAACCGACGAGAAGGATTAAAAAGTGGTCCTGCATTAGAGTGATATCAACATTGGACGACATAATTACCAAAATATGGCAGATTCTAATAAATAAACAAAATATCGAGGATGGAGTAGAAGAAAGTGAACTTGAAGGGATCAATAAGCACTTTAAATAATTAGTGGTCCTGTACTAGAATTAGAATACATACAACAACAAGACCCAATTGACCAATCACATGCCCATTTATCGAAATATCTTGTATATAAATAAATAGTTAAAAGGTGATAGATAGATCAAGTTTATAAATTGTACTTGCTTTGTCAAAAGAAAGAAAAAAAATTAAGTTCAGTTGTACTTGGATCTCGAAATCCTCAGACCAGTGGTGTTACTGAGTTAGTTCAGTTATACACACATGCAAACAATATATAATGAAAGCATGTTCGTTTGGAAGTATATATATATATATATATATATATATATATAGGAAAGAAGCATTAAACAATTTTTCTAAAATATAAATACAGGAAATAAACATTATTAAACAGTTAAAAATAGCTGGCATCATGTCATTGAAGGTGAGAAAAACACACACACAAGAAGGGGGGTTGAATTGTGTGACTCAAAAACTTGTTCTTTTCTTTTCAAAACCTTAACACAAGTTCAGAACCAGGTTCTGAACTATGATCAGAAGTATATGCAGCGGATAACAAGTTAAAAGGATAATGAAAGTGAGAGACACACAAGATTTATACTGGTTCCTTCTCAATGTGAGAAGTAGTCCAGTCCCCTTTTTCCAACAAGAGAGTTCCACTATAATCAGTTCTGATTACAAATGCTCAACCATTAAGGAAGAGACTTTCAGTTGCTCAATCACAAAGAAAGAGGCTTCTAATGCTCAACCACAAAGGAAGAGGCTTCCAATGCTCAAGACACTCAGTCAAGAGACTTCCCAATGCTCAAGACACTAAGTCAAGAGGCTTCTGACTCAGACCACAAAGGAATGAGGTTACAAATGCTCAGTATACAGACTGAGACTTAAGGGACCAAACTGGTTTACAAGTAAAGGAGTTTGGGATAAACACTTGATAAAATATCAGAGGTGTTCTCTTAATACAACACAGGTTAAGACTCTTAACCTTAAGAAATTCTAAGTTACAAGACTGAAGAATTTCTAAGAGTTTTTGAACTTGACAGCAAAACAGAGCAAGGTTTCAGCAATTTGATTTCAAGAGTCTTAGACAAATTTCTTCTTCAAATCTTCTTCCTTTTATAGATGAAATATAGCTGTTGAAGATTTGCTGGATTTGAGGAAAGAGCCGTTGCAAGCTGAGCTAGAATTTCTGCAAATGTGTGCTGCACTTTTTCAAACAAAACAGAGCAGCAGCCATTTTTGAAATGGCCTACCTTAAAAGCTGGAGAATGTTTGGGTCAGGGAGACAACTGTTCCATTGAGTTGCTCTGACACATCCAGGCATTAAATGCGCACAGTACTGGTCATTTTCCATGCCACAACAGCTTCAGAAGCTTCTGTGTGAACAGTGCATCAGAAGCTGCCTTGTACGGATCAGAAGCTGGCTTCAGGATCAGAAGCTGGTCTTCAGACGTTGACTCTGCGTTGACTTCTTCAGAAGCACCCAGACATCAGAAGCTGGTCTTCAGACTCAGAAGCTGCACTTCAGGAGCACCACTTCAGGACCACTTCAGAAGCACCACTTCAGGAGCACTTCTTCAGGAGCACTTCTTCAGACCCAGTTTTCTTCTAGCTTTGCAACATTGCTTCTTAGCTTTTCTTTCTTGCTCTAAGCTTGTTCTTTCATAACCATCCTTAATCTTCAATCAATAAACATGTGGTTCTGAAATCACTTGAACAAGGCATTAGCAAAATAACCAATTTTCTCTTTAACACTTTGTTATCATCAAAACCATAAAGAGAGATATGTTTACACATAAATGTTTCAACAATCTCCCCTTAATTTATAAGAGACTTGTTAAACACATTTTGTTCCAATAGTCATAATATGGAAATTGTTAAGACATCTTCCTTCGAAGTAGACCTAGATTAACGGCTAGAGTGAGGATATTACACAACTGTGGATGGGGACGACGACAGTTCCTTCGAGGGGTTGGTGTATTTGTAAATACACTAACTATCTAGCCATTTTGTGATTGATGTTTCGAGGTTTTAGCATTTTGGAGAATGTGTACATTAACCCGTGTCATGCGTTAATATTTATAGGTAATATCTAGGGTTTTTCAGGTGCAGCATTACTCTAGGTGTGATTTTATGGATCAATGTTTGATTTTCATAGATGACTTTGATGGAATCTTGCAATTTGTTTGGGTTTGCCTCTATGACATATTCATAGCATAGTCCGTTGTGGTTAGGTCCATTAGCATATTGAACTTAAACTCAGTCTAGAACACATCTCAAGTCTCACCAATTTGTAAACTTAAGATATAATTGCACCCATTGATTTTTTTTAGGGTTAATAGGCTTTTACCCCTTGCCATTTGGACGAGTTTTGGTTTACCCCCCCCCCCCCCCCCCCCCCCCAAAAAAAAAAAAAAAAACTTAGAGATTCCCACTTGAAACATCAAGATTCTTTGGATTACACCCCCAAGCCATCTGACTGGATTAATGAGATGATGTGGCACGTTGATGTGTTATATTTTTTAGTTTTGAATTTTTTTTTAATTTCATGTGGCATACATGTATGATTACTACTCAAAATCCATCAAAATTGGTTTTACCCCCTTTCATTTAACCTAAAACCTAAATAATAATAAAAATCAGAAAGGGAGAAGAAGAAGAGTCAATCGAAGAAGGGAGAGAAAGCAACTTCTGATGTTGAAATCGAACAAGATAAAATCGAGCAACAATCAATCTTCTCCCGTTCGTGTTTGTGTTTCTGGTAGAAGAAGCAGCTTCTGGGTGAAATCGCGAAGGAAGAAAGGAAAGATTCTTGGTTTTGCGTTTCTGGGCGCAAAGGAAGAAAGGGAAAGTGTTTCTGGTTCTGAAGCTAACAAAGGAAGAAGACGAAGCTTGTGGTAAGTTACTTTTGTTCTCTTTCTCTTTAGTTGTTTGTTTTGTTGTGGTTACTATTTGTGGATGATATTGTGTTTTAAATAAGTGTTTGTTGTGGTCCCAAAACTCTGATGTAGATTCCATAACAGCAGTTTTCCATGTGCAAAAGTTGGATTTTTAGGGTTTTTTTATTCACACTTGTGTAATTTTTGTATGTTGCTAATATGTGGGGTCAAAACTTAGGAGATGTTGACACGTGTCCATATTGATAACGATTATTTTTTCCACAGATCATGAGTCTATTTGATATTGTTTTCCATCATGGTGGAGAGTTTGTTAGGGATAAATTCATGTTTTATAGAGGTAATGTCCAAACTGTTGTGTCTGGTATTTATGGTAACAACTGGGGTGTGTTGGATATTGAGAATACTATGGATAGTTGGGGATATGAGAAGAAACAATCTAGGGTATAGAGACAAATTGATGGGGTATTTGATGGTTTTTTTGAAGTTAATGAGAACCATGTTGCTTATGACATTGCTATAAATTCTATTGCTGAGAAGGAAGATGGACATATTTATCTTGAGCACAATGTGTTAGATAGGGATGTTGAAGTAACTGAACCTAGTTATCTAGAGTTGGATGTAGGGTCTGATGTAGAAGTAGAAATGTTTAGTAGTGATGATGATGTTAAAGGTGTGAGGTTTGATGATAGTGAGGATGAAAGAACCACTGCACTTGAAGATGGTTTTGAGATGGTTGAAGTTGAACCACCAAATAATGGTACCAACAAAGTCACAATTAACAACAATTCATGTAGAATCAAGATGTGTGCTTCCAAATCACCTAAGAAAAAATCTAGTGCAATGGTGAATGTGTTTGCACCAATTTCTGTTTTAATGGATGGGAAAGGAAAGAAAGGAGAAGAAAATGAATAGTACCATAGTGAGGAGTTAGGTAGTTCAGATCCTGATGATTCAGAAGGAGAAAAGGGACCTAAATATGAGAAGTTTAGGAAAGAGCAGCTGAATAAGAACTATAAGTTCAAGTTAGGTATGAAATTTAATTCCTTGGCTGATTTCAAAGATGCAATTATTTAGTTGACAATTTTAAATGGTTATGAAATTACCTTTGTGAAAAATGAAAGCTATAAGGTAAGGGTACAGTGTAAGGGCAAATGTGGATTTGTGGCATTATGTTCAAGAGTGGTGACAAACGTACTTTTTAGATAAAGACATGGAAAGGGGACCACACATGTCCTAGGGTATTGGATAACAAATCTGCAAACTCAAGATGGGTTGCTAACAAAGTAGTGCCTAAGATGCAAGTTTCTAAGAAGTTGTCTATTCAAGAAGTTATGAATGACATGAGAAAGAACTTTTCTGTTGGTATTACCATGGATAGAGCATGAAGGGCAAGGAAGATTGCAAAAAAAAAAAAATAGTTGAGGGGGATGCAGATAAGCAGTATGCTATGATTTGGAGGTATGCAGTTGAGTTAAAGAGAGTGTGTGCAGGAAATAATGTGAAGATTAATGTAGATAAACCAAGTGCTAGTATTCAACCAAGGTTTGGTTCATTTTATTTTTGTTTTGATGGGTGTAAAAAAGGGTTCACAAGTGCATGCAAGCCCTTTGTTGGAGTGGATGGTTGCCACCTGAAAACTAGATTTGGGGGGCAACTGTTAATTGATGGAAAAAGAGACCCCAATGACCAATATTTTTCAATTGCATTTAGGGTTGTTTAAACTGAATGTAAAGAGAGTTGGAGATGGTTTCTGCAGTTGTTGATGGAAGATATAGGTCAAGATAGAAGATTTGTTTTCATATATGATCAACAAAAGGTGTGTACTTTTAATGTATTTTTATGTATATTTATAGATCTAGTATCATATATGTATACGTATATAGATCTATGTATGTCTTAACTGTGTTTGTTTGGTAATTTGTGTATAGGGACTGATGTCAGTTTTAGATGAGATGTTTGAGAGTATTGTCCATATAGTATGCCTCTAACACTTGTATGCAAATTTCAAGAGGAAAATTGGAGGAGGCACTCAAATAAGAGATTTGATAATGGGAGCTGCAAAAGATGAAATACTACCAGGCATGGCTGTAAAAGATGAATGAACTGAAAAAGATTGATGTGGGAGCTTGGGAATGGCTAATGGGGGTGGAACCCAAGTCATGGTGTAAGCATGCTTTTACATTTTACTCAAAATGTGATGTACTTATGAACAATATTTTTTAATCCTCTAATGCCACAATATTAGTTGTTAGTGTTTGATATTTGGTTGTTGGCTTCATGTTTGCTAAAATCAAATATACAAGCAAGATGTGCGTCTTCAGAAGCTGATCCTCAGAAGCTGAACAATACTTCAGAAGTTGAACAGTACTTCAGACGCTGAATGTTCAGACGCAGAACTTCAGACCCAGAAGCAACCTTCAGAAGCTGAATGTTCAGACGCAGACCTTCAGAAGCACTTCTTCAGAAGTACCTTCAAAAGCTGGTTTTCTGCGTTCTGTTTTTGTGCCTTGGAGCTGTTAATTTTCTCACATAATCTTTTGTAGATTTAATTGAAGAATTATCCAAGTTGCGTTTCTAGAAGGAAGATTATTTGCGTGAGATATTTTCTAAAGATTGGTTTCTTTTATTTGTGAATATATTTTCAAAGTAATCTTTGGAAAATATATTTCTGAAGAATAATTGCTTCTATATGTTTCTAAAGAATTTTGGAAATATATCTTTGAAGATTATTTAGTTCGAGTTTTATGTTGTTGCTGAAGGCTGTAAATAGAGGACGCTGCTATTGAAAAAACTCAACGAAAGTTATCATTGAGAGATTATTCTTAGGTTTTGAGTCTGTGAGTTGTGAGCTTTGTGCTCTCTTTCTGTACACCACTCAATTGTTTAGAGTTGGTTTGTTTTATTGAGTTGTAATCACTTGAAGCTTTTAAGCAAAAGGGGCTGTTTATGTCTTTGGAGTGTGTCTCCTACTTAGTTGTTTGTTATTAAAGTCTGATAATCACTGGGGCAGTGATTGACTGAGGGAAGTGAGATGGGATCTCAGGTCTAGGAGTTCCTAGGTTAAAATCAATACGGGTAGTAGCTAGGTGACAAGTTGTAAACTGGGAGTTTGCTGAGAACTTAGAACTAGGACTATCATAGTGGATTTCCTTCCTGGCTTGGTAGCCTCCAGATGTAGGTGTGTTTGTCACTGAACTGGGTTAACAAATCATATGTGCCTTTTTTACTTTCAGTCTGTTACTTTCTGTCTATTTTATCTTGCTTCTGAACTACTGTTTTACGCTACAACTTTGTACCCTGTTCTGCTCTGTTTTACGAACAGAATCAGGTCCTGCCAGAAATTTCAATTGGCATCAGAGCAGGCACCCTGCCTGTTTTAGGGTGAGCTCCAGGGAAGTTATTTTCTGGCATAATGGACTCAGAAGGAGAATTAACTTATGAAGAACTTCTTGTCTCCTTCAAAGAACTATACATCAGAAGTGAAAAAGTTTGCAAGATATATATAAATCAGAAGAAGACTATCAGTCAACTGCATGCTGAAAGAAGTGACCATGTAGCACAAATTTCTGATCTCAAAGATGAGGTAACCCAACTGAACTTTCAACTTGAACACTTAAAGAAGCAGGTCAGAATGTTGAACACTGGTACTGATGTGCTAGAAGAGATATTGGAGAGTTAGAACCAAGGGAAACCAAGTGGTATATGGTTTGATTATAGGACCTTGAACAAACAGCAAAATCCAACTAAAAAGGTCAGTGCAGTTGTTGAAACATTTGATCCAATGATGGGCAAACCTAAGATGGAACATCAGAACAAACCTCATGGATCTAAGAGCAGGAGGAAATCTCATCCTTGGGTATGTCATTACTGTGGAAAAAAGGGGCATATTAAACCGTTTTGTTTCAAACTGTATGGATATCCACAACCTCATGTTCAACCAAAGGCCAGTCATACATGTGTTCAAGTTAGAAAAGAATGGAAACCCAAGGTTGTTGAGACTAGTCTTATAGCTCACACCTCTCTAAAAGCATCATCAAAAGGAGAAGAGATTAAGCTGTGGCACCAGAAGCTTGGTCATTTAAACCTAAGAGGAATGAAGAAAGCCAGTCAAGAAAAGTCTCCTGGAAAGTCTGCCAGTAAGTTTGTTGCTGTGTCACCTTCTGACAGTTCACAAGAGTAGGAGACTGGTGAGCATTCCCAGGATGATGTGTCAAAGGACAAGTCAGTAAACAGTAAGAATGACAAAGATGCAGAAGAGTCTGAACCTGTGTCTGATCAAGAAGTTCAAGAAGTTAGTACTGATATGATAAAGGATCAATCTACAATTGTTGTTAATATAGATGACCTGGAGTCTGATGATGAACTCATTGGTAAAAGACTTGACCAAAATGTTGACAAGAGGCTGAAGAATAGGAAAGGAAAGGTTGTTGCTGCTGCCAGCAGGCCTACTCCTGTAGCTAAGAAGAGTGCTGTTGTTAGATCATTTAAAGAGTGGAGCAAGGTGGTGGTCCCTGTCCCTAAGAAGAAGGCACTAAAAGGAAAGAAAGTGGATCCTAGTGAGTCTGAGGATGATGTTGAGCAAGACATCATGCCCTATGTTCAGAAGAGGATTGTTGAACTTCAGAAGCAGATTGCTGGGAAGAAGATTCCTCTAAATGTGCCTGAAGCACACATTGACTAAGCAGCATCTGATGCTGTGTCTAATGAAGACTAAGCAGCTTCTGATGCTGAGTCTGAAGACTGACAATTTTTTGGGCTGTGTTCTGGATTTCATTTTGTGCTTCTGGTCTGCATTTTGTACTATTCTCTGCAGTTGTGGTCTCTTGTTTTTTTTTTTGTTCTTCTGTGAAGACTGTGTGTGGGTACTCTGTTTGTGTGATTCTGATCCTGCTGATGGTTTTGATGATGGTTCTGTTGATGGTTCTAATGTGGGTTCTGTGTGTGGTGCTGTGATGGATGTTTATAACCTCTGGATAAATTTCTTTATGTGTTCCCTTTTGTAACCTCTGTTGTTTCTTTGTTTTTCTGCTCCTAAGTACTGAAGCTATCAGAGGTGTACCTAATCTGAAGATCAATGAGGGCAATGTTTGTGGTGATTGTCAAATTGGAAAACAAACAAGAAAGTCTCATCCCAGATTAGTTCACCAGGTAACTACTAAAGTACTAGAACTTGTTCATATGGATTTGATGGGGCCTATGCAAGTAGAGAGTATTGGAGGCAAGAGGTATGCTTTTGTAATGGTAGATGACTACTCAAGATACACATGGATCAACTTTGTTAGAGAGAAGTCTGATACTTTTGAAGTGTTTAAAGACTTATGTACTCAATTACAAAGAGAGAAGGACTGTGGTATTGTCAGAATCAGAAGTGATCATGGCAAGGAATTTGAAAACAAGAGTTTTTCAGAATTTTGTGCTTCTGAAGGTATAAAGCATGAGTTTTCTGCACCCATCACACCTCAGCAAAATGGTGTAGTTGAGAGGAAGAATAGGACTTTGGCAGAATGTGCAAGAGTGATGCTGCATGCTAAGAAACTTCCATATATGTTCTGGGCTGAAGCAATGAACACTGCATGCTATATCCATAATAGAGTGACACTGAAGAAAGGAACAACATCTACATTGTATGAACTATGGAAAGGAAGGAAGCCTACAGTCAAATATTTTCATGTGTTTGGCAGTAAATGTTACATTTTGGCTGACAGAGAAAATAGGAGAAAACTAGATCCTAAGTCTGATGAGGGTATATTTTTGGGATATTCAGTAAACAGCAGAGCTTATAGGGTGTTTAATTCAAGAACTAAAGTTGTGATGGAGTCCATTAATGTGGTAATTGATGATCTGACTGCTGAGAAAGATAGAAGTGAGTCTGAAGTTGTTCCAGAGTCTGAAGCATCAGAAGAACAAACTTCAGAAGCAGAAATTCATCCAGAGTCTGAAGAAGCAGATGTGCATCCAGAACATGATCCTACCAATAAAGGGCCATCCATTAGAATTCAGAAGGATCATCCTAAGGAGCTTATCATTGGGAGTTTGGATCAAGGGGTCAGAACCAGGAGATCAGAACCAGCTGCTACTGATTCTTGCTTTGTGTCAAAAGTTGAGCCTAAAAATGTGAAAGAAGCCCTAACTGATGAATTTTGGATTGAAGCAATGCAAGATGAGTTGAATCAATTCAAAAGGAGTGAAGTGTGGGATCTAGTTCCAAGACCTGAAGGACTGAATGTGATTGGCACTAAGTGGATATTCAAGAATAAAACAGATGAAAATGGCACTGTGGTCAGAAACAAGGCTAGGTTGGTTGCTCAGGGCTATACTCAAGTAGAGGGATTGGATTTTGATGAAACCTTTGCACCTGTGGCCAGACTAGAGTCCATAAGACTGCTGTTGGGTGTTTCCTGCATTCTCAAGTTCAAGCTATTTCAGATGGATGTGAAGAGTGCATTTCTGAATGGATATCTGCAAGAAGAAGTGTATGTTGAACAGCCTAAAGGATTTGTGGATCATAATTTTCCTAATCATGTTTACAAACTGAAGAAGGCCTTGTATGGATTGAAGCAAGCACCAAGAGCATGGTATGAAAGATTAACTCAGTTTCTTGTGGCTCAAGGTTACAGAAAAGGAGGTTCTGATAAGACTTTGTTTGTGAAAGATGAAAATGGGAGTCTGATGATTGCTCAGATTTATGTAGATGATATTGTGTTTGGTGGGATGTCTCAGAAGATGGTCAAATTGTTTGTTCAGCAGATGCAGTCAGAATTTGAAATGAGCTTAGTTGGTGAACTGACATACTTTCTTGGGTTACAAGTCAAACAAATGGAAGATACAATCTTCATTTCTCAAAGTAAATATGCCAAGAACATTGTGAAGAAGTTTGGTATGGAATCTGCTGCTCATAAGAAGACACCAGCTGCTACTCATCTGAAGTTAACCAAAGATGAACAAGGAGTATCAGTAGATCAAAGTCAGTACAGAAGCATGATAGGGAGCTTATTGTATTTAACTGCAAGCAGACCTGATATCACTTATGCTGTTGGAGTTTGTGCAAGATATCAAGCTGATCCTAAGATGAGTCATCTGACACAAGTTAAAAGGATCCTGAAGTATGTTAGTAGCACAAGTGACTATGGAATCATGTACTCACACAGTTCAAATTCTGAACTGATGGGATATTGTGATGCTGACTGGGCTGGAAGTGCTGATGACAGGAAGAGCACCTCAGGAGGTTGTTTCTTTTTGGGAAACAACTTAATTTCATGGTTTA
The DNA here is from genome assembly GCA_018208015.1 of Medicago ruthenica. Lineage (NCBI taxonomy): Eukaryota > Viridiplantae > Streptophyta > Magnoliopsida > Fabales > Fabaceae > Medicago > Medicago ruthenica. Next base: position 20,989,465 of record CM031375.1, read on the forward strand.
GCAAGAAGCAAAACTGTGTGTCATTGTCAACTGCTGAGGCTGAGTATATTGCTGCTGGAAGTAGTTGCTCACAATTGGTTTGGATGAAACAGATGCTGGAGGAGTACAACATGAAACAAGGAACCATGACCTTATTTTGTGACAATTTGAGTGCCATCAACATCTCTAAGAATCCAATTCAGCACAGTAGAACCAAACACATAGACATCAGGCACCATTTTATCAGAAACCTTGTGGAGGATAAAGTTATTCAACTGGAGCATGTAGCTACTGAAGAACAAGTTGCTGACATTTTCACAAAGGCCTTGGATGCTAAGCAGTTTGAGAACTTAAGGAGCAAGTTAGGTGTGTGCTTATATGAAGAATTCTAGCAATTAAAGCAAACTGGATGTGAGGAAGGTAGAGTACCTGCCAGCTTTGTTAGTGCTAAGTGTGATGCTGTCTCTGATACTAAGTCTGAAGTTCAAACTGGGACAGTAGTTGAAGATGTTTGTGCAGTTTCCCTTTCCTATTTGAAGACTATGATTTGTCAGAATTTTATGGCTAAAAAGGGGGAGAAAATCTTATGCAATGTGTTGGCTCTGTTGGCTCTGATGCCAAGAGTTAGAAGATGTATTGCTGCATTTCAGATATATGTGTCTTTGATTCAGAAGGTGTTTTGCTCTGAAACCAAATCATTATATGTCCAGATATGATCAAGGGGGAATATGTGTCTCAGGGGGAGTACAAGATTGTTATGATCCTGAGTGTCTATGTGATCCTGAAGTGTGCTTCTGATATGTTCTGATACCTTGTTTCTCTGTAGTTCAGTAGTAAGGGGGAGTTTGTGTGAGAAGCTGAGTTGCAGGGGGAGTGTTGTGGAGATTCAGAAGTAAGGGGGAGTGTTTGTGATGATCAAGAGTTGATCAGTAGCTCTGATACCTTGGAGTAGCTCTGATACCATGGTTGTGATCAGAAGTTGATCAGTACTTGGTTATGTGTGCTTCAGTAGCTGTTATGTTTTGTAGAACTGAAGCTGGTTTGTGTTATTCATAGTTGTGTCCGCTGCTTATGTTTATGCTATGATATGTTTTTGTGGAGTTCTTCATTGCTGAGTTGATTATAAGGGAGATTGAAGAACTTGGTTGGTTTTAGCCAAAAATTTGCCAAAGGGGGAGATTGTTGAGTCTTTAAGTGTTGGCTGCATTGTTTGGCAAAACCAAAGTATTGAATAGAAGCATCTTCATATTTGAAACATTTCTTCTGTTGCAAGTTTTGTGTTTTGAAGCCATTCAGAAGCAGAAAATATCATCAGAAGCTGAATGCACTGTAGCAGTTCAGAAGCTGATTTCAGGTTCTGAAGCCAGCGTTGACTTTTGTTGACCACATCAGAAGCTGGGTTTTCAGATTAATTGTTGCGCGTATCTTGGGAGATTTAGCAAGGAATTATCTTTGTATAAGTGCTTCTAGAATGCTGAATTATTTGGAGAAGATTTTATTGAAGATTTGGTTCAAAGATATGAAAATCGTATTTTCTGTTTTAAATCTTTCAAAGATACAAAACAGTTTTATTTGTTACTTGATTGGACCAATCTTATTTCAGTAACAAATCAATTCAGAAGATTAGTTTTATTTTGCAAGACTGAAGGCTATATAAGGAGGAGGGCTGCTGCTATTCAAGACAAGAAATTAGAGAGAAAAATTCAGAGAAAAGAGTCTTAGAGTTTTTAAGCTTTTAGCTTTATTGTGCACCACTCTGTTAGAGTTGGTTTAGGTGTTTTGATTGAGTTGTAATCACTCTAAGCCTGTAGGTACGAGTGAAGTCAGATGTATTGAAGTTGTTCTTCAAAACAGAGTAGTTTTTGTTAAGGGATTCAGTAACAGGTTTGTTACTTGATTAGGAAGTTAGTGGTCTCTAATACTCAACGTGTTGGGTAGAATTCAAGACTAGGAGGAAGTTAATTGCTTAGGCTGGGAACTGGGAGTCAGTGTCTTGAGTCATAAGGATTAATTCCTATAGTGGAATTCCTTCCTGGATTGGTATCCCCCAGAGTAGGAGGTGTTTACTCCGAACTGGGTTAACAAACCTCTGTGCCTTTTTTAGCTTTCCTGCACATTTATTTTTCTGCCTGTTAATTGCCTTTATAATTGTGCTAAGTTCTGATCAGAACCTGCTAAGTTTTAATCAGAACCTGAACCTGTTAAGTACCTCATTGCCTGGCCAGAATTTCAATTGGCATCAGAGCAGGCACCCTGCCTGTAATTTGGGTGAGATCCAGAGGACTAATTTCTGGCAAGCATGGATAGAGAAGGAGGCTATGTCAATAGACCACCCCTACTAGATGGCACAAACTATGAGTATTGGAAGTCTAGGATGTGTGCATTCTTAAAATCTATTGACAGCAGGACTTGGAAAGCTGTGATTAAAGGCTGGGATCATCCTGTGTATACAGACAAAGATGGTAACAAGACTGAGGTTCTGAAGCCTGAGGAGGAATGGACCAAAGCTGAAGATGACTTGTCATTGGGAAATTCAAAAGCTTTGAATGCTATCTTTAATGGTGTTGATCAGAACATGTTCAGACTTATCAAACAATGTACTGTGGCTAAGGATGCTTGGGAAATTCTGAAGACCACTCATGAAGGAACTTCTAAGGTAAAGATGTCCAGATTGCAGCTGCTGACCACCAAATTTGAGAACCTGAAGATGAAGGAAGATGAATCCATTCAGGATTTTTACATGAATGTGCTGGATATGGCAAATTCATTTGACTCTCTTGGTGAAAAGATGTCTGATGAGAAGTTAGTCAGAAAAATCCTCAGGTCCCTGCCCGGAAGGTTTGATATGAAGGTAACAGCAATTGAAGAGGCTCATGATATTACCACTATGAAGCTTGAGGAGCTGATTGGGTCTTTGCTCAACTTTGAGACTGCCTTCTGCAAACAGCCTGATAAGAAAGGGAAAGGTATAGCTTTTAGTGTGAATTCTGAAGCTGATGATCAACAAGAGTCTGAGGAGGATGACTTATCAGAAGCTCTAGTGTTGCTGGGAAAACAATTCAACAAGATTTTGAAGAATGTTAACAGAAAAGCCAAAGCCAAAGGTCAGAATTTCAGATTCAATAACAAAAAGCAACAAACTGATGAGAAGAAGACCAAGTCTGAGGAGAAAAGTAACCAAGCTAAAGGTGTGCAGTGCTATGAGTGTGAAGGGTATGGACACATCAAGTCTGAATGTCCCACTTTTCTCAAGAAGCAGAAAAAGAGCCTAGCTATTTCATGGTCTGATGATGGTTCTGAAGAAGATGATGTTAGTGAATCTGATATGTGTGATACTGGTCTGGTTGTGAGGTCAGGAGCTATCTTGAAGAAGGAAGCTGGTTTAGAGTCTGAGACTTTTTCAGAGTCTGACTCAGAGTCTGAAGCCTCATCTGTGTCTGAAGTTGCTAAAACCTCATATGATGAGCTAGCTGACAACTATAGGAAGCTGTATAACAGAAGTGCTGAGGTTTGCAAACAAGTTTTGGATCAGAAGGAGACTATTCTTCAACTGGAGGCTGAAAAAGGTGAACTGTTAGTGCAAAATTCAGATTTAAAAGAAGAAGTGAACCAACTGAACTCCCAACTTGATCAAATGAAGAAGCAAGTGAAGATGTTGAACTCTGCTACTGATAAGTTGGAGGACATTTTGGGGAATCAGCAACAAGGAAAAACTGGTTTAGGTTTTGTCGATCAGACTCAGATTCCTAAACAGATGAGTTTTGTTCCTGCTACTCAAACTCATGACTCTATGGTTGGAACATCAAAGAGGAGACCTCAGAAACAAGCCCAAATGCAAGCTCAGAAGAGACCTCAGATGCAAGGTCAGAAGTATGTTCAGATGCAAGGTCAGAAGCATGGTCAGAAGCTACCTCAGAAGCAACCCCAGAAATCTTTCAGAAACAGAAGGAGGAGGAATCATCCATGGGTCTGTCATCATTGTGGAAAGAGAGGGCATATCAAACCATTCTGCTTTAAATTGTATGGTTACCCTGAACACTTTCAATTTAGAAGAGTGCAACCAGCTGCACCCAGACACAGTGTTCAGAAGGTGTGGAAACCTAAGGTTCAGAATGTAGGCCTGATTGCTCATACTTCATTGAGAGCCACCTCTAAAGAAGACTGGTATTTTGATAGTGGGTGTTCAAGGCACATGACTGGTGTAAAGAAGCTACTTAGCAATATCAGACAATATTCCAGAAGCTATGTGACATTTGGAGATGGAGCAAAAGGAGAGATCCTGGGTATTGGTGACTTAAACTGTGAAGGCTTACCTAGACTGAATGATGTGCTATTAGTGAAGGGTTTAACCTCTAATCTGATCAGTATTAGCCAACTTTGTGATCAGGACTTGAAGGTTAATTTCAACAAGCAAGAATGCATTGTTACTGATCAGGAAGATAAGATTCAGATGAGAGGCTGCAGATCCAAAGACAATTGTTATTTGTGGGTTTCTGAAGAAGAAAGAAGTCTGGCTTCTTGTCTTATGAGCTCAGAAGAGGAAGTCAAGCTCTGGCACCAGAAACTGGGACATCTGCATCTGAAAGGCATGAAGAAAATCCTAAGTACTGAAGCTATCAGAGGTGTACCTAATCTGAAGATCAATGAGGGCAATGTTTGTGGTGATTGTCAAATTGGAAAACAAACAAGAAAGTCTCATCCCAGATTAGTTCACCAGGTAACTACTAAAGTACTAGAACTTGTTCATATGGATTTGATGGGGCCTATGCAAGTAGAGAGTATTGGAGGCAAGAGGTATGCTTTTGTAATGGTAGATGACTACTCAAGATACACATGGATCAACTTTGTTAGAGAGAAGTCTGATACTTTTGAAGTGTTTAAAGACTTATGTACTCAATTACAAAGAGAGAAGGACTGTGGTATTGTCAGAATCAGAAGTGATCATGGCAAGGAATTTGAAAACAAGAGTTTTTCAGAATTTTGTGCTTCTGAAGGTATAAAGCATGAGTTTTCTGCACCCATCACACCTCAGCAAAATGGTGTAGTTGAGAGGAAGAATAGGACTTTGGCAGAATGTGCAAGAGTGATGCTGCATGCTAAGAAACTTCCATATATGTTCTGGGCTGAAGCAATGAACACTGCATGCTATATCCATAATAGAGTGACACTGAAGAAAGGAACAACATCTACATTGTATGAACTATGGAAAGGAAGGAAGCCTACAGTCAAATATTTTCATGTGTTTGGCAGTAAATGTTACATTTTGGCTGACAGAGAAAATAGGAGAAAACTAGATCCTAAGTCTGATGAGGGTATATTTTTGGGATATTCAGTAAACAGCAGAGCTTATAGGGTGTTTAATTCAAGAACTAAAGTTGTGATGGAGTCCATTAATGTGGTAATTGATGATCTGACTGCTGAGAAAGATAGAAGTGAGTCTGAAGTTGTTCCAGAGTCTGAAGCATCAGAAGAACAAACTTCAGAAGCAGAAATTCATCCAGAGTCTGAAGAAGCAGATGTGCATCCAGAACATGATCCTACCAATAAAGGGCCATCCATTAGAATTCAGAAGGATCATCCTAAGGAGCTTATCATTGGGAGTTTGGATCAAGGGGTCAGAACCAGGAGATCAGAACCAGCTGCTACTGATTCTTGCTTTGTGTCAAAAGTTGAGCCTAAAAATGTGAAAGAAGCCCTAACTGATGAATTTTGGATTGAAGCAATGCAAGATGAGTTGAATCAATTCAAAAGGAGTGAAGTGTGGGATCTAGTTCCAAGACCTGAAGGACTGAATGTGATTGGCACTAAGTGGATATTCAAGAATAAAACAGATGAAAATGGCACTGTGGTCAGAAACAAGGCTAGGTTGGTTGCTCAGGGCTATACTCAAGTAGAGGGATTGGATTTTGATGAAACCTTTGCACCTGTGGCCAGACTAGAGTCCATAAGACTGCTGTTGGGTGTTTCCTGCATTCTCAAGTTCAAGCTATTTCAGATGGATGTGAAGAGTGCATTTCTGAATGGATATCTGCAAGAAGAAGTGTATGTTGAACAGCCTAAAGGATTTGTGGATCATAATTTTCCTAATCATGTTTACAAACTGAAGAAGGCCTTGTATGGATTGAAGCAAGCACCAAGAGCATGGTATGAAAGATTAACTCAGTTTCTTGTGGCTCAAGGTTACAGAAAAGGAGGTTCTGATAAGACTTTGTTTGTGAAAGATGAAAATGGGAGTCTGATGATTGCTCAGATTTATGTAGATGATATTGTGTTTGGTGGGATGTCTCAGAAGATGGTCAAATTGTTTGTTCAGCAGATGCAGTCAGAATTTGAAATGAGCTTAGTTGGTGAACTGACATACTTTCTTGGGTTACAAGTCAAACAAATGGAAGATACAATCTTCATTTCTCAAAGTAAATATGCCAAGAACATTGTGAAGAAGTTTGGTATGGAATCTGCTGCTCATAAGAAGACACCAGCTGCTACTCATCTGAAGTTAACCAAAGATGAACAAGGAGTATCAGTAGATCAAAGTCAGTACAGAAGCATGATAGGGAGCTTATTGTATTTAACTGCAAGCAGACCTGATATCACTTATGCTGTTGGAGTTTGTGCAAGATATCAAGCTGATCCTAAGATGAGTCATCTGACACAAGTTAAAAGGATCCTGAAGTATGTTAGTAGCACAAGTGACTATGGAATCATGTACTCACACAGTTCAAATTCTGAACTGATGGGATATTGTGATGCTGACTGGGCTGGAAGTGCTGATGACAGGAAGAGCACCTCAGGAGGTTGTTTCTTTTTGGGAAACAACTTAATTTCATGGTTTAGCAAGAAGCAAAACTGTGTGTCATTGTCAACTGCTGAGGCTGAGTATATTGCTGCTGGAAGTAGTTGCTCACAATTGGTTTGGATGAAACAGATGCTGGAGGAGTACAACATGAAACAAGGAACCATGACCTTATTTTGTGACAATTTGAGTGCCATCAACATCTCTAAGAATCCAATTCAGCACAGTAGAACCAAACACATAGACATCAGGCACCATTTTATCAGAAACCTTGTGGAGGATAAAGTTATTCAACTGGAGCATGTAGCTACTGAAGAACAAGTTGCTGACATTTTCACAAAGGCCTTGGATGCTAAGCAGTTTGAGAACTTAAGGAGCAAGTTAGGTGTGTGCTTATATGAAGAATTCTAGCAATTAAAGCAAACTGGATGTGAGGAAGGTAGAGTACCTGCCAGCTTTGTTAGTGCTAAGTGTGATGCTGTCTCTGATACTAAGTCTGAAGTTCAAACTGGGACAGTAGTTGAAGATGTTTGTGCAGTTTCCCTTTCCTATTTGAAGACTATGATTTGTCAGAATTTTATGGCTAAAAAGGGGGAGAAAATCTTATGCAATGTGTTGGCTCTGTTGGCTCTGATGCCAAGAGTTAGAAGATGTATTGCTGCATTTCAGATATATGTGTCTTTGATTCAGAAGGTGTTTTGCTCTGAAACCAAATCATTATATGTCCAGATATGATCAAGGGGGAATATGTGTCTCAGGGGGAGTACAAGATTGTTATGATCCTGAGTGTCTCTGTGATCCTGAAGTGTGCTTCTGATATGTTCTGATACCTTGTTTCTCTGTAGTTCAGTAGTAAGGGGGAGTTTGTGTGAGAAGCTGAGTTGCAGGGGGAGTGTTGTGGAGATTCAGAAGTAAGGGGGAGTGTTTGTGATGATCAAGAGTTGATCAGTAGCTCTGATACCTTGGAGTAGCTCTGATACCATGGTTGTGATCAGAAGTTGATCAGTACTTGGTTATGTGTGCTTCAGTAGCTGTTATGTTTTGTAGAACTGAAGCTGGTTTGTGTTATTCATAGTTGTGTCCGCTGCTTATGTTTATGCTATGATATGTTTTTGTGGAGTTCTTCATTGCTGAGTTGATTATAAGGGAGATTGAAGAACTTGGTTGGTTTTAGCCAAAAATTTGCCAAAGGGGGAGATTGTTGAGTCTTTAAGTGTTGGCTGCATTGTTTGGCAAAACCAAAGTATTGAATAGAAGCATCTTCATATTTGAAACATTTCTTCTGTTGCAAGTTTTGTGTTTTGAAGCCATTCAGAAGCAGAAAATATCATCAGAAGCTGAATGCACTGTAGCAGTTCAGAAGCTGATTTCAGGTTCTGAAGCCAGCGTTGACTTTTGTTGACCACATCAGAAGCTGGGTTTTCAGATTAATTGTTGCGCGTATCTTGGGAGATTTAGCAAGGAATTATCTTTGTATAAGTGCTTCTAGAATGCTGAATTATTTGGAGAAGATTTTATTGAAGATTTGGTTCAAAGATATGAAAATCGTATTTTCTGTTTTAAATCTTTCAAAGATACAAAACAGTTTTATTTGTTACTTGATTGGACCAATCTTATTTCAGTAACAAATCAATTCAGAAGATTAGTTTTATTTTGCAAGACTGAAGGCTATATAAGGAGGAGGGCTGCTGCTATTCAAGACAAGAAATTAGAGAGAAAAATTCAGAGAAAAGAGTCTTAGAGTTTTTAAGCTTTTAGCTTTATTGTGCACCACTCTGTTAGAGTTGGTTTAGGTGTTTTGATTGAGTTGTAATCACTCTAAGCCTGTAGGTACGAGTGAAGTCAGATGTATTGAAGTTGTTCTTCAAAACAGAGTAGTTTTTGTTAAGGGATTCAGTAACAGGTTTGTTACTTGATTAGGAAGTTAGTGGTCTCTAATACTCAACGTGTTGGGTAGAATTCAAGACTAGGAGGAAGTTAATTGCTTAGGCTGGGAACTGGGAGTCAGTGTCTTGAGTCATAAGGATTAATTCCTATAGTGGAATTCCTTCCTGGATTGGTATCCCCCAGAGTAGGAGGTGTTTACTCCGAACTGGGTTAACAAACCTCTGTGCCTTTTTTAGCTTTCCTGCACATTTATTTTTCTGCCTGTTAATTGCCTTTATAATTGTGCTAAGTTCTGATCAGAACCTGCTAAGTTTTAATCAGAACCTGAACCTGTTAAGTACCTCATTGCCTGGCCAGAATTTCAATTGGCATCAGAGCAGGCACCCTGCCTGTAATTTGGGTGAGATCCAGAGGACTAATTTCTGGCAAGCATGGATAGAGAAGGAGGCTATGTCAATAGACCACCCCTACTAGATGGCACAAACTATGAGTATTGGAAGTCTAGGATGTGTGCATTCTTAAAATCTATTGACAGCAGGACTTGGAAAGCTGTGATTAAAGGCTGGGATCATCCTGTGTATACAGACAAAGATGGTAACAAGACTGAGGTTCTGAAGCCTGAGGAGGAATGGACCAAAGCTGAAGATGACTTGTCATTGGGAAATTCAAAAGCTTTGAATGCTATCTTTAATGGTGTTGATCAGAACATGTTCAGACTTATCAAACAATGTACTGTGGCTAAGGATGCTTGGGAAATTCTGAAGACCACTCATGAAGGAACTTCTAAGGTAAAGATGTCCAGATTGCAGCTGCTGACCACCAAATTTGAGAACCTGAAGATGAAGGAAGATGAATCCATTCAGGATTTTTACATGAATGTGCTGGATATGGCAAATTCATTTGACTCTCTTGGTGAAAAGATGTCTGATGAGAAGTTAGTCAGAAAAATCCTCAGGTCCCTGCCCAGAAGGTTTGATATGAAGGTAACAGCAATTGAAGAGGCTCATGATATTACCACTATGAAGCTTGAGGAGCTGATTGGGTCTTTGCTCAACTTTGAGACTGCCTTCTGCAAACAGCCTGATAAGAAAGGGAAAGGTATAGCTTTTAGTGTGAATTCTGAAGCTGATGATCAACAAGAGTCTGAGGAGGATGACTTATCAGAAGCTCTAGTGTTGCTGGGAAAACAATTCAACAAGATTCTGAAGAATGTTAACAGAAAAGCCAAAGCCAAAGGTCAGAATTTCAGATTCAATAACAAAAAGCAACAAACTGATGAGAAGAAGACCAAGTCTGAGGAGAAAAGTAACCAAGCTAAAGGTGTGCAGTGCTATGAGTGTGAAGGGTATGGACACATCAAGTCTGAATGTCCCACTTTTCTCAAGAAGCAGAAAAAGAGCCTAGCTATTTCATGGTCTGATGATGGTTCTGAAGAAGATGATGTTAGTGAATCTGATATGTGTGATACTGGTCTGGTTGTGAGGTCAGGAGCTATCTTGAAGAAGGAAGCTGGTTTAGAGTCTGAGACTTTTTCAGAGTCTGACTCAGAGTCTGAAGCCTCATCTGTGTCTGAAGTTGCTAAAACCTCATATGATGAGCTAGCTGACAACTATAGGAAGCTGTATAACAGAAGTGCTGAGGTTTGCAAACAAGTTTTGGATCAGAAGGAGACTATTCTTCAACTGGAGGCTGAAAAAGGTGAACTGTTAGTGCAGAATTCAGATTTAAAAGAAGAAGTGAACCAACTGAACTCCCAACTTGATCAAATGAAGAAGCAAGTGAAGATGTTGAACTCTGCTACTGATAAGTTGGAGGACATTTTGGGGAATCAGCAACAAGGAAAAACTGGTTTAGGTTTTGTCGATCAGACTCAGATTCCTAAACAGATGAGTTTTGTTCCTGCTACTCAAACTCATGACTCTATGGTTGGAACATCAAAGAGGAGACCTCAGAAACAAGCCCAAATGCAAGCTCAGAAGAGACCTCAGATGCAAGGTCAGAAGTATGTTCAGATGCAAGGTCAGAAGCATGGTCAGAAGCTACCTCAGAAGCAACCCCAGAAATCTTTCAGAAACAGAAGGAGGAGGAATCATCCATGGGTCTGTCATCATTGTGGAAAGAGAGGGCATATCAAACCATTCTGCTTTAAATTGTATGGTTACCCTGAACACTTTCAATTTAGAAGAGTGCAACCAGCTGCACCCAGACACAGTGTTCAGAAGGTGTGGAAACCTAAGGTTCAGAATGTAGGCCTGATTGCTCATACTTCATTGAGAGCCACCTCTAAAGAAGACTGGTATTTTGATAGTGGGTGTTCAAGGCACATGACTGGTGTAAAGAAGCTACTTAGCAATATCAGACAATATTCCAGAAGCTATGTGACATTTGGAGATGGAGCAAAAGGAGAGATCCTGGGTATTGGTGACTTAAACTGTGAAGGCTTACCTAGACTGAATGATGTGCTATTAGTGAAGGGTTTAACCTCTAATCTGATCAGTATTAGCCAACTTTGTGATCAGGACTTGAAGGTTAATTTCAACAAGCAAGAATGCATTGTTACTGATCAGGAAGATAAGATTCAGATGAGAGGCTGCAGATCCAAAGACAATTGTTATTTGTGGGTTTCTGAAGAAGAAAGAAGTCTGACTTCTTGTCTTATGAGCTCAGAAGAGGAAGTCAAGCTCTGGCACCAGAAACTGGGACATCTGCATCTGAAAGGCATGAAGAAAATCCTAAGTACTGAAGCTATCAGAGGTGTACCTAATCTGAAGATCAATGAGGGCAATGTTTGTGGTGATTGTCAAATTGGAAAACAAACAAGAAAGTCTCATCCCAGATTAGTTCACCAGGTAACTACTAAAGTACTAGAACTTGTTCATATGGATTTGATGGGGCCTATGCAAGTAGAGAGTATTGGAGGCAAGAGGTATGCTTTTGTAATGGTAGATGACTACTCAAGATACACATGGATCAACTTTGTTAGAGAGAAGTCTGATACTTTTGAAGTGTTTAAAGACTTATGTACTCAATTACAAAGAGAGAAGGACTGTGGTATTGTCAGAATCAGAAGTGATCATGGCAAGGAATTTGAAAACAAGAGTTTTTCAGAATTTTGTGCTTCTGAAGGTATAAAGCATGAGTTTTCTGCACCCATCACACCTCAGCAAAATGGTGTAGTTGAGAGGAAGAATAGGACTTTGGCAGAATGTGCAAGAGTGATGCTGCATGCTAAGAAACTTCCATATATGTTCTGGGCTGAAGCAATGAACACTGCATGCTATATCCATAATAGAGTGACACTGAAGAAAGGAACAACATCTACATTGTATGAACTATGGAAAGGAAGGAAGCCTACAGTCAAATATTTTCATGTGTTTGGCAGTAAATGTTACATTTTGGCTGACAGAGAAAATAGGAGAAAACTAGATCCTAAGTCTGATGAGGGTATATTTTTGGGATATTCAGTAAACAGCAGAGCTTATAGGGTGTTTAATTCAAGAACTAAAGTTGTGATGGAGTCCATTAATGTGGTAATTGATGATCTGACTGCTGAGAAAGATAGAAGTGAGTCTGAAGTTGTTCCAGAGTCTGAAGCATCAGAAGAACAAACTTCAGAAGCAGAAATTCATCCAGAGTCTGAAGAAGCAGATGTGCATCCAGAACATGATCCTACCAATAAAGGGCCATCCATTAGAATTCAGAAGGATCATCCTAAGGAGCTTATCATTGGGAGTTTGGATCAAGGGGTCAGAACCAGGAGATCAGAACCAGCTGCTACTGATTCTTGCTTTGTGTCAAAAGTTGAGCCTAAAAATGTGAAAGAAGCCCTAACTGATGAATTTTGGATTGAAGCAATGCAAGATGAGTTGAATCAATTCAAAAGGAGTGAAGTGTGGGATCTAGTTCCAAGACCTGAAGGACTGAATGTGATTGGCACTAAGTGGATATTCAAGAATAAAACAGATGAAAATGGCACTGTGGTCAGAAACAAGGCTAGGTTGGTTGCTCAGGGCTATACTCAAGTAGAGGGATTGGATTTTGATGAAACCTTTGCACCTGTGGCCAGACTAGAGTCCATAAGACTGCTGTTGGGTGTTTCCTGCATTCTCAAGTTCAAGCTATTTCAGATGGATGTGAAGAGTGCATTTCTGAATGGATATCTGCAAGAAGAAGTGTATGTTGAACAGCCTAAAGGATTTGTGGATCATAATTTTCCTAATCATGTTTACAAACTGAAGAAGGCCTTGTATGGATTGAAGCAAGCACCAAGAGCATGGTATGAAAGATTAACTCAGTTTCTTGTGGCTCAAGGTTACAGAAAAGGAGGTTCTGATAAGACTTTGTTTGTGAAAGATGAAAATGGGAGTCTGATGATTGCTCAGATTTATGTAGATGATATTGTGTTTGGTGGGATGTCTCAGAAGATGGTCAAATTGTTTGTTCAGCAGATGCAGTCAGAATTTGAAATGAGCTTAGTTGGTGAACTGACATACTTTCTTGGGTTACAAGTCAAACAAATGGAAGATACAATCTTCATTTCTCAAAGTAAATATGCCAAGAACATTGTGAAGAAGTTTGGTATGGAATCTGCTGCTCATAAGAAGACACCAGCTGCTACTCATCTGAAGTTAACCAAAGATGAACAAGGAGTATCAGTAGATCAAAGTCAGTACAGAAGCATGATAGGGAGCTTATTGTATTTAACTGCAAGCAGACCTGATATCACTTATGCTGTTGGAGTTTGTGCAAGATATCAAGCTGATCCTAAGATGAGTCATCTGACACAAGTTAAAAGGATCCTGAAGTATGTTAGTAGCACAAGTGACTATGGAATCATGTACTCACACAGTTCAAATTCTGAACTGATGGGATATTGTGATGCTGACTGGGCTGGAAGTGCTGATGACAGGAAGAGCACCTCAGGAGGTTGTTTCTTTTTGGGAAACAACTTAATTTCATGGTTTAGCAAGAAGCAAAACTGTGTGTCATTGTCAACTGCTGAGGCTGAGTATATTGCTGCTGGAAGTAGTTGCTCACAATTGGTTTGGATGAAACAGATGCTGGAGGAGTACAACATGAAACAAGGAACCATGACCTTATTTTGTGACAATTTGAGTGCCATCAACATCTCTAAGAATCCAATTCAGCACAGTAGAACCAAACACATAGACATCAGGCACCATTTTATCAGAAACCTTGTGGAGGATAAAGTTATTCAACTGGAGCATGTAGCTACTGAAGAACAAGTTGCTGACATTTTCACAAAGGCCTTGGATGCTAAGCAGTTTGAGAACTTAAGGAGCAAGTTAGGTGTGTGCTTATATGAAGAATTCTAGCAATTAAAGCAAACTGGATGTGAGGAAGGTAGAGTACCTGCCAGCTTTGTTAGTGCTAAGTGTGATGCTGTCTCTGATACTAAGTCTGAAGTTCAAACTGGGACAGTAGTTGAAGATGTTTGTGCAGTTTCCCTTTCCTATTTGAAGACTATGATTTGTCAGAATTTTATGGCTAAAAAGGGGGAGAAAATCTTATGCAATGTGTTGGCTCTGTTGGCTCTGATGCCAAGAGTTAGAAGATGTATTGCTGCATTTCAGATATATGTGTCTTTGATTCAGAAGGTGTTTTGCTCTGAAACCAAATCATTATATGTCCAGATATGATCAAGGGGGAATATGTGTCTCAGGGGGAGTACAAGATTGTTATGATCCTGAGTGTCTCTGTGATCCTGAAGTGTGCTTCTGATATGTTCTGATACCTTGTTTCTCTGTAGTTCAGTAGTAAGGGGGAGTTTGTGTGAGAAGCTGAGTTGCAGGGGGAGTGTTGTGGAGATTCAGAAGTAAGGGGGAGTGTTTGTGATGATCAAGAGTTGATCAGTAGCTCTGATACCTTGGAGTAGCTCTGATACCATGGTTGTGATCAGAAGTTGATCAGTACTTGGTTATGTGTGCTTCAGTAGCTGTTATGTTTTGTAGAACTGAAGCTGGTTTGTGTTATTCATAGTTGTGTCCGCTGCTTATGTTTATGCTATGATATGTTTTTGTGGAGTTCTTCATTGCTGAGTTGATTATAAGGGAGATTGAAGAACTTGGTTGGTTTTAGCCAAAAATTTGCCAAAGGGGGAGATTGTTGAGTCTTTAAGTGTTGGCTGCATTGTTTGGCAAAACCAAAGTATTGAATAGAAGCATCTTCATATTTGAAACATTTCTTCTGTTGCAAGTTTTGTGTTTTGAAGCCATTCAGAAGCAGAAAATATCATCAGAAGCTGAATGCACTGTAGCAGTTCAGAAGCTGATTTCAGGTTCTGAAGCCAGCGTTGACTTTTGTTGACCACATCAGAAGCTGGGTTTTCAGATTAATTGTTGCGCGTATCTTGGGAGATTTAGCAAGGAATTATCTTTGTATAAGTGCTTCTAGAATGCTGAATTATTTGGAGAAGATTTTATTGAAGATTTGGTTCAAAGATATGAAAATCGTATTTTCTGTTTTAAATCTTTCAAAGATACAAAACAGTTTTATTTGTTACTTGATTGGACCAATCTTATTTCAGTAACAAATCAATTCAGAAGATTAGTTTTATTTTGCAAGACTGAAGGCTATATAAGGAGGAGGGCTGCTGCTATTCAAGACAAGAAATTAGAGAGAAAAATTCAGAGAAAAGAGTCTTAGAGTTTTTAAGCTTTTAGCTTTATTGTGCACCACTCTGTTAGAGTTGGTTTAGGTGTTTTGATTGAGTTGTAATCACTCTAAGCCTGTAGGTACGAGTGAAGTCAGATGTATTGAAGTTGTTCTTCAAAACAGAGTAGTTTTTGTTAAGGGATTCAGTAACAGGTTTGTTACTTGATTAGGAAGTTAGTGGTCTCTAATACTCAACGTGTTGGGTAGAATTCAAGACTAGGAGGAAGTTAATTGCTTAGGCTGGGAACTGGGAGTCAGTGTCTTGAGTCATAAGGATTAATTCCTATAGTGGAATTCCTTCCTGGATTGGTATCCCCCAGAGTAGGAGGTGTTTACTCCGAACTGGGTTAACAAACCTCTGTGCCTTTTTTAGCTTTCCTGCACATTTATTTTTCTGCCTGTTAATTGCCTTTATAATTGTGCTAAGTTCTGATCAGAACCTGCTAAGTTTTAATCAGAACCTGAACCTGTTAAGTACCTCATTGCCTGGCCAGAATTTCATATTTTCAAAGTAATCTTTGGAAAATACATTTCTGAAGAATAATTGCTTCTATAGTTTCTAAAGAATTTTGGAAATATATCTTTGAAGATTATTTGGTTCGAGTATTATGTTGCTGCTAAAGGCTATAAATAGAGGACGCTGTTATTGAAAAAACTCAACCAAAGTTATCATTGAGAGATTATTCGTAGGTTTTGAGTCTGTTAGTTGTGAGCTTTGTGCTCTGTTTCTGTACACCACTCAATTGTTTAGAGTTGGTTTGTTTTATTGAGTTGTAATCATTTGAAGCTTTTAAGCAAAAGTGGCTGTTTATGTCTTTGGAGTGTGTCTCCTACTTAGTTGTTTGTTATTAAAGTCTGATAATCACTGGGGCAGTGATTGACTGAGGGAAGTGAGATGGGATCTCAGGTCTAGGAGTTCCTAGGTTGAAATCAATACGGGTAGTAGCTAGGTGATAAGTTGTAAACTGGGAGTTTGCTGAGAACTTAGAACTAGGACTATCATAGTGGATTTCCTTCCTGGCTTGGTAGCCTCCAGATGTAGGTGTGTTTGTCATCGAACTGGGTTAACAAATCATCTGTGCCTTTTTTACTTTCAGTCTGTTACTTTCTGTCTGTTTTATCTTGCTTCTGAACTACTGTTTTACGCTACAACTTTGTACTCTGTTCTGCTCTGTTTTACGAACAGAATCAGGTCCTGCCAGAAATTTCAGTTAGGGATCAACTGTAACATCCCGCTTTTAAGTATCAGTTATCAGTATTAGACGTGATTAAGAAACATGACAACTTGATAGAATGAAGCAATGGCAATTTTGTAAATAAGGCTAAGGGGGAGATTAATTTGAAAAGGAACAAGATATTTATTCATGTTTATTTCCATTCCTTCCCATTCATTCCAAATTCAGATTTTCTTCCCTCTTCCCTCATATCTCACACGCCCTCCCTCACTTACCATCCTTCATCCAAACTTCAATCAAAACCCTAGTGTGAAATCTTGCAAGAAAGCTTGGGTTGGAAGCTAGTATAAGAGAAAGAAAAGAAGAACAAGGAAGAACCAAGGAAAGAGGTAGATTGGAGCAAGCTAGGGCTTTGGTTTCAGGACTTAATCAGCACCATTTGAGGTTAAGGTGAGCTCCACTAAGTTTTATACCCATTTAGGGGTAAATTTTGAGGTTTATGAGGAAAGGAAATACATGATGATTTTGTCTAGATTTGTAATAGTTAGTTTCCCTATTGTTAATACTTGATATGCTATGATCATATATGCTAAAAACCTTTGATTTTGATGTATGAATGCTTGCTGGACTGTGTTTGGAATTAAAACTCGTTTTTGAACTTTCTGGAACAGCTACAGGGACTGCAACCCCTGGATTCATCGTGCCACGATGGCTTTCATCGTGCCATGATCATACTGATCAGGCAGCCATCGTGCCACGACAGGTGGCTGGCGTGCCACGATGAATCCAGCAAGCCACCCCTTTTTGAAATGTGTTTTTCTAGCCAGAAATCATCCGCACAGCGCCAGTATGCTTTTGTGCATTTAAAAATGGAAAAATAGATCATGGTATACCTTGTATTAGCATGAGTGTGGGGTTAGAAACTTCACATATCATTGAGGATTAACCTCATTAAGAATCAAGGAATTAATTAAGACAATGGGTAGAGTTATACCTAAGATACCAAGTAAGTTAGGGACTTGGCTCCCCACTTTAGATAATGGCTCATGAGAACGATGGGTTTAGAACCTTGATAGGTTAATAAGATTATACAAGATACTCGTGATGAGTACAAGAACGCTACATATTCAAAGCCTAGAACCTTTATAGGTTAAGCACTTATGAATGATCACTTAAAGAATAAGATTATGATACGAATATGTTATACGATATGATCACGTGTTCATCAGACTCCGGGATACGCCGGATGGGATTTCTCCGAAAGGGCTATCCACACGTAAGTTAAAGATTTAAGCATGTCCATCAGGCTCCGGGTTTTGCCGGATGGGACTTCTCCGAGAGGGTTGTCCACATGTAAAGTAAGATGTGTCCAGCAGGCTCCGGATTATGCCGGATGGGGCTTCACCGAGAGGGTTGCCTACACAAAGATAAGAGGAGTCCGGTGTTAGCCTGATATGATAGGAATTTCACCGGTATGATGGGAGATGTACTTCGGGGTTACTCCACCCGGATGCACTCCGTAAAACGAACCAAGATAATGTTATGTTTGTTCAACGCTAACTACTAACCTAATGATACGCAAGACGAATATGAATACTTTTATGTAATACGAGATATGACGATTAGTTTCTAGTGAACGAGATGTGATCATAGGATGTCCCCAAGATCACTCCGTAGAAGTCTAAGGTTAAGAATTAAATATGAAATACATGAGATAAGACAATGAAGCGATCCTAGGTTTCCCTTGATCGCGATAAAAGTAAAGAATGATGGCGATCGTAGGTATCCCCAAGATTGCCAAGAGTAGGCACGACGACCCTAGGTTACCCCCGTGGTTGCCAACAGTTGGTAGGGTAGGAGCTCACTGAGACGTTATGTCTCATCCCTTTCCTTCTGGTGCAGGTTCTTCGCAGGTAGTACGACGTAAAGGTAAAGAGAAGGCTACGGATTGATCGTGCTGCTTATGTTTTATTATTGCGGTCATTTGTATATGAATGATGTATTATGATGTATATTATGGAGAATGTTGTATCGGATAATGTGTTGTATCACAAGCTTATGTATTGTACATTAATAAACCAAATTTTCTGTATTGTATTTAATGTATCCGGTACGAAATTTTAATACTCGTAAGAGATCCTAGGCAATCTCGATATGGGTGTTACAATTTGGTATCAGAGCAGGTCGATTCAGACCGTGCCTTGGGTCATTAAAGTACAATCCAAGTTTGTGGACCTCTTGGATCCAGGACATTATTCTAGATGTTATGTTCAGTTAAAACTGATCACTTTGACTTGTATATGACAGCTAGGATAAGATGTATGGGAGAAGAAGAGGTAGACCTCGTGCCAATCAAGCTAGCGATGAAAGTGGAGGACCCAGTTTGAATTCATGGGAACAGATGATGCAACAACAACAGGCCTGGCAGCAGCAGTACCAAGAGCAACAAGCTCAGAATGCATTACAGTATCAGCAAATGATGCTGATGATGCAACAGCAATCTCAGCAACAGGCCCAATCCCAGCAACAATGGATGGAAATGATGCAGCAAGGGCAGGGTTTCCATCCACAACCACCTCCTCCAGTAATTGGTAATCCCGTGTTCCGGGAATATAACAGACATCACCCTCCGGAGTTCAATGGAGAAGGTGAACCTCAAGAAGCAAGAAAGTGGATTAAGCAGATGGAGAAGATCTTTAGAATGGCTGAATGTTCAGAAGAGGACAAAGTGGTCTATGCCACAAACCAACTCAGAGGCGCAGCAGAAGACTGGTGGGAATCTGCTCAGCGCAGGATGGAAGCCAATGGTGTAGAAGTGAATTGGGTAAACTTTAAAGAAGTGATGTTGGAAAAGTATTTACCTTTGTCTTACAAGGTAAAGAAGGAGCAAGAATTCTTAGAGTTGAAGCAAGGTGGTATGTCAGTTGCAGAATTTACTAAGAAGTTTGAGGAGCTGTCCTACTATTCTACACACAACGAATATGCTGAGAATGAAATGTGGAAAATGAATCAGTATAAACGAGGCTTGAGAGGCGAGATTGACACTGCAGTAAGTCTCCAAAGAACTGCAAGTTATGATGAATTGGTACATGATAGCTTGGTGGTCGAAGCAGGACTTGCAAAGACCTCAAAAGAAAGATCAGTGGCTTTTGAAAGAAGGAAGAGCAGGATGCATGATAAGTATCATGACAAGTTGAAACCGAAGGGGTCACCTCAAAGGGGTAAGCAAACGTATTCACCGAAGGCTGGTGCTATTTGCAACAATTGGGGGAAGTCACATTATGGCGAATGCATGAAGTGTACAGGTATTTGTTATGGATGTAAGAAGCCGGGGCATATTATTGCAAATTGTCCAGAACGGAGGAATAGAAGTGGAATTGAAGGAACTACCACTAGCAAAGGAAGGGTGTATTCCCTTGATGGTGCAAAGGCCTTGGCAAATGAAGATCTGATTGCCGGTATGTGTTATCTTGGCTCATACCCAGTAAAAGTTCTTTTTGATTGTGGCGCTTCATGCTCTTTTATTTCATATAAATGTGTGGAGACGCTTCAATTATCTTTGTCTCCGTTGAATCCTCCGATGTTAGTATCTACCGCTACTGAAGGCGGAATTGAGGCAAGTTATGTTTGTGAAAACTGTCCTATCACTGTGTCTAGTAAGACTTATTATGTTGATCTAGTATGTCTCCCGATGGAGCAACTTGACGTGATTTTAGGCATGGATTGGCTCTCTGCTAACCATGTGTATATTGGATGTTCTGAAAAGAGTATTTATATGCCGACCAGTGATACGACGGAAGGTGTGGCCTTATCTGAATTAATTAACCGCACTCATCAGTTAATTCAATTTATTTGTGCACAAGATAAAGGATTTTATGTCATGCTCACTGTGGCTTCAGACTCAGAGTTAAGTCCCAGTGATATTCCTATCGTAAATGAGTATTTAGATGTTTTCCCTTCAGAAGTAAATAGTTTGCCTCCAGAGCGTGAGGTGGAGTTCTCAATTGACTTAATTCCAGGAGCGGAGCCGGTATCTGTGGCACCGTATAGAATGTCGCCTACGGAACTTAAAGAACTGAAATCTCAGCTAGAAGAATTGATTCAGAAGCATTTCATCAGACCTAGTGTGTCACCTTGGGGTGCTCTAGTTCTGTTAGTCAAGAAGAAAGATGGAAGCATGAGGCTGTGTATTGACTACCGCCAACTTAATAAGGTGACTATCAAGAACAAGTATCCTCTTCCAAGGATTGATGATCTCTTAGATCAGCTCAAGGGAGCAACTGTGTTTTCCAAAATTGATCTTCGGTCAGGTTACCATCAAATCTGTATTAAGTCTTCAGATGTGTCTAAGACGGCGTTTCGAACGTGTTACGGGCACTATGAATTTTTGGTTATGCCTTTCGGTGTAACTAATGCTCCAGCAGTATTTATGGATTATATGAACAGAATTTTTCAGCCTTACCTTGATCAGTTTGTGGTGATTTTCATAGATGACATCTTGATTTATTCTAAGGATCCTCAGGAACATGCTCAGCACTTGAGAATTGTTTTGGATGTCCTCAGAGACAAGCAGTTATATGCTAAATTTAGCAAGTGTGAGTTTTGGCTATCTGAGATTAAGTTTTTGGGTCACGTTATTTCTCAAGGAGGAGTAGCCGTTGATCCATCCAAAGTTGAAGTTGTACTAAGTTGGGAAAGACCCAAGAATGTAGCAGAGGTCAGGAGCTTTCTAGGCTTGGCAGGTTATTATCGGAGGTTTATCATGAAATTTTCTCAGATTGCCTTACCTTTGTCACGCCTTACCAGAAAAGATGTACCCTTTATTTGGGACGAAGAATGTGAAGAAAGCTTCAGGGTTTTAAAAAGGAAATTGACTAAAGCACCCGTGTTAGCAATACCAGATCCTGAAAAGAGATACACCGTTTTCTGCGATGCATCTTCCAAGGGACTGGGAAGTGTTCTTATGCAAGGGGAGAACGTGATAGCTTATGCCTCTAGACAGCTCAAGACTCATGAAGAGAATTACCCCACTCATGACCTCGAGCTAGCAGCCATAATTTTTGCATTGAAGATATGGAGAGACCATTTGTATGGTGCACAATTTGACTTGTTCAACGATCATAAGAGTTTGAAGTACTTGTTCGATCAACGAGACCTTAACATGAGGCAAAGACGATGGATGGAATATTTGAAGGACTTTGATTTTGACCTGAAATATCATCCAGGAAAAGCAAATGTGGTAGCTGATGCCTTGAGTAGAAAAGCTTTAGTTAAAGCTGAAGTAATGATGCATACATGTGGGTTATATGAGAAATTCAGAGATCTTAACCTTCATGTTACAGAGTTAGAAAGTGGCATCTTGCTGAACAAGATGGATATTATGTGCGACCTACGGTTTAGGATTGCACAAGCTCAATCTGTGGATATGGACCTTCAGAGGAAAGTTGGCCAAGCAGGGTTTTCATGGGCACCAGATGGTATAGTATTGTTTGAAGGAAGGGTTTATGTTCCGAATGATATGGAATTGAGAAGATTGATTTTAGAAGAAGCGCACAAGAGCAGTTTTAGTATTCATCCAGGTACCACCAAGATGTATCAAGATTTGAAGAGAGATTATTGGTGGCCTAGTATGAAAAGAGATGTCGCAGAATTTGTGTCGCGATGCATTGTATGTCAGCAGGTGAAGATTGAACATCAAAGGCCTGCAGGAATGTTAGTACCATTGGAGATTCCACTATGGAAATGGGAAGATATAACCATGGATTTTGTGAGTGGATTACCTCGAACACAGCGAGGACATGACTCTATTTGGGTAATAGTGGACCGGTTAACCAAGTCAGCTCATTTCTTGCCGGTTAAAACTACTTACCGAGCCTCTCAGTATGCCGAATTGTTTATTTCGGAGATTGTAAAACTCCATGGTGTGCCAGCTAGTATTGTGTCTGATAGAGATCCCATTTTCACATCCCACTTTTGGAAAGCTTTTCAGAAGGCTTTGGGGACAAGATTAAAGATGAGCACGTCCCATCATCCTCAGACAGACGGACAATCCGAGAGGACTATTCAGACGTTAGAGGATATGTTACGTGCTTGTGCCCTAGAAGATGGAGGAAGTTGGAATGATCACCTGCCGTTGATTGAATTTTCTTACAATAACAGTTACCATTCTAGCATTGGAATGGCACCATATGAAGCTTTGTATGGTAGGAAATGTAGAACTCCACTTTGCTGGGCTGAGGTTGGAGATAAGAGTATATTGGGGCCTGAGATAATACAGGAGACGACCTTAAAGATTAAATCCATTCAGGATAAGATGAGAACAGCTCAAAGTCGTCAGAAAAGTTACGCCGATAAGCGACGAAGACCCTTAGAGTTTGAAGAAGGAGACCATGTATTCCTTAAAGTTACACCCAAGTTGGGGTTAAGAGGAGCGTTCAGAACTAAGAAACTTTGTCCAAGATATGTTGGACCATTTCAGATACTTCGACGTGTTGGTCCGGCAGCTTATCAGTTAGCGCTGCCACCGGCTATGTCAGGTTTACATGATGTATTCCACGTCTCTCAGCTGAGGAAGTTCATTCCTGACCCTTTCCAACCAGTGGAACTGGACAGTATTGATTTAAGATCGGACTTGACTTTTCAACCTGAACCAAATCGAATAATTGATCGTGATGTTAAGTCCTTGCGGAACAAAGAAATTCCTATTGTTAAAGTTATTTGGAAAGGTTCTCCCGACGGCGAAGCGACGTGGGAGTTAGAGTCAGAAATGCAAGAGCACTATCCACATCTATTTTCGGGTAAATTCTAAATTTCGAGGACGAAATTTCTTTAAGGGGGGTAGATTGTAACATCCCGCTTTTAAGTATCAGTTATCAGTATTAGACGTGATTAAGAAACATGACAACTTGATAGAATGAAGCAATGGCAATTTTGTAAATAAGGCTAAGGGGGAGATTAATTTGAAAAGGAACAAGATATTTATTCATGTTTATTTCCATTCCTTCCCATTCATTCCAAATTCAGATTTTCTTCCCTCTTCCCTCATATCTCACACGCCCTCCCTCACTTACCATCCTTCATCCAAACTTCAATCAAAACCCTAGTGTGAAATCTTGCAAGAAAGCTTGGGTTGGAAGCTAGTATAAGAGAAAGAAAAGAAGAACAAGGAAGAACCAAGGAAAGAGGTAGATTGGAGCAAGCTAGGGCTTTGGTTTCAGGACTTAATCAGCACCATTTGAGGTTAAGGTGAGCTCCACTAAGTTTTATACCCATTTAGGGGTAAATTTTGAGGTTTATGAGGAAAGGAAATACATGATGATTTTGTCTAGATTTGTAATAGTTAGTTTCCCTATTGTTAATACTTGATATGCTATGATCATATATGCTAAAAACCTTTGATTTTGATGTATGAATGCTTGCTGGACTGTGTTTGGAATTAAAACTCGTTTTTGAACTTTCTGGAACAGCTACAGGGACTGCAACCCCTGGATTCATCGTGCCACGATGGCTTTCATCGTGCCATGATCATACTGATCAGGCAGCCATCGTGCCACGACAGGTGGCTGGCGTGCCACGATGAATCCAGCAAGCCACCCCTTTTTGAAATGTGTTTTTCTAGCCAGAAATCATCCGCACAGCGCCAGTATGCTTTTGTGCATTTAAAAATGGAAAAATAGATCATGGTATACCTTGTATTAGCATGAGTGTGGGGTTAGAAACTTCACATATCATTGAGGATTAACCTCATTAAGAATCAAGGAATTAATTAAGACAATGGGTAGAGTTATACCTAAGATACCAAGTAAGTTAGGGACTTGGCTCCCCACTTTAGATAATGGCTCATGAGAACGATGGGTTTAGAACCTTGATAGGTTAATAAGATTATACAAGATACTCGTGATGAGTACAAGAACGCTACATATTCAAAGCCTAGAACCTTTATAGGTTAAGCACTTATGAATGATCACTTAAAGAATAAGATTATGATACGAATATGTTATACGATATGATCACGTGTTCATCAGACTCCGGGATACGCCGGATGGGATTTCTCCGAAAGGGCTATCCACACGTAAGTTAAAGATTTAAGCATGTCCATCAGGCTCCGGGTTTTGCCGGATGGGACTTCTCCGAGAGGGTTGTCCACATGTAAAGTAAGATGTGTCCAGCAGGCTCCGGATTATGCCGGATGGGGCTTCACCGAGAGGGTTGCCTACACAAAGATAAGAGGAGTCCGGTGTTAGCCTGATATGATAGGAATTTCACCGGTATGATGGGAGATGTACTTCGGGGTTACTCCACCCGGATGCACTCCGTAAAACGAACCAAGATAATGTTATGTTTGTTCAACGCTAACTACTAACCTAATGATACGCAAGACGAATATGAATACTTTTATGTAATACGAGATATGACGATTAGTTTCTAGTGAACGAGATGTGATCATAGGATGTCCCCAAGATCACTCCGTAGAAGTCTAAGGTTAAGAATTAAATATGAAATACATGAGATAAGACAATGAAGCGATCCTAGGTTTCCCTTGATCGCGATAAAAGTAAAGAATGATGGCGATCGTAGGTATCCCCAAGATTGCCAAGAGTAGGCACGACGACCCTAGGTTACCCCCGTGGTTGCCAACAGTTGGTAGGGTAGGAGCTCACTGAGACGTTATGTCTCATCCCTTTCCTTCTGGTGCAGGTTCTTCGCAGGTAGTACGACGTAAAGGTAAAGAGAAGGCTACGGATTGATCGTGCTGCTTATGTTTTATTATTGCGGTCATTTGTATATGAATGATGTATTATGATGTATATTATGGAGAATGTTGTATCGGATAATGTGTTGTATCACAAGCTTATGTATTGTACATTAATAAACCAAATTTTCTGTATTGTATTTAATGTATCCGGTACGAAATTTTAATACTCGTAAGAGATCCTAGGCAATCTCGATATGGGTGTTACAATTTGGTATCAGAGCAGGTCGATTCAGACCGTGCCTTGGGTCATTAAAGTACAATCCAAGTTTGTGGACCTCTTGGATCCAGGACATTATTCTAGATGTTATGTTCAGTTAAAACTGATCACTTTGACTTGTATATGACAGCTAGGATAAGATGTATAGGAGAAGAAGAGGTAGACCTCGTGCCAATCAAGCTAGCGATGAAAGTGGAGGACCCAGTTTGAATTCATGGGAACAGATGATGCAACAACAACAGGCCTGGCAGCAGCAGTACCAAGAGCAACAAGCTCAGAATGCATTACAGTATCAGCAAATGATGCTGATGATGCAACAGCAATCTCAGCAACAGGCCCAATCCCAGCAACAATGGATGGAAATGATGCAGCAAGGGCAGGGTTTCCATCCACAACCACCTCCTCCAGTAATTGGTAATCCCGTGTTCCGGGAATATAACAGACATCACCCTCCGGAGTTCAATGGAGAAGGTGAACCTCAAGAAGCAAGAAAGTGGATTAAGCAGATGGAGAAGATCTTTAGAATGGCTGAATGTTCAGAAGAGGACAAAGTGGTCTATGCCACAAACCAACTCAGAGGCGCAGCAGAAGACTGGTGGGAATCTGCTCAGCGCAGGATGGAAGCCAATGGTGTAGAAGTGAATTGGGTAAACTTTAAAGAAGTGATGTTGGAAAAGTATTTACCTTTGTCTTACAAGGTAAAGAAGGAGCAAGAATTCTTAGAGTTGAAGCAAGGTGGTATGTCAGTTGCAGAATTTACTAAGAAGTTTGAGGAGCTGTCCTACTATTCTACACACAACGAATATGCTGAGAATGAAATGTGGAAAATGAATCAGTATAAACGAGGCTTGAGAGGCGAGATTGACACTGCAGTAAGTCTCCAAAGAACTGCAAGTTATGATGAATTGGTACATGATAGCTTGGTGGTCGAAGCAGGACTTGCAAAGACCTCAAAAGAAAGATCAGTGGCTTTTGAAAGAAGGAAGAGCAGGATGCATGATAAGTATCATGACAAGTTGAAACCGAAGGGGTCACCTCAAAGGGGTAAGCAAACGTATTCACCGAAGGCTGGTGCTATTTGCAACAATTGGGGGAAGTCACATTATGGCGAATGCATGAAGTGTACAGGTATTTGTTATGGATGTAAGAAGCCGGGGCATATTATTGCAAATTGTCCAGAACGGAGGAATAGAAGTGGAATTGAAGGAACTACCACTAGCAAAGGAAGGGTGTATTCCCTTGATGGTGCAAAGGCCTTGGCAAATGAAGATCTGATTGCCGGTATGTGTTATCTTGGCTCATACCCAGTAAAAGTTCTTTTTGATTGTGGCGCTTCATGCTCTTTTATTTCATATAAATGTGTGGAGACGCTTCAATTATCTTTGTCTCCGTTGAATCCTCCGATGTTAGTATCTACCGCTACTGAAGGCGGAATTGAGGCAAGTTATGTTTGTGAAAACTGTCCTATCACTGTGTCTAGTAAGACTTATTATGTTGATCTAGTATGTCTCCCGATGGAGCAACTTGACGTGATTTTAGGCATGGATTGGCTCTCTGCTAACCATGTGTATATTGGATGTTCTGAAAAGAGTATTTATATGCCGACCAGTGATACGACGGAAGGTGTGGCCTTATCTGAATTAATTAACCGCACTCATCAGTTAATTCAATTTATTTGTGCACAAGATAAAGGATTTTATGTCATGCTCACTGTGGCTTCAGACTCAGAGTTAAGTCCCAGTGATATTCCTATCGTAAATGAGTATTTAGATGTTTTCCCTTCAGAAGTAAATAGTTTGCCTCCAGAGCGTGAGGTGGAGTTCTCAATTGACTTAATTCCAGGAGCGGAGCCGGTATCTGTGGCACCGTATAGAATGTCGCCTACGGAACTTAAAGAACTGAAATCTCAGCTAGAAGAATTGATTCAGAAGCATTTCATCAGACCTAGTGTGTCACCTTGGGGTGCTCTAGTTCTGTTAGTCAAGAAGAAAGATGGAAGCATGAGGCTGTGTATTGACTACCGCCAACTTAATAAGGTGACTATCAAGAACAAGTATCCTCTTCCAAGGATTGATGATCTCTTAGATCAGCTCAAGGGAGCAACTGTGTTTTCCAAAATTGATCTTCGGTCAGGTTACCATCAAATCTGTATTAAGTCTTCAGATGTGTCTAAGACGGCGTTTCGAACGTGTTACGGGCACTATGAATTTTTGGTTATGCCTTTCGGTGTAACTAATGCTCCAGCAGTATTTATGGATTATATGAACAGAATTTTTCAGCCTTACCTTGATCAGTTTGTGGTGATTTTCATAGATGACATCTTGATTTATTCTAAGGATCCTCAGGAACATGCTCAGCACTTGAGAATTGTTTTGGATGTCCTCAGAGACAAGCAGTTATATGCTAAATTTAGCAAGTGTGAGTTTTGGCTATCTGAGATTAAGTTTTTGGGTCACGTTATTTCTCAAGGAGGAGTAGCCGTTGATCCATCCAAAGTTGAAGTTGTACTAAGTTGGGAAAGACCCAAGAATGTAGCAGAGGTCAGGAGCTTTCTAGGCTTGGCAGGTTATTATCGGAGGTTTATCATGAAATTTTCTCAGATTGCCTTACCTTTGTCACGCCTTACCAGAAAAGATGTACCCTTTATTTGGGACGAAGAATGTGAAGAAAGCTTCAGGGTTTTAAAAAGGAAATTGACTAAAGCACCCGTGTTAGCAATACCAGATCCTGAAAAGAGATACACCGTTTTCTGCGATGCATCTTCCAAGGGACTGGGAAGTGTTCTTATGCAAGGGGAGAACGTGATAGCTTATGCCTCTAGACAGCTCAAGACTCATGAAGAGAATTACCCCACTCATGACCTCGAGCTAGCAGCCATAATTTTTGCATTGAAGATATGGAGAGACCATTTGTATGGTGCACAATTTGACTTGTTCAACGATCATAAGAGTTTGAAGTACTTGTTCGATCAACGAGACCTTAACATGAGGCAAAGACGATGGATGGAATATTTGAAGGACTTTGATTTTGACCTGAAATATCATCCAGGAAAAGCAAATGTGGTAGCTGATGCCTTGAGTAGAAAAGCTTTAGTTAAAGCTGAAGTAATGATGCATACATGTGGGTTATATGAGAAATTCAGAGATCTTAACCTTCATGTTACAGAGTTAGAAAGTGGCATCTTGCTGAACAAGATGGATATTATGTGCGACCTACGGTTTAGGATTGCACAAGCTCAATCTGTGGATATGGACCTTCAGAGGAAAGTTGGCCAAGCAGGGTTTTCATGGGCACCAGATGGTATAGTATTGTTTGAAGGAAGGGTTTATGTTCCGAATGATATGGAATTGAGAAGATTGATTTTAGAAGAAGCGCACAAGAGCAGTTTTAGTATTCATCCAGGTACCACCAAGATGTATCAAGATTTGAAGAGAGATTATTGGTGGCCTAGTATGAAAAGAGATGTCGCAGAATTTGTGTCGCGATGCATTGTATGTCAGCAGGTGAAGATTGAACATCAAAGGCCTGCAGGAATGTTAGTACCATTGGAGATTCCACTATGGAAATGGGAAGATATAACCATGGATTTTGTGAGTGGATTACCTCGAACACAGCGAGGACATGACTCTATTTGGGTAATAGTGGACCGGTTAACCAAGTCAGCTCATTTCTTGCCGGTTAAAACTACTTACCGAGCCTCTCAGTATGCCGAATTGTTTATTTCGGAGATTGTAAAACTCCATGGTGTGCCAGCTAGTATTGTGTCTGATAGAGATCCCATTTTCACATCCCACTTTTGGAAAGCTTTTCAGAAGGCTTTGGGGACAAGATTAAAGATGAGCACGTCCCATCATCCTCAGACAGACGGACAATCCGAGAGGACTATTCAGACGTTAGAGGATATGTTACGTGCTTGTGCCCTAGAAGATGGAGGAAGTTGGAATGATCACCTGCCGTTGATTGAATTTTCTTACAATAACAGTTACCATTCTAGCATTGGAATGGCACCATATGAAGCTTTGTATGGTAGGAAATGTAGAACTCCACTTTGCTGGGCTGAGGTTGGAGATAAGAGTATATTGGGGCCTGAGATAATACAGGAGACGACCTTAAAGATTAAATCCATTCAGGATAAGATGAGAACAGCTCAAAGTCGTCAGAAAAGTTACGCCGATAAGCGACGAAGACCCTTAGAGTTTGAAGAAGGAGACCATGTATTCCTTAAAGTTACACCCAAGTTGGGGTTAAGAGGAGCGTTCAGAACTAAGAAACTTTGTCCAAGATATGTTGGACCATTTCAGATACTTCGACGTGTTGGTCCGGCAGCTTATCAGTTAGCGCTGCCACCGGCTATGTCAGGTTTACATGATGTATTCCACGTCTCTCAGCTGAGGAAGTTCATTCCTGACCCTTTCCAACCAGTGGAACTGGACAGTATTGATTTAAGATCGGACTTGACTTTTCAACCTGAACCAAATCGAATAATTGATCGTGATGTTAAGTCCTTGCGGAACAAAGAAATTCCTATTGTTAAAGTTATTTGGAAAGGTTCTCCCGACGGCGAAGCGACGTGGGAGTTAGAGTCAGAAATGCAAGAGCACTATCCACATCTATTTTCGGGTAAATTCTAAATTTCGAGGACGAAATTTCTTTAAGGGGGGTAGATTGTAACATCCCGCTTTTAAGTATCAGTTATCAGTATTAGACGTGATTAAGAAACATGACAACTTGATAGAATGAAGCAATGGCAATTTTGTAAATAAGGCTAAGGGGGAGATTAATTTGAAAAGGAACAAGATATTTATTCATGTTTATTTCCATTCCTTCCCATTCATTCCAAATTCAGATTTTCTTCCCTCTTCCCTCATATCTCACACGCCCTCCCTCACTTACCATCCTTCATCCAAACTTCAATCAAAACCCTAGTGTGAAATCTTGCAAGAAAGCTTGGGTTGGAAGCTAGTATAAGAGAAAGAAAAGAAGAACAAGGAAGAACCAAGGAAAGAGGTAGATTGGAGCAAGCTAGGGCTTTGGTTTCAGGACTTAATCAGCACCATTTGAGGTTAAGGTGAGCTCCACTAAGTTTTATACCCATTTAGGGGTAAATTTTGAGGTTTATGAGGAAAGGAAATACATGATGATTTTGTCTAGATTTGTAATAGTTAGTTTCCCTATTGTTAATACTTGATATGCTATGATCATATATGCTAAAAACCTTTGATTTTGATGTATGAATGCTTGCTGGACTGTGTTTGGAATTAAAACTCGTTTTTGAACTTTCTGGAACAGCTACAGGGACTGCAACCCCTGGATTCATCGTGCCACGATGGCTTTCATCGTGCCATGATCATACTGATCAGGCAGCCATCGTGCCACGACAGGTGGCTGGCGTGCCACGATGAATCCAGCAAGCCACCCCTTTTTGAAATGTGTTTTTCTAGCCAGAAATCATCCGCACAGCGCCAGTATGCTTTTGTGCATTTAAAAATGGAAAAATAGATCATGGTATACCTTGTATTAGCATGAGTGTGGGGTTAGAAACTTCACATATCATTGAGGATTAACCTCATTAAGAATCAAGGAATTAATTAAGACAATGGGTAGAGTTATACCTAAGATACCAAGTAAGTTAGGGACTTGGCTCCCCACTTTAGATAATGGCTCATGAGAACGATGGGTTTAGAACCTTGATAGGTTAATAAGATTATACAAGATACTCGTGATGAGTACAAGAACGCTACATATTCAAAGCCTAGAACCTTTATAGGTTAAGCACTTATGAATGATCACTTAAAGAATAAGATTATGATACGAATATGTTATACGATATGATCACGTGTTCATCAGACTCCGGGATACGCCGGATGGGATTTCTCCGAAAGGGCTATCCACACGTAAGTTAAAGATTTAAGCATGTCCATCAGGCTCCGGGTTTCGCCGGATGGGACTTCTCCGAGAGGGTTGTCCACATGTAAAGTAAGATGTGTCCAGCAGGCTCCGGATTATGCCGGATGGGGCTTCATCGAGAGGGTTGCCTACACAAAGATAAGAGGAGTCCGGTGTTAGCCTGATATGATAGGAATTTCACCGGTATGTTGGGAGATGTACTTCGGGGTTACTCCACCCGGATGCACTCCGTAAAACGAACCAAGATAATGTTATGTTTGTTCAACGCTAACTACTAACCTAATGATACGCAAGACGAATATGAATACTTTTATGTAATACGAGATATGACGATTAGTTTCTAGTGAACGAGATGTGATCATAGGATGTCCCCAAGATCACTCCGTAGAAGTCTAAGGTTAAGAATTAAATATGAAATACATGAGATAAGACAATGAAGCGATCCTAGGTTTCCCTTGATCGCGATAAAAGTAAAGAATGATGGCGATCGTAGGTATCCCCAAGATTGCCAAGAGTAGGCACGGCGACCCTAGGTTACCCCCGTGGTTGCCAACAGTTGGTAGGGTAGGAGCTCACTGAGACGTTATGTCTCATCCCTTTCCTTCTGGTGCAGGTTCTTCGCAGGTAGTACGACGTAAAGGTAAAGAGAAGGTTACGGATTGATCGTGCTGCTTATGTTTTATTATTGCGGTCATTTGTATATGAATGATGTATTATGATGTATATTATGGAGAATGTTGTATCGGATAATGTGTTGTATCACAAGCTTATGTATTTTACATTAATAAACCAAATTTTCTGTATTGTATTTAATGTATCCGGTACGAAATTTTAATACTCGTAAGAGATCCTAGGCAATCTCGATATGGGTGTTACATCAACCAATATTAACCATGTATGAATGAATTAGAAACTATTTGATGAAAAAGATGGCAACATCTACCTCCAAACTTCAAAAGTGGCAGCATAATGTTATGCCTATACCTATGCCTAGGAAGAGATTAGATAAAGAGGTTTTTATGGCTGGTCAGTGGACACCAACTTGGTCTATAACAGAGGAATTTCAGGTTCCACATTCATATAACCATCAACAATTTATTGTTGACATCTCAAAAAGAAGATGTAGTTGTAACTTTTGGGAAATAGTTGGTATTCCATGTAGGCATGTTGTTGCAGCACTAAGTTATAGAAAACAAAAACCTGAACTTTATGTTGATGATTGTTATTCTAGGAAGTCATATGCATTGTGTTATAGTTTTGCCATAAGTCAAATCTATGGCTGGGATATGTGGCCAGAGGTAGAAGCTCCTGAACTTCAACCTCCCATGTATAAGAAGGGACCAGGAAGGCCTAGAAAACTTAGGATCAGGAAGTTTGATGAAAATGGCTCTAGGATGAGGAGACAAGGAGTGGCCTATAGATGCACAAAGTGTGATCAATTTGGGAGCTGATGTGTTTGGTTAAGTAAATAAGCTTATGTTATGATAATGCACTATAAGAATGATACATAACTAAAACATTTTTAATTCATTAGTAAACATAACACATGGTACTGGACTCAAACACTAGACACAAACATAAGTCTCAACTAATGGTTATGTACCAAAACATTACAATGAGTTAGAAAACAATTACATTAACTTGAAAACAATTGAGGAAAAAATCCAAGACACAATTAGTGCAACCATGAGTCCAACATTTTTATTTTTCTTAGCTTGTAGCTTCTTTTTGGCTTTCTCATGCTTCTTTGAGCTGATTTCTTTTCCATGTTCTGTACCAAACTCTTTCCCAAATTATTTTCCTACTTCCTTCCCAGTGTCTTTTCCAAATTCCCTCAGATACTCCATTATCATTTCACATTTGTTGCAACCAACCTCACACTTCAGTACAGAGGAGCAACCTGCATCAGAATTTTTAACAGAATTTTTTTGAAATCTTGGATCATCAAGTTCATCATCCCTAATGAACAGATCACAACCATACTCAGTCTGCAATAAATTTCAGCAATCAATTCAACTTTACAAAACAAAGTTAAAGAAATTTTCAACATAACAATTTCACTTACCACTCCATAAAATCGACATCTCCAAAACTTTCTCTTTGGATGATCATCTGTGTTTGAAATCCACATCTTCATAACCTTATGACAACCACAAATTGGTGGTCTCCTTTCACTTGAGTTACCAATTGATGATGTTTTGCTTCCACCCATTCCAAACCCTAATTTGTTCCAATCTGGTGAAGAGGACGAAAACAACAGATCTGAATATGGAGAGGATGGGTCGAAGAAAGGAAAAGAGAGGAGAGGATGAAGAAGAAGAAGGTTCGATAATGAAGAGGGAAGGACAGGATGGTTCGATGCAAATGGAGAAGAGGGAAGGAG
This sequence comes from Medicago ruthenica, assembly GCA_018208015.1. NCBI lineage: Eukaryota > Viridiplantae > Streptophyta > Magnoliopsida > Fabales > Fabaceae > Medicago > Medicago ruthenica. The sequence continues at coordinate 21,023,236 of CM031375.1, forward strand.
AAGTGAGATTTAAATTTTGATTTTTTATTTAAATTTAATTGGAATAAATGACATGTATGCCACGTGGAATTAAAAAAAATCAAAACTAAAAAAAATAACACATCTGCGTGCCACATCATCTCATTAATCCAGTAAGATGGCTTGGGGGTGTAAACCAAAGAATCTTGATGTTTCATGTGGGAATCTCCAAATTTTTTTTTTACGAGGGGTAAACCAAAATTCTCCCAAATGACAGGGGGTAAAAGCCTATTAACCTTTTTTTTTATTATTAAAAGTTCTTACACTTTATAATTAATTAGCATATTGAACCCAAATATGGCATGTTATGTTTAAGAATATGAGGATTTTTTTAGAAGATTATGAAGAGTGTTAATTACTTAGTAGCATTTTCAAATTATCTTTTATTGATTAAATTTTAAATAGTTTTACTAAATAATGTAGAATCAATAAAAAAGTTATATTGAAAAGAATGTGTTAAAATATGTGTTGATAGCGTAGTTTTAAATATATTAACAATATCTTAATCTTACTCCAATGCACAAAAGCATCTATGGGGAAGAACCAACATTCAAAATTATGGGTTATCTAATATAAACTTCTAAAGAAGATTAAATCGTGGACTCTTACTATTTTTAGCAAATTTTAATATATATATATATATATATATATATATATATATATATATATATTATTCTTAAAAAAAATCTAAAAATTCATCTTTAGACAATCCAAATTTCATCATATTTTTTCCCATTTTTTCGCATGAACGACCCTTTGCAACTACTTGTTCTTCATGTAGAACTAGTATTATAGTTGTCATCCAGCTCAGCTTCCTCCAACGGTGCTTCATACAAATAACATCCCCTGAGGACCAGCAATGAAGATGGTCAGGTCTTGGAACAAGCTAGGCTTAAAATGGTTACAACTTCTGGGATTATTTTCGTATAGTCACAAGACCAAATATAAACCTTCTAAGAGCACCCACATCGGTGGATACTTCACAAAGTTCAATAAAATTGTGTCAGAAAATTCAGAATTTTTACTGTGCCATCGTTGCATTATTTTTCAATCGGTGCTTGGAATGGCATCGTAGTAAAAGAGGCCAGCTATACAATTTGAAACAATAAACATAATAAAAAATTAATAATATTAATAATAAATTATTTATATTATAATTCAACGGTAACATTTCAAATAAAAAGTATAACAGCTAGTTTTTAACGGTCACTTTTTTTTCTATATATACTTAAATAATTTTTTTTAAACTTACATACTCCAAAATTTATTTCAAAATTTTTATCTAAACATTTTTTGTTGTTGCAATGAACCCCAACCATAATTCTTGGTTCAATTTTATACAAAATGGTGGCAATCCTCCTTGTATCCCAAATCTACAAAACACCTCATACATTGAAAATGCATCTCATAATCCAAATCCACACCATAATTCAAATCCACCAAATAACCCACACTTTGGAAATTATCCATATCATACATCACTTTCTCCATATCAATATCAACAATTTTCATCTCAAACAACTAATTCGATTATGCCTCGTGAAGTTGATATTGGTACTAGTGGTGTGCAATCAAATGATCAAGAGTCTGAAATACCACAATTTTCCACTCAAGATGGTTTAAAAACTATCAACCTTGATGAAGATGTTGGAACCACATCGGTTGTAAATATACCGAAAACAAGATTTCAACCAAAGGAGGATGAGCTTCTCATTCAGTCATGGCTCAACGTTTCAAAAGATCCAATTGTTGGGGTTGATCAAAAAGGAGACAGTTTTTGGAAGAGAATTGGCGAAGCTTATAATAAGCATCGCGACAAGATTTTTCAAGAGAGGAAACCATTGACATTAAAAGGTCGATGGCACAAAAAGATTAACCCCTCTGTTAATAAATTTGTTGGGTGCTACAAGCAAGCCATGAATTTAAAAAAAAGCGGGAGCTCCGAGAGCAACATCATTTCAACTGCATATGATATTTATTACCAAGATGAGCGTGAAAAATTTACATTTGAGAGTGCATGGAGATTATTGAAAGATGAACCCAAATGGCTTGCAGGTTCATCAGAACCTTCTGCAAAAAGAACAAAAAATTCGGCTTCTGGAGCATATTCTTCATCTTCTAACCCTCCAACACCAACAAGCAACGAATGCAATTCACCATCACCATCCCCGTTACGAAGACCAATCGGTCAAAAGGCAGCAAAAAGAAAGGAGAAAGAAAAGCTAGTGGAAAGATCAACAGCCGATATCAAATTTAATACTTTGCAAGATGGCTTCCAAAAGAAAAATGAATTGATGTCACAGTTTGCACGTGATTATACACGTATTGAGAGTGAAAAACTTGAGATAGAGAAGAAAAGAGTCGATGCAGAGAAACATAAGGCTGAGAGAGATATGGTAAGATTGAAGATCAATGATTTGCAAATACTTTCAAAAGATACATCATACATGGATTCAAGACAACTGCAAGCTCATGAGTTATTGTGTGATGTGATTAGAAGAGAATATGGGCTTGATTAATATGATAATGTATGTTGAATAGATTTTAGTATATCACTAGTTATTTTTATATTCCTATGTATTTTTAGTATTCAATTTGTAGTCGTTATTCAAAGTCAATATTATTCAAATTTAAAGTCAATATTATTCAAACTAGCCGTTATTCAAACTAGCCGTTATTCAAACTAGCCGTTATTCGTAGCCCTATAAATACTCTTAATATGAGTAATAAGCTGCACACTCTTTTCCAACTTATTTTCCTCCTAATTCAATATTAGAATTCTCTTCACATGGATCCTTCCAACCCTTCTCACATTGCAAAAATGTTCATGGATTATATGAATGATGGCATGGATGAAGAACTTGTGAGACTTTACTTTGAAAGTGAAGCCCAAGAAGAAGTTGCAAGTTCTAGCAGGCCTAGACGCCGAAGAAGAAATATAGAGAGGAATCGTGAAGAAGGACATGAGCGTTTATTCAATGATTATTTTTCAGAAGCACCGGTGTACACAGATGAGCAGTTTCGTCGAAGATATCGAATGCATAAACATGTATTCCTTCGTATCGTTGAAGCTCTTGGTCAACATGATGAGTATTTTCGGCTTAAGGTTGATGCAACTGGTAGATCAAGTCTTTCACCACTACAAAAGTGCACTGCAGTTATTCGTATGCTGGCATATGGATCATTTGCTGATAGTGTAGATGACTATTTGAGAATTGGTGAAACAACAACACTAAAATGTGTTGATAAGTTTACGAGAGGTGTTATTAGTGTATTTGGGCCACAATATCTACGAAAGCCAACTATTGAAGACGTTGAATATCTGCTGCAAATGGGGGAGGCACGTGGCTTTCCAGGTATGTTGGGGAGCATTGATTGTATGCATTGGGAATGGAAAAATTGCCCCGTTGCTTTGAAAGGGCAGTATGTCCGAGGTGATCATGGTAAGCCTACTATTATGCTTGAAGCAATCGCTTCACAAGACTTATGGATCTGGCATGCATTCTTTGGGGTAGCTGGTTCAAATAATGATATCAATGTGTTGAACCAATCTGATGTCTTCAACGATGTTATGCAAGGGCGAGCTCCCGAGGTCCATTATTCAATTAATGGCACTCAATACAACATGGGTTATTATCTATCAGATGGCATTTATCCTGAATGGTCAACATTTGTAAAAAGTATCTCAATGCCACAAGGGGATAAGAGAAAATTATTTGCCCAACATCAAGAAGGTGCGAGAAAGGATATTGAACGAGCATTTGGAGTTCTCCAATCCCGATTTGCGATCATACGTAACCCAGCTCGACCTTGGCACTTGGATGCACTGAAGCGCATAATGGATACGTGCATCATATTGCACAACATGATTGTTGAAGATGAACGTGCCACATATGGTGGCAATTTTGATTATTCTTATGAGCATTTAGGCAATGACCCGATTGCACCACCAGATGATTCTAATAATGATTTTCAGGAGTTTCTACGCAGAAGACATCATGTTCGTGACAAGGAAATTCATCGACACCTTCAACAAGACTTGATAGAACATATATGGGAACGTTTCGGACATGAGAATAACAATAACTAAAAATTATTTTAAGTGTTTAGTATATTTTCTGCATGTTTAGTATATTTTCTACTATTAGTTTGTTTTAACATTTATAAATTTTTCAATGTATTTTTATTTTGTCTTTATTTATTTATTTTTGAATATTCTAATTTATTTTTAATATATGTTGTTTCCTTTTTAATATATTTTGATATAGTTGAATTAATTTGTTTAAATTATATATTTATATATTAATGTAAAATATAAATTTGGAATATATTGTAAGTTTAGTGGGACCCATTTTAAAATTTTAGATGAGTAGTATGGATATATGAAAAATGTAAGTGAGTGGTTTAAGTAATTGAGAAATGTGAAATAATGTATTATATTGAGTGGGGTCCATTTACACTACCACATTGAGTGGTATGGATGTGGATGCTCTAAGTAGACTTACAAAATATTAATTTTGTTTTTTATTATTTTTAGACTGATGTCATTTGATGCATTTCATTTTTCAAACATGAAAAAAAAAATTAGAAATGTAACTATCATTTCTGTAAATTTATAACATGCATCCAGATTGTTCCATAAAAAATAAATGTTAATGAGATAAAAATATTGTACCAAAGGTAATTTACACAATTCTTTAAAATTTTAAATAATATTTTTTTCAACACTAAACTATTTTTTATTGAAGTAAATTTAACTCATTTCATTAATAATAATATATTAAATACAAAGAGGTAATAAATCAAAAGTATGTTGATTAACCTAAGAATTTTATTTAATTTCTTTTCTCTTTCTTTCAGAAAAAAAACTTAAGAATTTTTTTTGAACGACGTTGGCCTACGAAATAACAACACTCTAAGTGAATGAGCAAGTATATTTGTTTGTCAACAAACAAACGTAACAACAAAGTTAAAATCAAGTGATAACATTGACAAGATTGGGTATTGTATTATACATATTTAAGGGGAAATTTAGGAGAGATAATAAAGTTCACATAATGACGAATGTCAAACAAATTGTCTAGAATAGAACGTTATAGCCACAAGTTCCAACCTTTAGCTTAGTGTTACCCGCACGAAAAGGCAGGGTTTCCGGTTCCAATTGCGCAGCTAAGTCCAGTATTTAATTTCAGGCACTCCAAAATTGTTGAGATTCCAGAAGATTGATTGATCGGTTTTGCAATAAACTACTAATTCATCCCAAAATATAAGCAAAAATGAGTTAACATAAGTTGATGTATTTGGTACAAATTTTAAACCAAATACATTAAATTTTGTTGACTAATTTTTGCTTATATTTTGGGACGGAGGGAGTACACTACAAAATATGGATGGCTGCGGGTACCATCATGGCTGTGAGTTATGACACAAGAGAAAGTTGGATTATCCGATATGTTACGCTAAGAAATGTTTTTGTATATTATCTTTTTAAAAAAATGTTTGAAGAATGTTTATTAATGATTTAAAAATAAAAACGATTAATAAATTTTATATATAAAAAAAGTTTTTTTTAATAGTTTTAAGGGTTGATTACGCAATTCTCAATGTAAAGTTTCCATTTTGATCTTTTTCACAAATGTCTTAGAGACAAGTCATTCTCCTTGACAAAAATGAATGTTATATTTGATTCAAAATTAGTGATCCAACTTTCTTTTATAAGAATGAGTCTTGTTAACCGGTGCTCCTGAGCACTGGATAAGAAACTAAAAATAGAAAGAAAAGACATGATTTGCATTGAAAAGAGTAATTTTTTAGTTTTAAAAAAATAGAATACACAATTTTCAAAAAAATATTTTCTTTTATAATTTTTTAACCGGTGCCCCGGGGCACCGATTAACATTTCCATATAAGTATTTAGGATTTGAGGGAGTAAGTAGTACAAATGTGAGGGACTTATTAAAAAGTTGTACAAAAAAATAACATAAAACATACTCCATTCATTTCAAATTATACGTCGTATAATTATAAGTATTCTACAAAATTATTTTTTAATAATGATATGAGAAAGATAAATTAATAAATTGAAAAAAAAAGAGTAATAAATAGTTAAGGATAAAATAAAAAAGTTACATTAATGATTTGTTGGTATTATAAAATGACTTATAATTTGAGACAAAAAAATTTCAAAGTGAGTTTTAATTTGTTACAAAGAGAGTATAAGTCTTGGTTGTTTCTAGAAAAATTGTGTATACATCCTCTGGTCACTATTATAAGCAAAAATTCATTTTTTTAGATGGAGGAGAAAACAATAATAGTGTGTGATAAAGAAAAATGATGCACATGAAATAGAATATGGACACTATTATTTTCCTTTGATTACATAAAATCAATGGTTGGTGCCAACGAATTCCTCACATCTAGTGTCAACGAATCATGACTCGTGTTTACATTTCAGTAATACTCGTTCGTCTCTACTGTTATTACTTTTGGAAGAAATAAAAATTAAGTGTTTATTATTTAATTTTAAATTTTTTTGGATCACAGACATTTAATTTTTCACATCTTTTGTTTAGTATTTTTTTGAAAGAACGTGTATTAACAAATGCTCTAAAAATAAATGCCCTAGAAACACTCATAAGTTAAAAGTAGACATTTTTATATTGAAAACAATAATATTTAAACATCTAAAAAGTTAAAAGTAGAGACTCATTATCATTCATTTTTCTTTATTAAGAAGTTGGTATTATTCATTCCCCGGTGTTTCTAAGGATGCTTCCATCGTTCATTTTACAATTACATGATGGTGAAAAACACGTACCTGATGATAATGACACATCAAATCAATCAACCAAATCAATCAACCAATGAACAGCCAACATGGTAAGCAAGCAAGCATAGCACCATTTCCATACATCGAAGAAATTAAAGCGTGCGTGGAAACAAGTTTGTGTATATTCATCTGGCACAAGTTTTGCTTTTATTTGCTGTTTTGGAATAAAGTAACCGACATACACACGCATTGCATGTACCACCACTACACAACAATCAATGTTGTCACCCATAGTTCTAATCTAAGTATGAGTTCAGAACCAACAAATCCCCCAATCTCAACGTCACATATATTAATATCAGCTTTCATGAGCAGGAAACAAAGAAAGGGTCTTCTTAACCGGTGTCTAAAAAGCTCTAGTTAATAAACTAAAATTAGAAATAAAAGTCAAGTTTTGCATTTAAAAAACACTTTTTCAACTTTTAAAAAATAGAATACACAATTTTCAAAAAAATGTTTTCTTTTGTAATTCTTTAACAAATGCCCAGTTAACATCTCCCATAAAGAAATACTATCCTAGGTAAACTTTAAAATCAATATTAAGATAATAATTTCTTTGGTATTCATAATGCAAAGACATTCTTTTTATCGGGTCTCGGCAATACTAATATTGACAATTTTCATTTAAAATGTAATGAAAAAATTCAATACTATTTAAAGTGACAAGCATCTATGTTATAGTATGAGTAAGGGTTAAATAGACATTTACATATAAACAATGTATAATTGACAGTAAAATTATTGAATTTTAGATTTTTACCTACGAAAAAATGACATTCAGTGACAGACTTTGTAGATACAAGTTTTTTCTCTTTTTTTCAAATTTTAATGCCCCTCTAAGTTTGAGACTCTATGTCAAGGGCTTGATACACTTGCACAGAGCCGGCCCTGTTTTTTATATTGTATAATGATGAGAATTTCCAACATTAAGTGTTAAGAAGTGGAGATTGTATATTCAAATCATCGTCCCAACACATTATACTTGAGTGATTGAGTTTAAAATTTGTTGAACATTTGAGGTATAACATTGTAAACAATCCAATGTGACTGTTTCCTAGTATAATAAATAACATAGAATTTTAAAGTTTATCTACCTTATTGGATGATCTCAAATACTCGAAAGGATTATGAATGAATGGATGTAAAAGTACATTTTTTTACAAGCCCCTTCACATGTCACTGTTGCAATATTACGTGTATGTACAAATTAAAAATCTTAAAAGTAAGAAGAATTGTTCAATTTTGATTCCGTGATTGGTTATAACCAAAGAATGTCAAAGGAGTGTGTGACATTAAGCAAACTTGACATGAATGAAATTCCCACATACATGCAAAGTAATCCATTTCATAACATTTCGCAAGACTAACATATACGTACTTTACTAAGTAAGAAAATAATTCATACACAATACCATGGTTTCAAATTGCTCGACTGCAATATTAAAGTTTTTAAAGGATCACGGATAATAGAGTTGACAATGAGATAAATAGAAACGAGATTTTAAGTGAAAATATGAGATTTGAGTTATAAAATAAATAAAAAATTACAATATTTGGTGCTTTTAAAAATAAATTCACACCAAATATGTTAGTGAGAATATACTCCTGGTCTTGAACACAAGCAAGGATCTAGCTAGCTAGCTAGCTATCCCTGCCAGAAAGATTAGATCATTGATTTTGCTTGTAATACCTTTTTGCAATGTGTACTAAGTAATCATGCAAAAACAACATCATACACTAGCTAAAAATATAAAATAATAGTACCACCAAATTAATCATTGGTCTAACCTCGCTACATCACCTACACACAAGATGACAACATTTGCAGGGAGGGAATATCAACCTGACTATGTTTTTGATTGGTAACGTTACAGACACTTTGGTTAATACATATAGCTAGGGATCATCGTGCTCCAAATTTTAATCTGTGGGGATCTAACTCAAATTGCAAACAAAATAGACAATATTATTTTTAAAAAACAATAAAAAACTAAATTTACTGGAAAAGACCAACATAACAATAATACACACTTTTCCCAGAGTGTTTGAGAAGATTCTTAATCATGAACTCAAGTAAAATGGAAAAGATGGAGTAATACACCAAAGTTTAGATACAAAACTGATCTACATATATTATAATTACACCAACAATTACACCCTTAAAATTGTAAATCTTTCAATCCATTAGGTTCATAATAAAATTCAACAGAACTGTTAACAAAAATTTGGAATATGCATGAGTTTTTTTTTTATTCTTCAAGCTCCTTCATTACCCAGCCTTGAACCAAGGACCTAAAGATTGAGGCATAAACCTCTAACCAAAAGACCACTTGAGAGCATGTATGCATGAAATGTTATTATTGAGAAGGAAAAGGAGAAACTCAAATTAAGGAAGATATACAAGATGATAGTAATAATATTATAAAGAGAAAAAGGGAGCTCCCTTCAGTCCAAGCAAAGAGAAGAAAAGGAAGAAATTTACCTCCTGCATCATTCACACATTCACAATAGCATTGCCATAATTGTCTATTGTGTTTGAATCAATGAGTCAGCAGGTAATTCAAACCCCTTACCCTTCCATGAGTGGACTGAAGGAAGCTCTCTTCATCTATTCCTAATAATTAATTAATAATAGTCTTCAATAATATTAATCCAAACCCAGAATTTTAATTCAAAATTAAACAGATCTAAGCAAATATCATTGAAAAAGCATCTACTAACATTAAGAAAAGACTTGAAAAAGCATTCAAACAAAGAACCCTAACCCTAAATCTTAAAAACTGCCTTCAGAACAAAATTATGAGATTTTCTCACTAACATCTCCCTTCACCAAAGTAGGAATCCTAACCCCTTTATTCCCATGTGCCATTCAAGAGATACATGCATCTACTAACCCTAAATCATGACCATGGTTAAGCCAAATAACAATCATATCATAATTTAAATCAAATTAAAAAGTCAACTTATGTTTTATAATCTAAATAACAAATTATATAAACCAAATCATGTGCATCTTAAACTTAAGTAGGGATTTACCATTCTCATAAAGTCATGAATCCAAAGCTTCAACTAAAGGATGATATCAACAGAACTGCTGAAAAGAAGTGAGAACAACATGATTGGATAAATAAAAAGGTAAAGAAAATATGAACTAAAAGACCAAATGAGTGATGAGAGTAAATATGTTAAGTCAAATCAAATAAGAAACAGTTCAAATTAAATTTTAAGAGATGGTTAAAGGGGAAAGGAAAGGAGAAGAGTTGAGATGAAGGGTCATATGAAAAAAATAGTGAATAGAAGAAGTATTAAAAGCAAAATATCAGAGTGAGAGAGAAAGCAGTGTCACTGTCTTCATTAGAGTCAGAGAAAAGAAAGCGATTGAAGATCTTAATAACCACACAAATCTGGCAAAAGCACTGTTTTCCAAAAGAAATCAAAACAAAGGTAAGCAAAGATCAACTTTTTCTTTTCCCAGCCAGCAAGGGAATTTTCTTTAGCAGAGTCATAAACAAAATATAAGAGAAACAAAACTAGAATTGTATTTCTTACTTGTTTCTACAATTCCTTATAACAAAATCAATCAACCCCTCAAACTGAAAGAGACCATTACCACACTCACACACAATCCAACCTATATACTGTTCAAGTAGTGCAGAGAAAGAGATAAAAAAAATTGGATAGTGGGATGAAAGGTGGGGTTTCTTGTTTCCACTTTAGTTCATTCATTCTCTCTCCTCTTTTCTGCCACTCAACTGTAGTGCAGTACTAGTATTTTCTATTACGGATTGCACTTGTGTGACATAATGTCACGTGACATTGGCCAATTTGATTGTGACACGTGGCAATATAATTTTTTTAAACATAAAAAGATGAGAGAGAATAGTTGAATTGGATTATGTGTCACAATTGAATTGGTCAATGTCACAATGTCACGTGACATTATGTCACACAAGTGGTGTCCCTACTGTGACTACTCATTATCTTTTCTTTAAGAAAAATAAGGTGGCGTTTACAATGGGAAAGCAGAAAGCTTTCCCACCATGGGAAAGTCTTTTCCAAATGTTAGATAGTTGAGGAACACAATTTTTATGGTGGACTGTCTACACCAATTTTTTTTCCTTTCTCTTTTACACTCTTATATTTTTTTTTAGATTTGGAATACACGATTTTTATCATAGACTGCCTACACCATATTTTTTTCTTTTCTCTTTTACACTCTTATATTTTTGTTTAGATCTGAAATTTTTTTCTTTTCTTGATCTGGAAACAATTGGTCGGATTTTCTCGCTCGCGCGCGCCCTTATTTTAAGAGTGACTTAGAAGTTGAATTTTTTCACGATTTTTTGCAGGCATGTTTAGGACATAAAAACAACATCGCCCACAAAAAACAAGAATTTTCCGACAAGGGACGGATTAAATATGAATTTTTTACGCGCCAAAAACTCAAGAACGCGAAACAACAAAACATGCACCTAGAAAACGAATTTTGAGCTGGTTTTTTGCAGACACCTCTATAATTTTATAGAGGTGTCTGCAAAAAACCAGCGCAAAATTCGTTTTCTAGGTGCATGTTTTGTTGTTTCGCGTTCTTGAGTTTTTGGCGCGTAAAAAATTCATATTTAATCCGTCCCTTGTCGGAAAATTCTCGTTTTTTGTGGGCGATGTTGTTTTTATGTCCTAAACATGCCTGCAAAAAATCGTGAAAAAATTCAACTTCTAAGTCACTCTTATAATACTGGCGCGCGCGCACGCTTATGCGCGCGAGCGAGAAAATCCGACCAATTGTTTCCAGATCAAGAAAAGAAAAAAATTCCAGATCTAAACAAAAATATAAGAGTGTAAAAGAGAAAAGAAAAAAATTTGGTGTAGACTGTTTTGTTGTTTCGCGTTCTTGAGTTTTTGGCGCGTAAAAAATTCATATTTAATCTGTCCCTTGTCGGAAAATTCTCGTTTTTTGTGGGCGATGTTGTTTTTATGTCCTAAACATGCCTGCAAAAAATCGTGAAAAAATTCAACTTCTAAGTCACTCTTATAATACGGGCGCGCGCGCACGCTTATGCGCATGAGCGAGAAAATCCGACCAATTGTTTCCAGATCAAGAAAAGAAAAAAATTCCAGAGCTAAACAAAAATATAAGAGTGTAAAAGAGAAAGGAAAAAAATTTGGTGTAGACTGTTTTGTTGTTTCGCGTTCTTGAGTTTTTGGCGCGTAAAAAATTCATATTTAATCTGTCCCTTGTCGGAAAATTCTCGTTTTTTGTGGGCGATGTTGTTTTTATGTCCTAAACATGCCTGCAAAAAATCGTGAAAAAATTCAACTTCTAGGTCACTCTTATAATACGGGAGCGCGCGCACGCTGATACGCGCGAGCGAGAAAATTCGACTAATTGTTTCCAGATCAAGAAAAGAAAAAAATTCCAGATCTAAACAAAAATATAAGAGTGTAAAAGAGAAAGGAAAAAAATTTGGTGTAGACTGTTTTGTTGTTTCGCGTTCTTGAGTTTTTGGCGCGTAAAAAATTCATATTTAATCTGTCCCTTGTCGGAAAATTCTCGTTTTTTGTGGGCGATGTTGTTTTTATGTCCTAAACATGCATGCAAAAAATCGTGAAAAAATTCAACTTCTAAGTAACTCTTATAATACGGGCGCGCGAGCGCATGCGGATGCGCGCGAGCGAGAAAATCCGACCAATTGTTTCCAGATCAAGAAAAGAAAAAAAATTCCAGATCTAAACAAAAATATAAGAGTGTAAAAGAGAAAAGAAAAAAATATGGTGTAGGCAGTATATGATAATAATCGTGTATGGCAAATCTAAACAAAAATATAAGAGTGTAAAAGAGAAGGAAAAAAATTTGGTGTAGACAATCTACCATAAAAATTGTGTTCCTCCACCATCTAACCATTGGAAAAGGCTTTCCCATGGTGGGAAAGCTTTCTGCTTTCCCATTGTAAACGCCACCGAAAAATAATATTATTTTCTTCGTCTAGATTTCTTAAGGATTCATTCTATGGAGTTGCCAAAATATCAAAAAAATTATTGGTTCTTTGAGAAGTTTTGTAACACTGTTTAAACTTATATAAGACACCTCCAGGATGAAACAAGTTGAACTATAACTGTGCGACTAACTACTGCATTGTCGTTAATCTTTCGAGAATTCTAAATGGACAATATATCTAGAAAGAGTCTATGGTCTTGAAAACATTCTTAATTTTTAATGGACAGAAAAAAAAAAAGATGAATAGAAGAACAACTTGTTAACACAAGGCAAATGGAGAAAAGAAGAAAAAGGATTGATAACTCAAAAACTTTTTTTTTGTGGGTGGAAGGAACTATGTAAACTCTATATTTATAAAGAAAATTCACGACTAACAAGTGAGAAGTTTTGGGAACAAGTAATTCGCATATTCGATTTGTACTAAAATATCTCAAATTGAGTACAAAAATATTTCATATTGAGTAATATCTCATATTAAGTACCAGAATATCTTAGATCAACTACCAAAAAATATTAGATAGTATATCAAAATATTTCAGATTGTACGTCAAAATATTTAAGATTGTGTTACAAAATATTTTAACAAAATTTTAGTGATTAAGAAAGCACTTTCTGATAATGTTTATATTAATTATTTAATTTAACAATTTCAAATGATATATATATATATATAAACACTACTAATGTGTGTGATCCATCCAATGTGAGACTTCTACTTTTTTTCAATTCACACCACACTAGTTATATCCAACGTGAGACTTTGTGTTTAGTCTTTTAACTCTCAATTTCCACACGTGTTCCGACAATTTTTTTTGTACAAGAAAGGGCCAAAGCCCAAAAGAGAAAACTAAACAACTAAACGAACATTTCTTAGCATACAATCCCCAAAGATGTCATCAAAGAGAAGGCTATTTGTAATATCCCGCTTAGACGTAACTTTTATCCGTATCATATAAGTTCGAGTGAGCAAGGGCATAATCGTCATTGTGCGAGAAAGGGGATTTAAATATTGAGGCAAGGCTTTGTTCTTTCATTTTTCCTCTTCTCCTCTCTCTCTACAAAGCTGAAAACTTCTCTCTCACTCCCACTAAGGCTCACGCCACCCTCTCCTTGCCACCATCCATCAATTTTCCTTCCAAAAACTCTTCGGTCACAAGCAAGCTAGCTTTGGGAGACTTAGAACAAGAGGAAGCTAAGGAAGAATCAAGGAAGGAAAGAAGATTGAAGCTAGGAATGGACAAGCTTGGCAAAGGATCAGAATCACAACAATTGCTAGGTGAGCTCCCAAGGATTTTAGAACTCACTTTGAGTGAGTTTGGGTGTGATTTATGTTATGAGCAATGTTTAGAAAGTTTTGTGCCCTAATCCCTACACTTGCTAATTCCTTGTTCAATCATGTTTTAACTGTCAATTTCCAATAGAAAATCATTCCTAACATCATTGGGATGCTTGGGTAAGTTGGATTGAGCTAAAATGGTGAAAAATACGATTTTGAGCAATTTCTGAACTGTCATGGTCGCTACAGCGAGCAGACCATTTCTGATTCTAGTCCTGGTCGCTATAGCCACGGATCCATCGCTACAGCGCGCTCACCAGAAACAGCTTGGTCAGCTGGGCTGTTTCGGGTGATCTGACGCGTCTGTACGAGGTTTTTCACTACGGTTTTCTCCAAAAACTTTAAGGAACTAAATAACACCATTTTAACTCGTCCAAAAAGCTTCCAAATGGATGAGATCTTGAAGGAGCAAGGAATATGCAATGTATGGGAAATGCTAGATTAAAGGGTAGACGAACTGGAATTGATTATAAGTGGGATAGTAAGCCCTAAGTAGGACATATGGTAATGATATGTCTAGATTCTTTGATAGGATAGCAAGTTGATGTACTCGATTAAGTGTACGAAAGTACAAGGAATGTTTCAACATTCAAAGCTTCAGATAAGCTTAAGGGGGTTCAGTTTCCCAACAATGATTAAGTGGCTTATGAGAACGATAAGCTTAGAACTTTATATTATAGGTTAAGTATCACATGATTAATTACGTGATGAATGCATCAGATATGCATATGTTCAGATGATGTATCAGATATACATATGATAAGTTAAGATTTATATTATAAAGATTATATGTGTTCAGCAGACTCCGGATTATGCCTGATGGGACTTCTCCGAGAGGGTTGTCCACACGTATGTTAAAGATGTAAACATGTCCAGCAGGCTCCGGATTATGCCGGATGGGACTTCTCCGAGAGGGTTGTCCACATGTAAGGTTTAAGTTATGTCCAGCAGGCTCCAGATTATGCCGGATGAGACTTCTCCGAGAGGACTGTCCACATAACGATAAGAGGAGTCCGGTGATTATCCTCAGATAGGAATTTTCATCAGTTATCAGGGGAATGTGCTCCGGGGTTACTCCACTCGGGGGAATTCCGTAAAATGAACTCAGATAATTATTGTATGTTCAACGCTAACTTTCTAACTTTATGTTAAAGTAAGATGTATATGTATTTATTACATGAGTTTATGACAAAGTAGTCATCAAATAACAGTTATCAGAAAATGATCATAGGATGTCCCCAGATCACTAAGTATGAGATTATGATATGTTATGAATATGAAAGAGTTATGCAGTGATCCTAGTTTTCCCCTTGATCACTAAGTTAACATGAAGTAGTCTAGTTTTCACGACTACACAGGTTAGTGGGAACAGGCAGGTTTAATCCCTTATGGGAACAATTTAAGGTTTGGCGATCATAGGTATCCCTAAGATTGCCATCAGGGTAGGCATGGCGACCCTAGGTTCCCCGTGGTTGCCAACAGTAGGTTGGGGTGGAGCTCACTGAGACATTATGTCTCATCCCAATCCTTCTGGTGCAGGTTTATAGGTAAGCAAGAGGTTCGTGATGAAGTTCTTCAGGGAGACGCTGAATGGAGTGCAGATGCTCGACTTGTACCAGCTCAGGAGGTTGTCAGGAATTGTATAAGTGTATTTTTATGGTACTTAATTGGTTGTATAAACGAGCATGTTTGTATTCATTCAGTTGTATTTGTATTATTATTATTATTGAAAAATTTGATGTATCCAGTATCAGTTAAGACACATGCTAATATTCTAGATTAAATTAGTATGGGTGTTACACTATTAAGCTCACAAGGAGGGGTCTCCAAAAGAATAAAATCCAAAAATTCATGGTAAGGCTAAAGTTGGCAAGCCAATCAGCACTTATGTTGCCTTCTTTCATGGTGTGATGAACTTGAATGTGCCAATTACGATTCAAAATATTTTGACTACGCCGAATGAGCACAAGGGTTGTCTCATTCATCTTGCAATTATTTGTTACCATGTCAATAATGAACTTTGAATCACTTTCAACACAAAGTTGAGAAATGTCGTCCCTCCAAGCCAACTCTAGACCAAGGTACATACCCCACATCTCTGCATGAAGAGCATCATAAGCGTCAATCTTGCGAACAAAACCTTTGATCCATCTACCATTAGCATCCCGAAGCAGGCTTCCATAGACTGAACGATCTCCATTTCTTTGCACGTCCCATCACAATTGAGTTTGACTCATCCCTCTTGAAGATATTGTCAGCCAATATAAATTGTTTCAGTGTGTCGAGTATCCATTAATTGAAAATGATTACGAGTAAATCTTCAATATTAATAGTAAACCGTTGGATGATACTTGTGGGATTCTCCAGTCTCTGAAAATTTTCCTCAAAGCCTGTCTTGTTTCGCCGCTTCCATAAATATCAGCAAGTAGTCATGAAAGTTGTCTTCCACTTAGAGTTGAGATCTCTGTTCCAACGCTTGTTACAACAGTTAAACCGTCATAAAAATTGCTTTCGATGAAACTAACTTTGTTTAAAAGTAAATTGAAGATACACTGATTTATGTTTTGATATATTTATGTAAAAATAATTTGAAGAAGAAATTTGAATGTCAAAATTATTTTTATAATCAAATTTGTTTTTGACAAAATTTATTATGCTTAAATATATAGGTAGTACCAAACAATTCTTATAAGCCTTCCTTCAACCATGCATGCAGTCTCATACATGCACGGCCTCAGGATCCCTCTCATTCAGATGTGATTCAGTTCGTCTATAAGCTGTCGGGAGCCGCTCATTGTCATGCCTTGTGCACCGACGACCACTCCCCGTCCTCGTCAGCCTTGGGTGTTACAGAAATTAACAGTACAATGGGTACTTGATTTTTATTTTAGTTTCTAGAAAAACAAGTGGCTTCTATCAATGGACTAGAAGGTAATACAAGGTAAATATGCAGGGGGTAAGTACAAACGAATTTAGGGGGAGAATTAAGAAGGGTCACACATAATGGTTCCATAATTCACACTCTTTCATTAATTTTTGATCTGAAAATTATCTTAGAGTGTGTTTGGATGAGGTAATTGAGAAATTTTAAAGAATTTAGAATTCTAGGCAATTCAAATGATTCAATTAAATTACCTTCATTTCTCAATACTTTTGTTTGGATGGAGTAATAAAAAATTTCATTGTCATATTTTTTGGGCAACTTTTATAAATTTTAATTTTTTTGGGCCAAATTTAAAAATTGAAATTAGGGGTCAATTTGTAAATTTCAAAAAATTTGAGGGGTCAAATTATAATTTTTGAAAAATTGAGGGGTCAATTTGCAATTTATTGTAAATTTATTGGGGTCAATTTAAAAACTTTGGAAAATTTGAGGACTAAAATGCAAAATTTGAAAAATTATAACAATGAAGAAATTTGAAATTCTTAGCTTTTAGGTGTCATTTGAAATTCTCTAAATTTAACTTGAACAAATTTTCATCATTTTGAAAATTCTTCAAATTATTATCCAAATAATGGAATTCACCTCAAAGTATTTGAATTCCCTCAAAACATTACATTACCTCAAAACATTCCCCCATCCAAACACACTCTTAGACTGCTTGATGATTCTCGAAATTATCATGGGTAAAGCAAAGGTGTTGTTTTGGTGATGGTAGTGGTGTAGTGATGAGATATTAAAGTTGTTGGTGGTGGTGGTGGTGTTGTTGTTTAGTGTTTTTTTTTTCTAGTTTTATATGATGAGAAAGAGTGAGTGTTTCTTTTAACAATTTTTTCTGGGTTTTTTTTTTTCTTCTGGGTTGTATGTTTATGAAGGTGAATGAAGAAGATGAAGAAGAGGATGGAAGAAGATAAAGAAAGGAACGAAAACAATTAAATGATGTTAGTGCACTATTAGATACAATATACCTCAAAGATCCAATGGTTTATTTTTTGACAAATAAATCAAACGGTTTAGATTTAAAAATTAATGAAGTTTATGGTGGACTACCTATAATATTGGTTCACCTAAGGCATTTGGAGGTTAATCCATTGACGGAAGAGACCAAATTGTGTAACGCGTATGAACTTAAAGGACAAAAATGGACCAAAAATCAATTATGGGACCAAAGCGATACCAAAAAATTAGGTAAGGGACAAATAGAGCAATTTAGCCCAAAAAGAATTATAGTTAAAATTAAATTATTAACTAAACCAAATTAAATTAATTTTTTAAAAGACTCAAATACCACGTTGATACCTTAATTTATTTTAAAGTTCAGTTTAGTCCATTAACTTTAAAATCGGTCAATTTGATCCCTTAACTTTTCTTAAAATTAAAGTAAAGTATGGTCCCTTAATTTTAAAATCGACCAGTTTAGTCCCTTAAGTTATGCTATTTAATGTAACTTGGTACATTAACTTAAGAAAATATACAATCATATAATCTATTAAACGACGAAATTGCATTAACTTACATAATGTAAGGGATCAAGTTGCATTAACTTACATAAGTTAAATGACTAAATTGACTAGTTTTAAAGTTTATGGACCAAACTAAACTTTTAAAATAAGTAAATGGGTCAAATTGACCGGCTTTAAAGTTAAGGGACCAAAGTGGTATCTAAAACTTTAAAAAAAATTACAGAATCGATTAAATAATTTTTTAATAAAAATCCCACATGATTATAGTCAAAATTTAATTAAGGATTACGATGCAAATGTTATAAAAAATAATGATCTAAAAATATTCAGGAAAAAAAAAAAGCAATGTAAGTACTAAGTAGAAATAAGAGCAGATAGAGTGAATGTACAGATACCATAAATGAGCCTCCCGCCATTCTCACTCTCTTCTCTCTTTTGTTCTCACAAAATAATCACAAAACTTTTAATCTCTCTCATTAACTAAAAATCATATTACACCATTTTCACAATTCTCTATCTTCTCCTCCCTTATTCTTCCTCCAGTTTTATGATTTTTGAATTGTTTTTCAATTTATGGTCTCCTCCATCATAATCACATAGTGAAAGAGAGTGGTGACAAAAATATAAAAGATAAAGTGGTTAGAAAAATATGATTTGAATTTTGAAATTCAAAATGGAGGGAAAACGATAAGAAAAAGATAAAGATTTTGTAAGGGTGATTTAGAGAGTTTAGCAACACATTCTATTCATGTGTTTATAGTAGATTTAATTCCTACATATTTACTGTATCTTCTAATCAAATAAGAAATTTTAAACGTGTCATGATACAATATGAAATTGTATTATAACAATAGTGTATTAGACATTAGTGCTTGCGACTTGCGAGGGAATGATGGAGTATTGCAATAACATTTAAATTAATGTGTGTGGTAGTGTGTGTGTGTGTATATATATAGAGAAAAGATACCACGTCTGTTTTAATATTTAATTGAAACATTTTTATTACAAGCTAAAGTAGTTTTACTTTAAAAAATCTTAAGTTGTCGGTGGTGGGTTATGAATAAATTTAGTTTTACTTATGATTATTTTTTCCTTTGCATCAATTTGATGAATTTTACTCCTCATGTGCCAATTTTTCTAACCTTTCAAATCATCTCTTAAGTCGTAATAATAAATAAAGAGATCACAACGTTCGAATAAATCTAAATCTATTAAGCATTATTTAATAGTATTTTCAATTACAACGTATAAAGTTTTTTTTCTTCGAAGTCAACATCTTTTATTAAGAGAACAAATCAACAAAGAACAACGACCCAATAGTTTTTGCAGCTTGAGTAAGTTCATGGAAAACTTCATTGCAAACTCTACTAACAAATTGAACAACATAATCTACTAAACGAGAAGAAAAGACATTTGAAACAATAATCGGAATATATAATTACTTTACTCAATTTTAAATCATCAACCATTTGGAGGCACCACTAATGATCCGAGACAAGAATCAGGGGTGATAAAATCTAGGGATGGCAAAGCGGTCCAACCCAACCCGCCCCGCCCCGTCATTACCCCGTCAAAAAAGGGGCGGAGCGGGGCGGACCAACTAGTGATGGCGGATTGAAAATCTCACCCCGCCCCGTTTCATGGCGGATTGGCGGGGTGCCCCGTCAATTTTTTTTTTAAATAATTGATAAATTCGCAAAAACTTGTAAAAATAACATAAAATTAAAGACCATTCAAAGAAATTAAAATATAAAACAAAACTTCAAAAACATCCATGATCCATTAAAACAACAAGGAAACCATAAAACCTTAATGAAATAGTCTCAACGTGTGAAGTATATTTCCAATTGCAAGTACACCATACAAACAAATACTAATAGATTATAAATCTAACCTTTTTGAAGCTTGTCTTGTAGCTAGATGAGATATCAGACACACCAAAACCAGACTCCAGAGAGATGAAAAGTTGTAACCGTCAATAAGAGTGAGAAGAAAATGACAAAGTTTAGTGTATATATAAAACCGTAATGATAGATTAGGTTAATTGAGTTTCTAATATGGGCTGAATTTAGAAGAGCAATTTATAATGTGTTTTTTTTTTTTTTTGCTTAAGCCCAACGGGCCAACTCGCCCCGCCCCGTCACCACCCCGTTTTTTAGCGGGTTATGCGGGGCGGGTACCCTACTAATGGCGGATTGAAAATCTCAACCCACCCCGTCAAAATTGACGGGCTAAACGGGCCGCCCCGACGGGCCCAACCCGTTTTGCCATCCCTAATAAAATCATATATATGTAGTAAGAGATTAGATCTATTGCCTCTGAGTGTAAGTCAACAGATTTATGTCAAGTAATTTGGACCGTTAAATGGAAATGGTTTTGTGATTCAAAACATTCATGCGAAAAAATTCAAAATTTGTATCGTGTACATTTGTTTTGCTATGATGATTTGCCTTCTTTCATAAACATTCATTTGCCACCAAGCAAACAAGAACATTGTTAAGGGAAAAAAAATCCAATAAGTTTGAATACGTTAGAACTCTTGTGGAACTCATATTACTCACTCTTCATGTATAAACAAATTTTAACCTTTTTTTTTCTTTTTTACAAAAATAATATGTTTTTCAATAATAGTTCGAACAATATATCTGGAGAGGAAAACACCGAAATCGGGTTCAAATCTACTATTCAATCTAAGATTAATTGAACTTCCTAAGTTGCCCTTACGAAATCTCCATATAAAGAAGTTGGTTTATCTCACCTCTTTTGCATATCATTAATCTTTGTTAGTTTATATTTTTAAACTCTTTGCTTTATGTTTTTCATATCCTTTGAAGAAAATAAATCTGGCTTAATAGGTGATGGCTTATCTTACAAATATGATAAAATTTACATGGTCTTCTATTCATCTCCATTCAAAGTATGGTGAGAATGATTGAATGTGACATTGAAGGATTCGGAAGGCTTGCTCGTCAAAAGAGACATTGTCGAGCTAATCAGAGTAATGAATTTCTAGATGAGTATTCTTTATTGACATGTAGTTTAAATTATTTTATTCCTTTACTATTTTATTGTTTCAACTTCTATTAGCTATGTGTGTTTTTATTTTTCATAGATGATATAGGATTGTTTAATATTGACTCGGTTTAATGGTGGACACTATTATTTATGGTAAATTTTCGTAAAATATTATTATTTTTCTCTATTTTCATTATTATAAAATTAATTTTTTATTAAAAAAGGTAAAGGTCTATCATTGGACCATTTTTGTGAGGTCATATTAGACATATCTTGATTATGAGGTTATATAATTTAGGTTAAAATATATGAAAGGTCTTTGCAAATATATCTCATTTGGTTTTTGGTCCCTGTAAAAAAAAATTGAAATTCGTCCTTGCAAAAAATTTTATTTTTTAAAAAAGATCATTGGGCCCATTTAAAGACTTATGTGGCACTTTGGCGCTGATGTGACAGTTGTTGACTGTGCAACTTTTGTCACGTGGCGCTGATTTGGCAATTACCATATTTTAAAATCATTTTAAAAATCAGAATATCTATTTTCAAAATTAAAAAATATTAAATTTTAATTAAAATAAAAACCAGAAAATAATAGAAACAACAACAATCCTCATCTTCAACAATTCCAAACTGATCCTTGTTCATCCAGAAAAATTCATTAAAATCAAAATTCTCTCAAATCCAATCCCAACTCTTCTTCTCTCCAATATTCTTCCCTGTTTTCACAACCATATCATAATCATCACCAACAACTCTTTAGATCTCCTGATTTGCAAAGACTCAAATTCATCAACTTCTACTCTCACCCACCTTATTGATCCCAACAAGAACAACCTCAAACTTCACAACTTCAAACCTACAAAAATGAAATCCACGTCCCTCAACTCGCTAGATCTCTGTCTGTATTACAAATTTGAAAACATCAACGTTTTTTTAATCAATTTCGTGATCTAAACACAAACTTGATATTAATCTCAGAAGTATCTGCTCTGTTGTTGTTGCAAACGTTTCGACACAGAATTTGATTTTGAATAGCTGTGAAAAGATGAAATCATGGGTTGGTTATGAATATGGGTCACATAGGTTGATTAAATTGAATGTAGCAAATCTGAAACTCCAATTATTTCACGTAATAGTGATTTGTTTAAGATTTGGGGTAATCGAATTTTTATAGGTTTATTCATGCGAAGGCTGAAGGGAGACGAAAAGGGAGAAGGAACAATAAGTTCATGGAGGGAGACGAGAGGAAGATGGAGTGTGTTGTTTTGGAAATTTTAATTAAATGAAATAGTTGTTGTTGGGTTAGCAGACCTTGAAGAATTGGATGAACTCATCACAGATGGTGGATACCATGAGTCCATGACTGCTGTGATGAAGCTTCATGTTGCTCTTGTTAAAGAAGGCTTTGATGTTGTTGTGAGATCCCCTACAGATCAACCACCATCAACAAAAACAACGACAGCAAAAAAAAAAAAACAATATCAACATCAATATAAAATTAAGGAAAAACATTTTTTGATTTATTATTTTATTTTATATTTATTTACAATTTAATTTTTAATTTCGAAAATGATTTTTCGGAATTTATAAAATATTATTTTTCTTTTTTTACTTATGTTATAAAATATTTTTGATTACAAATTTTGTAATCTTTTAAGTAACACAAAAAATTTCTACAGCTTTTAAGTCTTGATGTTTCCACATCCATGACGAAAGAGATGTTATGAATGATTAAAAGTCAACTTGGGAGTAAATTTATTAAGTTTATTGTTTGGTTTCGATAAGTTATAACTATTACTATTCTAAACCATGTTTATTATCAAGATTCTCTAATTCTCTAATAGATGATAAATGTTTATGATCCATTTGATTGATTTTACATTTCGAGGCCTAAGTAGAAATTTGATATTATCCTTCAAGAGACTAATTTTGTTGAAGACAACGGAAAACATGATTTTCGTTTTTTAACTTTTGTCATTTGTTATTTCTATCTACGAGTGACTTGTATACCTTATTAATCAGATTATGTTTATGTTGATGAATGATTGTGACTGTGGTTTTTGTTTAAGTAGTCTATGGTTTTACCAAACTCTCATTCACATAGACTAGATATACTCAAACTCGGTTAAATATGTTTAGCCACTTTTTGGTAAACACATATAAGAAAATAAGAAAAATGTTAACAAGTTGCCCTTAGAGCACTGCTTATGGAATAAAAAAGATTTAACTTTTGTATAGATAATGATGTCATTATTGATTTGAAATATATTGACTTGTATTTTCAAAACAAAATTTCATAAGGAATGCACATAGAGTTATAGTTATATATATACCTATATAATAAGATTATATATTTGAAACAACTTTTGAAGGGGTTGAAATCCCTTGAAGAAGCTTAAAGTCAAACTTTCTATTGTCAACCGACATTATGTGACAGTTCAAAACATGAGGAAATTTTGACATTATGGATGGAACAATATCAATCACTGCACTTAATAAAGTAAGGAAGTTGTTCACACTTGAAATTCCTGGCAGGACTGAGTCTGAACCGTAAAACAGAGCTGAACAGAGTATGTTTAACAGAGGTTCAGAAGCAGCAAAAATAAAGACAGAAAGTAAAGAACATAGTGATTTGTTAACCTAGTTCAGTGACAACCACACCTACATCTGGAGGCTACCAAGCCAGGAAGGAAATCCACTAAATAGTATCAATTCAAAGACCTATGACAACAACCCCTGTTTCACAGCCTTCTCATTTAATCACTACCCGTATAGATTTCAACCTAGAAACTCCTAGACCTGAGACCCCTCTCACTTCCCTCAGTCAATCACTGCCCCAGTGATTATCAGACTCTAACAAATCAAACAAAGATGGAGACACTCTCCTAAAAACTCAATACATCACTTTTGCTTAAAAGCTTCAAGTGAATTACAACTCAATAAAAACAACCAACTCTAAACACTTGAGTGGTGTACAAAAACAAAGCACAAAGCTTACAGACTCAAAACCTAAGACTTAATCACTCAATGATAACTTTGGTTGAGTTGAATTCCTTCAATGACAGCGTCCTCTATTTATAGCTTCAGCAGCAACATAATTCTTGAATCAAATCTTCTTCAAAGATATATTCCCAGAATTCTTTAGAAGCAATTTATTTTTCAGAAATATATTTTTCAAAGATTTCTTTGAAAATATATTCACAAATAATTGAATCCAATCTTCAGATTATATCTTGCGAAATTAATCTTTCTTCTAGAAACAACAGCTTGAAGAATTCCTCAATTAAATCTTCAAAAGATAATGTGAGAAAATAAAACAACTCCAAGACACAAGAAAGAACGCAACTTCTGAACGCAGAAAAACCAGTTTCTGAACGTGCTTCTGAAATGCAGCTTCTGAAGATTCAGTTTCTGATGAACAGTGCTTCTGAAGCGCAGCTTCTGATGAACAGTGATTCTGAAGTTCAGCTTCTGAAGTTCTGCTTCCAGCTTCTGAAGACACATTTCAGCTTCTGAAGACGCACATTGCTTGTATATTTGATTTTAGCAAAACATGAAGCCAACAACCAAATATCCAACAATCTCCCCCTTTGGCAAATTTTTGGCTAAAATCAATTTGAGCATAGAGAGAAACAACAAGCAAATTCTTCACAAAACATAACACAAATGTAGCAACAACAGAGTCAACAGCGGATGATTCACTACATTTCACACATACAACAGCAGCTTCTGAGGACACACACTCCCCCTGAAACACACAGCTTACTGAAACAGATCATCTTCCAATTCTGAACTTAATCAGAAAACACTTCCAGATCAGGAACCACATATTCTCCCCCTGAAACAGATCATTCAAGACCAAACAGAAACTCCTACTCCCCCTGAACTACTGAAACATATACATAGGAACAACTTCCCCTAAACACAGATACACAGAGACTCCCTCTGAACAACTATACCTTTCTCTCCCTTTTTATCCAAACAATTTTGACAAAACAACCATGTAATTACCAGGAGTAGAAAAACAAAAACACACCCAGAAAATAGAAACAGCAGAGGAAACAAAGGAACACACCCAGAAAAATTCAGAGGTTATAAACATCCATCACAACACCACACACAAAGCCTAGATCAGAACTATCATCAGTACCATCATCAAAACCATCACAGGATCAGAATCACAGAAACATGGTACTCACACACAGTCTTCACAGAAGAACAAAAACTGACTAAGCATCAGAAGAAAAATTTGTCATCAGACTCTGCATCAGAATCCACATCAGACTTGGATGGGGTAGATTCAGGGTTATTAACAACAACCTTAGAGGGGGGACACAGTTGCATCATCTTTGATTATCTTCACATGTGTTGCATCAGATGTTTTCTTCTGTCTTGCATCCATAAGAGCAAAATTCTTCATTCTACTCTTGTCAACCCTTTCACCTTTGTTGTTCCCATGAGATACTAAGAGGGCCTTGTTCCTAGTTATATTACCACCTTCAACAGACTTACTCTTATGGATCCTTTTAGTACCAATGGCATTTACCCCTTTAGGTCTCTATTCTTTCTTGACATTGCTTTTGTTCACAATTGGTTCCACTTTTCTAACTTGAACAAAAGTATGGCTGACCTTTGATTGAACATGAGGTTTTCTTTGTTGACAGTGCTTGGGGTATTCATGCAGCTTGTAACAGAAAGGCTTTATGTGCCCCTTTTTACCACAGTGATGACATACCCAAGGATGAGATGCCCTATTGCTCTTAGATCCCTGAGGTTGGTTCTGATGTTCCAACTTAGGTTTATCCATCATTGGATCACATATTTTAACAGCTGCACTGACCTTTTTAGTTGGATTTTGCTGTTTGTTCAAGGTTCTATCATCAAACCTAATTCCTTTTGGTTTCCCTTGGTTCTGACTCTCCAAAATCTCTTCAAGCATATCAGTACCAGTGTTCAACATTCTGTAACACCCATATAGAGATTGCCTAGGATCTCTTACGAGTATTAAAATTTCGTACTGGATACATTAAATACAATACAGAAAATTTGCTTATTATATATACAATATGAGAGTTCTGATACAATCCAAAAATCTGATACATAACATCTTAAGTAATACTCATCATAATACATTATCATAGTACAACATCAGACAAAACATAAGCAGCACGATCAATCCATAGCCTTCTCTTTACCTTTACGTCGTGCTACCTGCGAAGAACCTGCACCAGAAGGAAAGGGATGAGACATAACGTCTCAGTGAGCTCCTACCCTACCTACTGTTTGGCAACCACAGGGTACCTAGGGTCACCGTGCCTACCTCGGCGATCTGGGGAAAAACCTATGATCGCCAAGTCTTATCTTTACTTATTTCGCGATCAAGGGAAAGAACTAGGATCGCTCTTACTTAGTGATCAGGGAAACAGAATTATGATCACGTCTTATTACTAGGAACTAATTGTCCTATCTCTCAATACTTATACAAATAAATGTATTAATCTTTATATCTTTAAGTTAGAGGTTAGCGTTGAACAATCAATACTTATCTTGGTTCATTTTACGGAGTGCATCCGGGTGGAGTAACCCCGAAGTACATCTCCCTTCTAACCGGTGAAAATTCCTATCGTATCAGGCTAACACCGGACTCCTCTTGTCGTCGTGCGGTCATCCTTGCGGAATAACACGTCCCACTAGCGTGAACCTCCTGTGTCCCACTAGCGTGAACAACAGAAGACACGACTTAATAATCTTAACTCATGCGTATACCTCCCATGTCCCACTAGCGTGAACGATGAGAGACTCGAATTAATATGTTTTAACTTATGCATGAACCTCTCGTGTCCCACTAGCGTGAACAACGAAAGTCACGACTTAAACTTATTAGTCAATACTTTGCTTGGACCATTCATGTTCCACTAACGTGAACAACGAAGGTCAGGGCTTAATATCTGAGTAATTCTTGACTACTTAACCTATAATGGGTCCTAAGCTTGAACATTGAATTCATCTTGGCTTGCATGAACTTAAATGAATGTAGGGATTTCACTTACAAAGTAGTGATCCCATTACTAATCCCTTATATGTCTATATAACTTAGGAGTATAAGTATTTATCTCCTAATGCCATGCCTATTCCTCATCCTACCCTAATACCAAGCCAAAGCTCACGAACAAAAAGCTGGAAAAAGAGGAAATCGTAGCACGATTTCAAGAAATCGGAGCACGATATTTTGCGAAAGTTTTCATGAAATCAGGGCATAAAATCGTAGCCCGATGCCCAGAAATCGTAGCACGATTTTGGCTTCAGCAGCACTCATAATTTTACTTCCTAGGCTAAACCAAACATCCCCAATCATCAAAATAGTTTATGGGAATGAATTTTTACAAGGCATAAGGATGGATAATAGTATGATTAAGTAAGGAAATTGTATACAAAGGATTAGGGTACAAATTCTAAACCTTGATCTCAACTTGTAAAGAACACTAAAACTATACAAATGGGTTATACAACCCTATGGAGCTCACCTTAACCTTCAGCTGGTGTTAGCTAAGTTCTGGTTTTCCAAAAGCCTAAGCTTACTACCACCACTTCTCTTGATTATTTCCTTGTTCTTTCTCTTGTTCTTGCTCTTATTCTTGCTTTTCCAACTAAGCTTGCTTACAAAGCTTCTCACTAGATTGTGAATGAAGTTTGGATGGATGATAGTAGGGTGAGGGAGGGCGTGTGAGTAGAGTGAAGGGGAGAGGGGAAACTGAAAATGGAAGAGGAAAAGGAATGGAAGAATGTAGAAAAGATGGTAAGATTTTTCTTACCTCTTTCTTTTAAAACAATCTTCCTTTTCAAATTATTTACAATCTTGCCATTCCAATTATTTACTAAATTACCACTCTTGCTTAATGGTTTCTACACTGATAATAATTGCATCTAAGTGGGATATTACAATCTACCCCCCTTAAAGAAATTTCGTCCACGAAATTTAGAAGTTACCTGAAAATAAATGAGGATAGTGCTCTTGCATTTCTGACTCTAGCTCCCACGTCGCTTCGCCGTCAGGAGAACCTTTCCAAACAACTTTAACAATAGGGATTTCTTTGTTCCGCAAAGTCTTAACATCGCGATCAATTATCTGATCTGGCTCAGGTTGAAAAGTCAGGTCCGATCTTAAATCAATACTATCTAGTTCCACTGGTTGGAAAGGGTCGGGAATGAACTTCCTCAGCTGAGAGACGTGGAATACATCATGTAAACCTACATGGCCGGTGGCAGCGCTAACTGATAAGCTGCTGGACCGACACGTCGAAGTATCTGAAATGGTCCCACATACCTTGGACAAAGTTTCTTAGTCCTGAATGCTCCTCTTAACCCCAACTTGGGTGTAACTTTAAGGAATACATGGTCCCCTTCTTCAAACTCTAAGGGTCTTCGTCGCTTATCCGCATAACTTTTCTGACGACTTTGAGCTATTCTCATTTTATCCTGGATGGATTTAATCTTTAAAGTCGTCTCCTGAATTATCTCAGGTCCCAATATACTTTTATCTCCGACTTCAGCCCAACAAAGCGGGGTTCTACATTTTCTACCATATAGAGCTTCATAAGGTGCCATTGCAATGCTAGAATGGTAACTGTTGTTGTAAGAAAATTCAATCAATGGTAGGTGATCGTTCCAACTTCCTCCATCTTCTAGGATACATGCACGTAACATATCCTCTAACGTCTGAATAGTCCTCTCGGATTCTCCGTCTGTTTGAGGATGATGGGACGTGCTCATCTTTAATCTTGTCCCCAAAGCCTTCTGAAAAGCTTTCCAAAAGTGGGATGTGAAAATGGGATCTCTATCAGACACAATACTAACTGGCACACCATGGAGTTTCACAATCTCCGAAATAAACAACTC
Source organism: Medicago ruthenica (assembly GCA_018208015.1). Lineage (NCBI taxonomy): Eukaryota > Viridiplantae > Streptophyta > Magnoliopsida > Fabales > Fabaceae > Medicago > Medicago ruthenica. Next base: position 21,052,729 of record CM031375.1, read on the forward strand.
GGCATACTGAGAAGCTCGGTAAGTAGTCTTAACCGGCAAGAAATGAGCTGACTTGGTTAATCGGTCCACTATTACCCATATGGAGTCATGTCCTCGCTGTGTTCGAGGTAATCCACTCACAAAATCCATGGTTATATCTTCCCATTTCCATTGTGGAATTTCCAAAGGTACTAACATTCCTGCAGGCCTTTGATGTTCAATCTTCACCTGCTGACACACAATGCACCGTGACACAAATTCTGCAACATCTCTTTTCATGCTAGGCCACCAATAATCTCTTTTCAAATCTTGATACATCTTGGTGGTACCTGGGTGAATACTGAAACTGCTCTTGTGCGCCTCTTCTAAAATCAACCTTTTCAATTCCATATCATTCGGAACATAAATCCTCCCTTCAAACAGTAACATACCATCCGGTGCCCATGAAAACTCTGCTTGACTAACTTTCCTCTGAAGGTCCATATCCACAGATTGAGCTTGTGCAATCCTAGACCGTAGGTCGCAAGAAATCTCTAACTTGTTTAACAAGATACCACCATCCAAATCAGTAACATGGAGGTTAAGGCCTCTAAACTTCTCATATAACCCACACGTGTGCATCATCACCTCAGCTTTAACCAAAGCCTTTCGACTCAAAGCATCTGCTACCACATTCGCCTTTCCGGGGTGGTATTTCAAATCAAAATCAAAATCCTTCAAGTATTCCATCCATCGTCTTTGCCTCATGTTGAGGTCTCGCTGATCAAACAAGTATTTTAAACTCTTGTGATCACTAAACAAGTCAAACTGCGCACCATACAAATGATGTCTCCGTATCTTCAATGCAAACACTATTGCTGCTAACTCAAGATCATGGGTGGGGTAATTCTCTTCATGAGTCTTGAGCTGTCTAGAGGCATAAGCTATCACATTTTCTCCTTGCATGAGAACACTACCCAGTCCCTTGGAAGATGCATCGCAGAAAACGGTGTATCTCCTTTCAGGATCTGGTATTGCCAACACTGGCGCCTTGGTCAACTTCCTTTTCAAAACTCTGAAACTTTCTTCACATTCTTCATCCCAAATAAATGGCACATCCTTTCTGGTGAGGCGTGACAGAGATAAGGCAATCTGAGAAAACTTCATAATAAATCTTCGATAATAACCTGCCAAGCCTAAAAAGCTCCTGACTTCTGCTACATTCTTGGGTCTTTCCCAATTGAGAACAGCCTCTACTTTAGACGGATCAACAGCTACTCCTCCTTGAGAAATAACGTGACCCAAAAACTTAATCTCAGATAACCAGAATTCACACTTACTAAACTTAGCATACAGCTGTTTGTCTCTAAGGACATCCAATACAATTCTTAAATGTTGAGCATGCTCCTGAGGATCCTTAGAATAGATCAAAATGTCATCTATGAAAATCACCACAAATTGATCTAGGTAGGGCTGAAATATCCTGTTCATGTAATCCATAAATACTGCTGGTGCATTTGTTACACCGAAAGGCATAACCAAAAATTCATAGTGCCCATAACGCGTTCGAAACGCCGTCTTAGACACATCTGAAGATTTGATACGAATCTGATGGTAACCTGACCGGAGATCAATTTTAGAAAATATCGTTGCTCCTTTAAGCTGATCTAGGAGATCATCAATCCTGGGTAGAGGATATTTGTTCTTGATAGTCACTTTATTGAGTTGGCGGTAATCAATACACAGCCTCATGCTCCCATCTTTCTTCTTGACTAACAAAACTGGAGCACCCCAAGGTGATACACTGGGCCTGATAAAATGCTTCTGGATTAACTCCTCGAGTTGAGACTTCAGCTCCTTCAGTTCCGTTGGTGACATTCTGTACGGTGCCACAGATACTGGCTCCGCTCCTAGAATCAAATCAATTGAAAATTCTACCTCACGCTCTGGAGGTAAACTAGTTACTTCTGAAGGAAAAACATCTAAGTACTCATTCACAACAGGAATATCACTGGGACTTAATTCTGATTCTGAAGCTACAGTGAGCATCACATAAAACCCTTTATCTTGAGCACAAATAAACTGGATTAACTGATGGGTGCGGTTAATCAATTCAGATAGAGCCACACCTTCCGCCGTATCACTGGTCGGCATATAAATACTCTTTTCAGAACATCCGATGTACACATGGTTAGCGGAGAGCCAATCCATGCCTAAGATCACATCCAATTGCTCCATCGGAAGACAAACTAAGTCAACATAATAGGTCTTACTAGACACAGTGATAGGACAATTTTCACAAACATACTTTGCCTCAATTCCGCCTTCAGTAGCGGTAGATACTAACATTGGAGGGTTCAACGGAGACAAAGGTAATTGCAACGTCTCCACACATTTATATGAAATAAAAGAACACGTAGCGCCGCAATCAAAAAGAACTTTTACTGGATATGTACCAAGATAACACATACTGGCAATCAAATCTTCATTGGCTAAAGCCTTTGCGCCATCAAGGGAGTACGCCCTTCCTTTACTAGTGGTTGTCCCTTCAGCTGCTCCTTTAATACGCCTATTAGGACACTCTGTGATAAAATGCCCTGGCTGTTTGCATCCATAACAAATACCAGCTCCCATCAAGCACTCTCCTTTATGCATCCTACCACACGTCTTGCAAGTAGGATAAGGCCGTGAAGGATTATGTTGTGGAGAGTATGTCTGTTTCCCTCTCTGAGGGGAACCTTTAGGCTTAAGCTTGTCGTGATACTTATCAGACATTCTACTCTTCTTCTTCTCATAAGCTGCCGCTCTTTCTTTCGAAGCTTTAGCAAGTCCTGCTTCAACCACCAAGCTATCATGCACTAGTTCATCATAACTTGTCGTTCTTTGGAGACTCACAGCAGTGTCAATCTCGCCTCTTAAACCTCTTTTGTACTGATTCATTTTCCACACTTCATTCTCAGCATATTCATTGTGTGTGGAGTAATAGGACAACTCTTCAAACTTCTTTGTGAATTCAGTCACTGACATGCTACCTTGTTTCAACTCCAGGAATTCTTGCTCCTTCTTTACCTTGTAAGACAAAGGTAAATATTTCTCCAACATCACTTCTTTAAAGTTTACCCAATTAACTTCTACACCATTGGCTTCCATCCTGCGCTGAGCAGATTCCCACCAGTCTTCTGTTGCGCCTTTGAGTTGGTTTGTGGCATAGACCACTTTGTCCTCTTCTGAGCATTCAGCCATTCTAAAGATCTTCTCCATCTGCTTAATCCACTTTCTTGCTTCTTGAGGTTCACCTTCTCCATTGAACTCCGGAGGGTGATGTCTGTTATACTCCCGGAACACGGGGTTACCAATTACTGGAGGTGGTGGTGGCTGTGGATGGAAACCTTGACCTTGTTGCATCATTTCCATCCATTGTTGTTGAGCTTGGGCCTGTTGCTGGGACTGTTGTTGCATCATCAGCATCATTTGCTGATACTGTAATGCGTTTTGAGCTTGCTGCTCCTGATACTGCTGCTGCCAGGCCTGTTGTTGTTGAATCATTTGTTCCCAAGAATTCATGCTGGGTCCTCCACTTTCGTCACTGGCTTGATTAGTACGAGGTCTACCTCTTCTTCTCCCAGACATCTTATCCTAGCTGTCATATACAAGTCAAAGTGATCAGTTTTAACTGAACATAACCTCTAGAATAATGTCCTGGATCCAAGAGGTCCACAAACTTGGATTGTACTTTAATGACCCAAGGCACGGTCTGAATCGACCTGCTCTGATACCAAATTGTAACACCCATACAGAGATTGCCTAGGATCTCTTACGAGTATTAAAATTTCGTACTGGATACATTAAATACAATACAGAAAATTTGCTTATTATATATACAATATGAGAGTTCTGATACAATCCAAAAATCTGATACATAACATCTTCAGTAATACTCATCATAATACATTATCATAGTACAACATCAGACAAAACATAAGCAGCACGATCAATCCATAGCCTTCTCTTTACCTTTACGTCGTGCTACCTGCGAAGAACCTGCACCAGAAGGAAAGGGATGAGACATAACGTCTCAGTGAGCTCCTACCCTACCTACTGTTTGGCAACCACAGGGTACCTAGGGTCACCGTGCCTACCTCGGCGATCTGGGGAAAAACCTATGATCGCCAAGTCTTATCTTTACTTATTTCGCGATCAAGGGAAAGAACTAGGATCGCTCTTACTTAGTGATCAGGGAAACAGAATTATGATCACGTCTTATTACTAGGAACTAATTGTCCTATCTCTCAATACTTATACAAATAAATGTATTAATCTTTATATCTTTAAGTTAGAGGTTAGCGTTGAACAATCAATACTTATCTTGGTTCATTTTACGGAGTGCATCCGGGTGGAGTAACCCCGAAGTACATCTCCCTTCTAACCGGTGAAAATTCTTATCGTATCAGGCTAACACCGGACTCCTCTTGTCGTCGTGCGGTCATCCTTGCGGAATAACACGTCCCACTAGCGTGAACCTCCTGTGTCCCACTAGCGTGAACAACAGAAGACACGACTTAATAATCTTAACTCATGCGTATACCTCCCATGTCCCACTAGCGTGAACGATGAGAGACGCGAATTAATATGTTTTAACTTATGCATGAACCTCTCGTGTCCCACTAGCGTGAACAACGAAAGTCACGACTTAAACTTATTAGTCAATACTTTGCTTGGACCATTCATGTTCCACTAACGTGAACAACGAAGGTCAGGGCTTAATATCTGAGTAATTCTTGACTACTTAACCTATAATGGGTCCTAAGCTTGAACATTGAATTCATCTTGGCTTGCATGAACTTAAATGAATGTAGGGATTTCACTTACAAAGAAGTGATCCCATTACTAATCCCTTATATGTCTATATAACTTAGGAGTATAAGTATTCATCTCCTAATGCCATGCCTATTCCTCATCCTACCCTAATACCAAGCCAAAGCTCACGAACAAAAAGCTGGGAAAAGAGGAAATCGTAGCACGATTTCAAGAAATCGGAGCACGATATTTTGCGAAAGTTTTCATGAAATCAGGGCATAAAATCGTAGCCCGATGCCCAGAAATCGTAGCACGATTTTGGCTTCAGCAGCACTCATAATTTTACTTCCTAGGCTAAACCAAACATCCCCAATCATCAAAATAGCTTATGGGAATGAATTTTTACAAGGCATAAGGATGGATAATAGTATGATTAAGTAAGGAAATTGTATACAAAGGATTAGGGTACAAATTCTAAACCTTGATCTCAACTTGTAAATAACACTAAAACTATACAAATGGGTTATACAACCCTATGGAGCTCACCTTAACCTTCAGCTGGTGTTAGCTAAGTTCTGGTTTTCCAAAAGCCTAAGCTTACTACCACCACTTCTCTTGATTATTTCCTTGTTCTTTCTCTTGTTCTTGCTCTTATTCTTGCTTTTCCAACTAAGCTTGCTTACAAAGCTTCTCACTAGATTGTGAATGAAGTTTGGATGGATGATAGTAGGGTGAGGGAGGGCGTGTGAGTAGAGTGAAGGGGAGAGGGGAAACTGAAAATGGAAGAGGAAAAGGAATGGAAGAATGTAGAAAAGATGGTAAGATTTTTCTTACCTCTTTCTTTTAAAACAATCTTCCTTTTCAAATTATTTACAATCTTGCCATTCCAATTATTTACTAAATTACCACTCTTGCTTAATGGTTTCTACACTGATAATAATTGCATCTAAGTGGGATATTACACATTCTGACTTGCTTCTTCATATGTTCAAGTTGAGAGTTCAGTTGGGTTACCTTATCATTGAGCTCGGAAATTTGTGCTAGATGGTCACTTCTTTCAGCATGTAGTTGACTGACAGTCTTCTTCTGATTTATATACATCTTGTATAGTTCTTTGAAAGAGACAAGAAGTTCTTCATAAGTTAATGCTCCTTCTGAGTCCATTATGCCAGAAAAACCTTCCCTGGAGCTCACCCAAATACAGGCAGGGTGCCTGCTCTGATGCCAATTCAAATTCCTAGCAGAACTGAGTCTGAACCGTAAAACAGAGTTGAATAGAGTATGTTTAACAGAGGTTCAGAAGCAGCAAAAATAAAGACAGAAAGTAAAGAACACAGTGATTTGTTAACCCAGTTCGGTGACAACCACACCTACATCTAGAGGCTACCAAGCCAGGAAGGAAATCCACTAAATAGTAACAATTCAAAGACCTATGACAACAGCCCATGTTTCACAGCCTTCTCACTTAATCACTACCCGTATAGATTTCAACCTAGGAACTCCTAGACCTGAGACCCCTCTCACTTCCCTCAGTCAATCACTGCCCCAATGATTATCAGACTCTAACAAATCAAACAAAGATGGAGACACTCTCCTAAAAACTCAATACATCACTTTTGCTTAAAAGCTTCAAGTGAATTACAACTCAATAAAAACAACCAACTCTAAACACTTGAGTGGTGTACAAAAACAAAGCACAAAGCTTACAGACTCAAAACCTAGGACTTAATCTCTCAATGATAACTTTGGTTGAGTTGAATTCCTTTAATGACAGCGTCCTCTATTTATAGCTTCAGCAGCAACATAATTCTTGAATCAAATCTTCTTCAAAGATATATTCCCAGAATTCTTTAGAAGCAAATAGAAGCAATTTATTTTCCAGAAATATATTTTCCAAAGATTTCTTTGAAAATATATTCACAAATAATTGAATCCAATCTTCAGATTATATCTTGCGAAATTAATCTTTCTTCTAGAAACAACAGCTTGAAGAATTCGTCAATTAAATCTTCAAAAGATAATGTGAGAAAATAAAACAACTCCAAGACACAAGAAAGAACGCAGCTTCTGAACGCAGAAAAACCAGTTTCTGAACGTGCTTCTGAAATGCAGCTTCTGAAGATTCAGTTTCTGATGAACAGTGCTTCTGAAGCGCAGCTTCTGATGAACAGTGATTCTGAAGTTCAGCTTCTGAAGACCCAGCTTCTGAAGTTCTGCTTCCAGCTTCTGAAGACACATTTCAGCTTCTGAAGACGCACATTGCTTGTATATTTGATTTTAGCAAAACATGAAGCCAACAACCAAATATCCAACAACACTGAGTAACACGTATGGGTTAAGGATTATATCTAATGATAATGATGTCACTGATTCTAACCTAGTTGATTTTCCTACTGATAGAATAATAGTTATGGCTTCAAGAGTTATCCACAAAGGAAGTGTGGATGCATTTAACAATTTTTTGGTGAAAACATATATGAAAAATGTTGTCAAGTACACTTAGGAAAATTGTTTAAAAAACCAAAAGAAGTAACTTTTACATATATGGATAATGAAGAATAATGTTTTACCCACTTTACAAGCTAATTTACTTTCATTAAAAGGGCAGCTTAATCTTGATGTTATTTTTTGTGTTAATTTATTATTTACGCTAAATGTTGGTTTACATTTAATTTGCTGTATGGGTATGATACAATTAGAGTATAGTTCATTTATACTTTTAACTATACTTTATATTGAAATTCATATAAAACTCTATGATGAAAATTTCTCTAAATTCACACAAGAAAATCTTGATTTTGCGCATTTTTTGTTAAGGATCACTTATTTTATATGTTATAGATAATTAATTAGCTTATTACTAGAACATTTGAACAACATATCACAAACAAATAGAGAGATTTTTGGATTTTTGTTTAACAACAAAAGTAATGAATCTAACAAATGTGACAAAATATAAGTCCGCTTAATTTGATGTTGTTATTTTTGTTAATTTACTATTTTATGTCTATTGTTGGTTTACATTTAATTTCCCATATATTTTTTTAATAATCTAATGTTTGATCAAGAATTAACCAAGGGATGAAGTTTAAAGATTGGGGCTAAACATTCTCTTGTGGTAAGATTTCTAGAAATTTGAGTTTATATAATTTATAAAGTATTATTTTTCTTTTTTACTTATGTTATAAAATATTTTTGTTTACAAATTTTGTAATCTTTTAAGTAATACAAAAAATTTCTACAACTTTCAAGTCTTGATGTTTCCACATCCATGACGAAAGAGATGTTATTAATGATTAAAAGTCAACTTGGGAGTAACTTTATTAAGTTTGTTGTTTGGTTTCAATAAGGTATAACTATTACTATCCTGAACCAACCATGTATATTATCAAGATTATCTAATTCTCTATAGACGATGAATGTTATGATCCATTTGATTGATTTTGCATTTCGAGGTCTAAGTGGAAATTTAATATTATCTTTTAAGAAACTAATTTTGTTGAAGACAACGGAAAACATGATTTTCATTTTTTAACTTTTGTCATTTGTTATTTCTATCTACGAGTGACTTGTATACCATATTAATCAGATTATGTTCATGTTTATGTTGATGAATGATTGTGACTGTGGTTTTTGTTTAAGTAGTCTTGGTTTTACCAAACTCTCATTCACATAGACTAGATATACTCAAAGTCGGTTAAATATGTTTCGCCATTTTTTTTGGTAAACACATATAAGAAAATAAGAAAAATGTTAACAAGTTGCCCTTAGAACATTGTTTATGGAATAAAAAATATTTAACTTTTGTATAGATAATGATATCATTATTGATTTAAAATATATTGACTTGTATTTTCAAAACAAAATATCATAAGGAATGCACAGAGTTATATTTATATATATACATATATAATAAGATTATATATTTGAAACAACTTTTGAAGGGGTTGAAATCCCTTGAAGAAGCTTGAAGTCAAGCTTTTTATTGTCAACCAACATTATGTGACAGTTCAAAACAGGAGGAAATTTTGATATTATGGATGTAAGAATATCAATCACTGCACTTACTAAAGTAAGGAAGTTGTTCACGATGAGTAACACATGTGGTTTGAGGATTATATCTAATGATAATGATGTCACTGATTCTAACCTAGTTGGTTTTCCTACTGATAGAATAATAGTCGGGGCTTCAGGAGTTATCCACAAAGGAAGTGTGGATGCATTTAACAATTTCTTGGTGAAAACATATATGAAAAGTGTTGACAAGTACACTTAGGAGCATTGTTTAAAAAACTAAAAGCAGTAAATTTTATATATATAGATAATGAAGAATAATGTTTTACCCACTTTACAAGCTAATTTACTTTTATTAAAAGGACAACTTAATCTTGATGTTATTTTTTGTGTTAATTTATTAATTTACGCCAAATGTTGGTTTACATTGAATTTGTTGTATGGGTATGATACAGTTAGAGTATAGTTCATTTATACTTTTAAGTATACTTTCTATTGAAATTCATATAAAACTCTATGATGAAAGTTTCTCTAAATTCACACCAGAAAATCTTGATTTTGCACAATTTTTGTTAAGGATCACTTATTTTATATGTTATAGATAATTAATTGGCTTATTACTAGAACATTTGAACAACATATCACAAACAAATAGAGAGATTTTTGGATTTTTATTTAACAACAAAAGTAATGAATCAAACAAATGTGACAAAAAATAAGCCCGCTTAATTTGATGTTGTTATTTTTGTTAATTTACTATTTACATTTAATTTCCCATATATTTTTTTAATAATCTAATGTTTGATCAAGAATTGACCAAGGGATGAAGTTTAAAGATTGGGGCTAAACATTCTCTTGTGATAAGAATTATAGAAATTTGAGTTTATATAATTTATAAAGTATTATTTTTCTTTTCAACTTATGTTATAAAATATTTTTGTTTACAAATTTTGTAATCTCTTAAGTAATACAAAAAATTTCTACAGCTTTCAAGTCTTGATGTTTCCACATCCATGACGAAAGAGACGTTATTATTGATTAAAAATCAACTTGGGAGTAACTTTATTAATTTTGTTGTTTGGTTTCAATAAGGTATAACTATTACTATTCTAAACCAACCATATATATTATAAGATTTTCTAATTCTCTAATAGACGATGAATGTTATGATCCATTTGATTGATTTTGCATTTCGAGGTCTAAGTGGAAATTTAATATTATCTTTTAAGAGACTAATTTTGTTGAAGACAACGGAAAACATGATTTTCATTTTTTAACTTTTGTCATTTGTTATTTCTATCTACGAGTGACTTGTATACCATATTAATCAATTTTTGTTTATGTTGATGAATGGTTGTGACTGTGGTTTTTGTTTAAGTAGTGTATGGTTTTACCAAACTCTCATTCTCATAGACTAGATATACTCAAACTCGGTTAAATATGTTTAACCACTTTTTGGTAAACACATATAAGAAAATTAGAAAAATGTTAACAAGTTGTCCTTAGAGCATTGTTTAGGGAATAAAAAATATATAACTTTTATATAGATAATTATGTCATTATTGATTTGAAATATATTGACTTGTATTTTCAAAACAAAATTTCATAAGGAATGCACATAGATTTATATTTATATATATACACATATATAATAAGATTATATATTTGAAACAACTTTTGAAGGGATTGAAATCCTTTAGAAGAAGCTTGAATTCAAGGTTTCTATTGTCAACCAACATTATGTGACAGTTCAAAATAGGAGGAAATTTTGACGTTTTGGATGTAACAATATCGATCACTGCATTTGCTAAAGTAGGGAAGTTGTTCACACTAAGTAACACATGTGGTTTAATGATTATATCTAATGATAATGATGTCACTGATTCTAACCAACTTGTTTTTCCTACTCATACAATAATAATTGGGGCTTCAAGAGTTATCCACAAAGGAAGTGTGGATGCATTTAACAATTGTTTGGTGAAAACATATATGAAAAATGTTGACAAGTACACTTAGGAACATTGTTTAAAAAACAAAAAGAGTAACTTTTACATATATAGATAATGAAGAATAATGTTTTACCCATTTTAAAAGCTAATTTACTTTTATTAAAAGGACAGCTTAATCTTGATTTTATTTTTTGTGTTAATTTATTAATTTACGCCAAATATTGATTTATATTTAATTTTCCATAGAAAAAGTCTTCAATTTTTGTATGGGTATCATACATTTAGAGTATAGTTCATTTATACTTTTAAGTATACTTTCTATTGAAAGAGATGTTATTAATGATTAAAAGTCAACTTGGGAGTAACTTTATTAAGTCAAATGTTGGTTTATATTGAATTTGTTGTATGGGTATGATACAGTTAGAGTATAGTTCATTTATACTTTTAAGTATACTTTCTATTGAAACTCATATAAAACTCTATGATGAAAGTTTCTCTAAATTCACACCAGAAAATCTTGATTTTGCGCAATTTTTGTTAAGGATCACTTATTTTATATGTTATAGATAATTAATTGGCTTATTACTAGAACATTTGAATAACATATCACAAACAAATAGAGAGATTTTTGGATTTTTGTTTAACAACAAAAGTAATGAATCAAACAAATGTGACAAAAAATAAGCCCGCTTAATTTGATGTTTTTATTTTTGTTAATTTACTATTTACATTTAATTTCCCATATATTTTTTTAATAATCTAATGTTTGATCAAGAATTGACCAAGGGATGAAGTTTAAAGATTGGGGCTAAACATTGTCTTGTGATAAGAATTATAGAAATTTGAGTTTATATAATTTATAAAGTATTATTTTTCATTTTAACTTATGTTATAAAATATTTTTGTTTACAAATTTTGTAATCTCTTAAGTAATACAAAAAATTTCTATAGCGTTCAAGTCTTGATGTTTCCACATCCATGACGAAAGAATTCTTATTAATGATTAAAAGTCAACTTGGGAGTAACTTTATTAAGTTTGTTGTTTGGTTTCAATAAGGTATAACTATTACTATTTTAAACCAACCATGTATATTATCAAGATTTTCTAATTCTTTAATAGACGATGAATGTTATGATCCATTTGATTGATTTTGCATTTCGAGGTCTAAGTGGAAATTTAATATTATCTTTTAAGAGACTAATTTTGTTGAAGACAACGGAAAACATGATTTTCATTTTTTCACTTTTGTCATTTGTTATTTCTATTTACGAGTGACTTGTATACCATATTAATCAGTTTAAGTTTATGTTGATGAATGGTTGTGACTGTGGTTTTTGTTTAAGTAGTCTATGGTTTTACCAAACTCTCATTCACATAAACTAGATATACTCAAACTCGGTTAAATATGTTTAGCCACTTTTTGATAAACACATATAAGAAAATAAGAAAAATGTTAACAAGTTGCGAGTATGGTTTATGGAATGAAAAATATGTAACTTTTGTATAGATAATGATGTCATTATTGATTTGAAATATATTGACTTGTATTTTCAAAACAAAATTTCATAAGGAATGCACATAGATTTATATTTATATATATATATATATATATATATATAATAAGATTATATATTTGAAACAACTATTGAAGGGATTGAAATCCTTTAGAAGAAGCTTGAAGTCAAGCTTTCTATTGTCAACCAACATTATGTGACAATTCAAAATCGGAGAAAATTTTGACATTATGGATGTAAGAATATCAATCACTTTATTTGTTAAAGTAGAAAAGTTGTTCACACTAAGTAACACATGTGGTTTGATGATTATATCTAATGATAATGATGTCACAGATTTTAACCTAGTTGATTTTCCTACTGATAGAATAATAATTGGGGCTTCAAGAGTTATCCACAAAAGAAGTGTGGATGCATTTAACAATTTTTTAGTAAAAACATGTAAGAAAAATGTTGACAAGTACACTTAAGAACATTGTTTAAGGAACCAAAAAAAGTAACTTTTACATATATAGATAATGAAGAATAATGTTTTACCCACTTTGCAAGCTAATTTACTTTCATTCAAAGGGCAGTTTAATCTTGATGTTATTTTTTGTGTTAATTTATTAATTTACGCCAAATGTTGATTTATATTTAATTTTCCATAGAAAAAGTCTTCAATTTCTGTATGGGTTTCATACAGTTAGAGTATAGTTCATTTATACTTTTAACTATACTTTCTATTGAAATTCATATAAAACTCTATGATGAAAGTTTCTCTAAATTCACATAAGAAAATCTTGATTTTGCGCAATTTTTGTTAAGGATCACTTATTTTTATATGTTATAGATAATTAATTGGTTTATTACTAGAACATTTGAACAACATATCACAAACAAATAGAGAGATTTTTGGATTTTTGTATAACAATAAAAGTAATGAATCAAACAAATGTGACAAAAAATAAGCCTGCTTAATTTGATGTTATTATTTTTGTTAATTTATTATTTTATGTCTATTGTTGGTTTACATTTAATTTCACATAATTTTTTTTAATAATCTAATGTTTGATCAAGAACCAAGAGATGAAGTTTAAAGATTGGGGCTAAACATTCTCTTGTGGTAAGATTTCTAGAAATTTGAGTTTATATAATTTATAAAATATTATTTTTCTTTTTTACTTATGTTATAAAATATTTTTGTTTACAAATTTTGTAATCTCTTAACTAATACAAAAAATTTCTACAGCTTTTAAGTCTTGATGTTTCCACATCCATGGCGAAAGAGATGTTATTAATGATTAAAAGTCAACTTGGGAGTAACTTTATTAAGTTTGTTGTTTGGTTTCAATAAGGTATAACTATTACTATTCTAAACCAACCATGTATATTATCAAGATTTTCTAATTCTCTAATAGACGATGAATGTTATGATCCATTTGATTGATTTTGCATTTCGAGGTCTAAGTGGGAATTTAATATTATCTTTTAAGAGACTAATTTTGTTGAAGACAACGGAAAAACATGATTTTCATTTTTTAACTTTTGTCATTTGTTATTTCTATCTACGAGTAACTTGTATACCATATTAATCAGATTATGTTTATGTTGATGAATGATTCTGACTGTGGTTTTTGTTTAAGTAGTCTATGGTTTTACCAAACTCTCATTTACATAGACTAGATATACTCAAACTCGGTTAAATATGTTTAGCCACTTTTTGGTAAACACATATAAGAAAATAAGAAAAATGTTAACAAGTTGCCCTTAGAGCATTGTTTATGGAATAAAACATATGTAACTTTTGTATAGATAATGATGTCATTATTGATTTGAAATATATTGACTTGTACTTTCAAAACAAAATTTTATAAGGAATGCACATAGATTTATATTTATATATATACATATATAATAAGATTATATATTTGAAACAACTTTTGAAGGGATTGAAATCTTTGGAATAGTCAAGCTTTCTATTGTCAACCAACATTATGTGACAGTACAAAATAGGAGGAAATTTTGACATTATGGATGTAACAATATCAATCACTGCAGTTGCTAAAGTAGGGAAGATGTTCACACTGAGTAACAACACATGTGGTTTGTGGATTATATCTAATGACAATGATGTCACTGATTCTAAGCTAATTGATTTTCCTACTGATAGAATAATAATTAAGACTTCAAGAGTTATCCACAAAGAAAGTGTGGATGCATTTAACAATTTTTTTGGTAGAAACATGTAAGAAAAATGTTGACAAGTACACTTCGGAACATTGTTTAAGGAACTAAAAGAATAACTTTTATATATATAGATAATAAAGTCATTATTACTTTGAAAAAAATTTGATTTCTATTTTCGAGACAATTTTTTTTTTATGCATTCTTCAAACAACGCAATGTCTTTAGAACATTTGTTTGCATGACCATAATTATAAAAACAGTATTATGCATGCACGTGTGTATATATATTTGAAACAACTTTTGGAAGAAGGTTGAAGTCAACCTCCAATTGTCAACAACATTATGTGACACTAAATATTTATAGTGGGACACCAATTTCTTTTAGTAATACAAAAATTTAGAATGTATAAATATTTACAGTGACATGAAATATTTTATAAGAGTATTTGTTAATTAGTTAGAGCGGTAATAAATTTTTGTACTAGTGCATTTGCAAAAGTATCTTTTATTATATCCATTTTTCAAAAAGAAGAAATAAAGAAGGAGAAGAAGAAGAAGATACAAAAGAACAGATAAAAATGAATGAGATATCAAATAAATAATAAATATGTTGCTCGTCTAATTTCAAAGTGGTTAATTATGTAATTTATAATTTTTCAATAAAATAATAGAACACTACGAAGTTTTATACAAATGTTAAAAAACAATTATTTGATAGATGAAATAGATACATAATACATAAATGTAATAGGGGAAAAATTTACAATAACTTTATATTTCTAACATATATAAGATTTATTATCGTATGACATGCATGAATCAAATAGTTATTTTTAATACATGAGGAACGAGAGAGATATGTATTATATGTAAGATATATCGGTTGCTTTTGCATGTAGTTGGTGTTGTTGTTTGTGATTTAAATTTATCACTTTAATATTCCTGTGTTAATACATGAATAAAGAGCGATATATGCATACTTTGCAAGATATATTGATGATTCGTGCATGTAGTTGTTGGTGTCGTCTGTGATTGAAATCCATAAATCTAAGAGTAATATTTAATTCATGAGAATGAGATAATATCTGTAACACCCATACTAATTAAACTGATACTGGATACATAAAAATTTTCAATAACAATATTACAACTGCATGAGTACAAATTGGCTCGTTTATACAATTCTCCAAATACCATTACAATTACTTATACATAAATTTGATAACCTCCTGAGCTGGTACATTACGAGCAACTGCACTCCATCCAGCGTCTTCCTGAAAAAACTTCATCACGAACCTCTTGCTTACCTGTAAACCTGCACCAGAAGGATTGGGATGAGACATAATGTCTCAGTGAGCTCCACCCAACCTACTGTTGGCAACCTCGGGGACACCTAAGGTCGCCATGCACTAACTCTTGGCAATCTTGGGGATTCCTACGATCGCCGTCAGTCTCTATCATATACTTATCATATACATGATCTCATACTTAGTGATCTGGGGATATGCTATGATCACTTCCTGTTATCTGAATAGTACTTGTCATAAACTTATGTAATGAATACATATACATCTTGCTTAACATAAAGTTAGAAATTTAGTGTTGAACATGCAATTACTTGTCTTGGTTCATTTTATGGAGTGCATCCGGGTGGAGTAACCCCGAAGGACACCTCCCATCATACCGGTGAAATTCCTATCATATCAGGCTAACACCAGACTCCTCTTATCGTTGTGTGGACAACCCTCTCGAAGAAGTCCCATCCGACATAATCCGGAGTCTGCTGAACACAACTTAACTTGCATGTGGACAACCCTCTCGGCGAAGTCCCATCCAGCATTATCCGGAGTTTGCTGAACATGCTTAAACCTTACATGTGGATAACCCTCTCGGCGAAGTCCCATCCGGCATAATCCGAAACCTGCTGGACATGTTTAATCTTTAACATATGTGTGGACAACCCTCTCGGAGAAGTCTCATCCGGCATAATCCGGAGTCTGCTGTACACGTTTAACATAATCTTATAATCTTACGTGTGGATAGCCCTTTCGAAGAAATCCCATCCGGCATAATCCGGAGTCTGCTGAACACGTATAATCTTTATAATTAAATTCTTAACTTGTTACTCATATGTATATCTGATACATTACATATCCATATGCATATCTAATGCATTCATCTAGTGTTAAATTATTTAACACTTAACCTATAATATAAGGTTTTAAGCTTATCGTTCTCATAAGCCACTTACTTGGTCGTTGGAAAACCAACCCTTAAGCTTATCTGAAGCTTTGAATGTTGAAACATTCCTTGTACTTTCGTACACTTAATTGTGTACACTTAAATCTTGTTTTTCTATCAAAGGATCTAAACATATCGTTATCATATGTCATGCTTAGGGCTTATAAACCCATCTATAACAATTCCTGTTCTTCTTATCTGAAATTATGTGGATAAAATACCCATCACTCTGTATGATACTTATCTTTATCCTAGAATAATCCTTGAAGGTTGATAAGTGCCAAAAATGAGTTAAAAAGCATAGTTAATTTAAGCACTTAAGTAGCTTGTTTTGCAAGTTATCATGAGAAAAGCTCATAATCACTGATCAAATGCCAAATATTGCTTTTACTTCTTTCCCCATCCATTTGTACAGGAAAATGCAAGCCAGGACATGATTTGAGCAAAGAATCAAGAAGAAAAGAATCTGATAAACTCGCCGAGCGAGCTAATGGCGAGTCCTTGGCGAGCTCAGACAGGGATTTTCAGGAGCAGGGGAGCTTGATTTCGCTCAACGACATCCCAAGGGCGGTTTAATGCTGCTGAAGACGTGGCTGAAAACCACTGGCAAAGACAGCAAATCTCGCCGAGCGAGTGAAATCTCGCCGAGCGAGATGTTACTTTCAGCTTTTAGTATTTAAGCTTTGTTTCATACTTTTTTGCGAAGAACATTATTATTACAGTTTAGTAGTAATATAGTTATAGCTTTTAGATAGAAAATAGGGCTAGAAGCTTTGATCTTCATGGAGCAAGAGTGATTGGAGTGTGGAATCAACTAAGACTCTTTGGGAAATCAAGAACTTAGGTTTGAATTTTCATCTTTCTTTACACTTTTGTATAGTTGTCATGAAAATGAACAACTAACTCCCTTTGTTGGGATTAGAGGTACTTTATCTAGCTTAGATGTAATGTTTGATTATGCAAATATATGATTTTAGCATATTCATTACCATGTTTTGATTTAAATGTTATTGACGAATACTTTTGAATCTTTGGTGAGAATAATCTTCTATCAAAATAAGAAATTCTAGACATGGAATTTGGTTTTGATAATCGCATAAAGTGTCAGAACGTAATGCTTTCGGATCGTTTGATAGATTGGGAAATCGTCGATTAAACGATACGATCGATCTCACGACATCATTTGGACACGAATGGTGTTGTCGAGTGATACATGATAATTTCGCTAAAACGCTAGAATTCATATGCATGATTTTTAGATTATTTTCGATGCCCGATTGAGGAACTCTAATCTCAACGCTTTTATTCCCTATTACTTGTAGTTTTTATTACCGCTTTTACATTCCATTAGTTTATATGCAAACAATCGTACAAACCCTTACTCAAAACGATAACGATTGTTGAAAGGCTCGAGATAGCGCACTAATCCCTGTGGAGACGATAATTTAAAAATACTTACTTTTGTTACGCAACTAACAAAATGGCGCTGTTGCCAGGGATTAATGTTTAGATATTTTGAGCATCACAACAATTTGTATTGTTTTTAGCTTTTGTATATATTCTTGTTAATATTTTTCTGCTCTTTTGTACATTGTTAAACTGTGTGTGCATTAACCCTCTTTGTTATACAAAGAAAATTTTCTTGTTAGTTACACTCATTTCAGATTCTCAACATAAAGGAAATCATGGCTGATCATCATGATTATTTCAACTTCTATACTCCATTCGAGTATGAATCCTATCAACAGTATCAACAATATCCGTCTGAAGATGAACAAATGGCAAGAACGGAAAATACTTTGAATATGTTCATGCAACAATCCATGATCAACATGCAAAATACCAACCAAAGATTGAGAGCGTTATCAATCCAATTGGAACTTTTGCAAGTTCAATTAAATTTTCTACTAAGAATCATGGATGTTCAGACCAATAATCAATCCACTTTTGAATTCGGAGAGATTGTTGAAGACGATGTTGATGAGAGTGAGGAAGAGATAATGTTAGAAGGATGTGGTATAAGGAAATTAGTGGAAGAAATAGAGATACCACACGAAGTAGAACTTCCTCAAGAAAGGTCAGAATCTGAAGAGGTCAGAACTGTTGATAGTGAAGAAGTGATGGATATTGAGAAAACCGAACATTTTTTTAACAAGGAAGAAACTTATGAAAAGAAGGGGAAGAAAGTGAGCAAGGCAGAACTTGAGTTTGTAAAAGATAGTATTTGTTCCTTGTTCATCAAACTCTGGATAGGGAGGTTATGGACTCCACATCAGCTATACTTCAAGTTCATGGAATTCCTCCCAAAGCAAAGGAATACAAAGGCTGATGTGCGTACCGTCTCATTTTGGCCACCCTAACGAAAAAGGCGTCGAGCTAACGACGTAAAACAAGCGCTTGTTGGGAGGCAACCCAATTTTATAAGTTTTTTATGCTTTATTAATGCTTTTTAGTAACCTTAGGTGAAGCTAAAATTGGCAAGTCTTGTGAAATGCTGCATTTTTGAAAATTCTGAAACCTGTCATTCTTGCGGAGCGAGACATTACTTCGCTGAGCGAAGCTTACTGATAAGCTCTTTAATAGCAAAGTATCAGATGCATGATAATGATAATGATAGATGTTTCAAAGTGCAAAGCCAAGTTACTTGTTTCTTGTTTTTATAGGTGTGTACTTGAATTTGAAATGAGTACTTTACACACCATTTATCTCATACAATTTTACGCGATAACATGCTTATTATGTGAACCACTTAGAACTAGCCTAAATGTGAGGAATCCTCAAGTGTTTTACATATATGCAGGAGACCGACATTCATTGTTTTACTTGGTTGTTTTATGTTAAATCTGATAATTGTTTTGAATTGTATGAAAGCACAGAAATGATCAAGGCATTCTTTTGAAATTAAGTAGAAACACTTGACCACAAAAAGCCTACCCTGTGAGAAGTGAGTATTTGATAACCCCATTGAGCCTAATGAATCAGAATCGTTAACTATGAACTGCCAATATTCATAAGCACAATGCTTAGTGAATTTGCCCGAGTTTTTCAAAATCCAGATCATAGTTAAATCACTATTGGATTCTGATATTTTACGTTCATTTTGAACCCTTAACCATCATGTGTATTTGTCCCTTGCCTATTGATAAGGGAACATTCAATTAAGGTATCATTTTGAATAAGTTGGGGAGAAAAGGGAGGTATTGTATGTCAAGTAATTGGTGAATTTTAAAAATTGATCTTGACAACAAAGAAAAAGAAAAGAAAAAGGAAAAGAAAAAAAAAAGAAAGAAAAGGAACAAAGAAAAAGAAAAGAAAAAAGAGAAAAATTCAATAAATAGAAAAAGTTGTCAAGATCAAAGTACTACTAGTATATCACCAAGGGTTGATAATGAAATTTTGGAGGAAGTTGTGTAAATAGAAAGAATGTTCCTCTATGCTTAGCCATTTGAATTCAATTTTTCCCACATATGACATTTCTTTTGGAAACCAAGCCAAGTTACAACCCTCAAAGACCTTTTGATCTATGCTTTTGTGCTTTTTGAGATGATATTTGGATGGACACATAACTTAATCAAGTTGTTAGCAGAATTGCCGGATGAGTGTTCAAAACCCTCACTTCATGATTTCAATTTGCTTATTTACTTTCAAAGAAGTGTGTTAGGTGTGGTTCATTGTTAGTTATGTTATTGACTTGAATTGTGTGATGTGAATTTTGTGTTTAGGACTTATGTCATATTCATAGTATATATCTAGATTAATGAGAAACTTCATACTTGCCGGCGCAATCCACATTTGAATTATGTCATCTGAAAACTTTTCATTTCTTTGCATGTATTGTACTTTTGTCCAAAACCTTGATTTTTCCATTTCTTTTGAGTCCTTTGTTTGAGGACAAACAAAGATTTAAGTTGGGGAGAGTGATAAGTGCCAAAAAATGAGTTAAAAAGCATAGTTAATTTAAGCACTTAAGTAGCTTGTTTTGCAAGTTATCAAAAGCTCATAATCACTGATCAAATGCCCAATATTGCTTTTACTTCTTTCCCCATCCATTTGTGCAGGAAAATGCAAGTCAGGACATGATTTGAGCAAAGAATCAAGAAGAAAAGAATCTGATAAACTCGCCGAGCGAGCTAATGGTGAGTCCTTAGCGAGCTCAGGCAGGGATTTTCAGGAGCAGGGGAGCTTGATTTCGCTCAACGAGATCCCAAGGGCGGATTAATGCTGCTGAAGACGTGGCTGAAAACCACTGGCAAAGACAGCAAATCTCGCGCGGGCGAGTGAAATCTCGCCGAGCGAGATGTCACTTTCAGCTTTTAGTATTTAAGCTTTGTTTCATACTTTTTTGCGAAGAACATTATTATTACAGTTTAGTAGTAATATAGTTATAGCTTTTAGATAGAAAATAGGGCTAGAAGCTTTGATCTTCATGGAGCAAGAGTGATTGGAGTGTGGAATCAACTAAGACTCTTTGGGAAATCAAGAACTTAGGTTTGAATTTTCATCTTTCTTTACACTTTTGTATAGTTGTCATGAAAATGAACAACTAACTCCCTTTGTTGGGATTGGAGATACTTTATCTAGCTTAGATGTAATATTTGATTATGCAAATATATGATTTTAGCAATTTATGTGATATTGAGTTATTCTTGCTATTCATTACCATGTTTTGATTTAAATGTTATTGACGAATATTTTTAAATCTTTGGTGAGAATAATCTTCTATCAAAATAAGAAATTCTAGACATGGAATTTGGTTTTGATAATCGCATAAAGTGTCGGAACGTAATGCTTTCGGATCGTTTGATAGATTGGGAAATCGTCGATTAAACGATACGATCGATCTCACGACATCATTTGGACACGAATGGTGTTGTCGAGTGATACGTGATAATTTCGCTAAAACGCTAGAATTCATATGCATGATTTTTAGATTATTTTCGATGCCCGATTGAGGAACTCTAATCTCAACGCTTTTATTCCCTATTACTTGTAGTTTTTATTACCGCTTTTACATTCCATTAGTTTATATGTAAACAATCGTACAAACCCTTACTCAAAACGATAACGATTGTTGAAAGGCTCGAGATAGCGCACTAATCCCTGTGGAGACGATAATTTAAAAATACTTACTTTTGTTACGCAACTAACAAAGGTTCATGAGTGTCTCTACCCCAAAGCATATCAAAGATCATTGGCATGGTACAATTGTTTGTTAATAAAATGTCATCCTGGACAACTTCGATTTGCGACCCTGAACTTCGCTGTGCGATCACCTGCGTTTGATCCTTCAGAGTCTGAAATCAGCTTCTGATGTCAGAGTCTGAAGCCAGCTTTTGAAGCTTCGCAGAGCAAAGTCTAGGCGATGGCTAGGCAAAGGTAGGCAGTAGCGAAACTCTGCTACTTCGCAGAGAAAACTCTTGGTCGCTCTGCGACTGTAGCAGGACTTAAAATTTTTTGAGAAACATGTTTCAACCTTAAAAACCTTGGTACCCAACTGCCCAGTGATCTTTGAAACATGTCAGAGACTCATTTTGAACCATAAAAACATATTGTAATCAAGGATTATACAGGAATCAAGCATAAGTATCAAAAGCGGAAAACTATCCTTTTTCCTAAATCTTAGGAATTAAGTTGTGATTCTCACACAAATATAACCCAAAAGGGATAAGTTACTCTACGAAACTCACCTAATAATTGCTGATCTTGCCCATCTTCCTTTTACCAAAACCCTAGCTTTGGATTTCCTCCTCTTGACTTGGTTTCTTTAGTTCCTCTTGCTTCAATCTTTCCCAAAAGCTTTCTTGCTTGCAGCTCAATAAAATAGGGAAGAAAATTGATGGATCAAGGCTGCTGATGATGACCGAATTCTAGAGAGAGAGGGAGAGAAAATCTGAACTTCTAGTGAGAGAAGGAAATGAGGAAAAATGAAGAAATATCAATCTTCCCCCTATTTATAGCCCTTCATCTCATAAGTACAATATTGCCCTTACTCGCTCGTAATTCTTCTGATACTGATAAAAGTTACCTTTAAGCGGGATGTTACAATATCAATAGTGTGTGATTTATCTAATATTTAAAATTGATTTTTTAATTTAAAATGAATAGTATATTAATTAAATTTTAATATTTCCTTTAGTTAAAAATATCATGCATTTGTCAAGGTTTTTAAGTTTCTAAAATAACTCTTTGTTAATCGATTCAAGTAAGTTGTGAATTAATTCATACCAACAAAAAGAATAAATTTAGTTGTTTGTTGCGACAGAATGTGTTCAATTTTGAGAAAAATAGTTGGTAGTGTTATTTTGTGTTGTTTGTTGTGATGTTTCTTAGATTTACTTCTATGTTGCAAAGTGATATTTATGTCTATGTTGCAAAGTGAGATTTATGAGTATGTTGTAAAGTGATATAGTTTTTAATTTTGACTCGTTGGACATATACCCATATGAATGCTATTAAAAAACATTAATGAATTTTCTTTTATATATTTTTGTTTTTATAAGTTTACGACTTAAATTTTTCATCAGGACTTTGGCACTAGATTTCTTTTTTCAAAACACTACCATTGTGTACAAACGATTTTTTTTAATACTGATTAAAAAGGACATCATTATTTAAGTTCGCCCAAGACACCATAATTTTCATGACTGGTCATGCGTTCATGTTCCAGACTAAGACATTGTATACCAGATGACACAACAAAATCTTAAACTAAGTAACATAACAATTCCCAAAAACAAATATGAAATTAAAATGCATAATTAAAATTAAACCAAGACAATTCACAATTCAAATTTATACAAATCTGAAGAAGTCAAGAAACATAAAGTACTTGATGAATGAGAGGGTTTGGAATGATTTGTAGAGAGTAAAATTCTTCCATGTATGTGATGATTTGAATTTTGAAATTTTTTCACTTTTTTTGTCAAAACAACTATTATGGGTTGATACATATGGTATCATGAGTCAACCCATGTTGAAAATTTTGAAGACAACAAAACAAAATAATACACAGTTCGATTCATACACAACATGCATTGACTAATCCTGTCACATTTCAAAACATGAATTGTCAAATTTCAACACATGAGTTGATTCATGGTGCAATACCTATGTTTTGATATTATGGATCCAAAGATTGCTACATTACTTTTATTATTTAAAAGAAAAAATTATTCGTGTTTTTCACTAAGAATTTCATGTCCCAAATTTCGGGTTGTTACACATGACAAGATCCAACTAGAAAATGGAAGAATCGAAAGTTGGTTTCAGAATGGTAAAGGTCTATCATTGGACCATTTTTGTGAGGTCATTTTAGACATACTTTGAATCATAATATGAAGATTTTTTTTTTGTACATTTTTATATTTAAAAGGGTTACCCTTTGAGTAGTTTATTTTTTGAGCTACTATGTGTCTATGTCCACCGAACTTAATAGCAAAAAAATTTCATTTAGTGAGTCAGTTCAATTTCGTTAAATATTCTTGTTTAACAAATGTAAAATATTTTCTTGCTAATTTTTTTTGATTCAATTAATATAGGGTCCTCAAGTGGCAATCACATCCTCAATTTGAACATATCTTGCGAGAAACCATTATGGCATTACTTTCCAAATAACATATGATATGGTACTATATTTCAACCTCCTATCTCTTTTGTTACTATTGGAAGACACAATATATTCGATCATTTCACGTCACAAGCCATGCCTGAGTTTGAACCGTTAAGGAATATCATATAATGTGTTAACACTTATTCTATATATCAATGGAAACCAACCGATGAAGAAATTAGTTCTTTGTTGTACCGTCATAATGATTTAGTCGATATGCTAGGATCACATGCATGACTAACCTGAATAAGAGAAAAATGTACAAACCCTTTTCCACATGCTATCACAAATCAAAGGTCGAAGGAAACCACATCACCATTCAACCACTTCCTTTGTCCCACGTGTCAAAGGTAGACACACCTTCCATCAACACAAATTTTGGAAATACCATACCTTAAATTTTTAGTAAATTAATTTTGAACCCAATATTGTTCCAAATTTTCAGTTTGGCTCTGTACTTCTCTTATTGGTAATTATGCCCCTAAACATCCCATATTTTTCAATTATTCCCCTATACTTTTTAAATTGCTAATTTACCATTCTAATTTCCAGTTGTATGACACTTATTCTCATTTCGACTTTGAAAAAAATGTCTCTAAGAAAACAACATTCACATGAGAAAGAAATAGAAGTGATCAGGAGACAAATCCAACGGCTACAAGAAACTTTAAACACACAACTAGCCCTATTGGAAGCCAACAAATCCAATTAGAAAATGATGAATTTGTGGCCCATATTTTTCTTCTGGGTCAATTTTTTTACTTTCTGGTTGACAAACATTACTAACGTTGACGGTTATAAAACTTACTTTTTTGGATGATTTACAATCTTATTAAACTTATGATTTTGGGAGTTAATTTTATATTTTAATGATAAGTTGAGTATGACCTTTTATTTTGATGATTGGATATACTTTGTTTTATAATTAATTAAGTCATATTTTGCATTATTGACCTATTCACAATATTATATCAGTCTATAATTGTCATGTACATGATAATTTTTATATTATATTTTTTAGGTAAACTCGTACATGTTTAAAGTCTAGTTTACCTAAATAAAACAAGTTGAGGTCTTGTTAACAAGTGCCCCGGGGTACTCTTTAAACATTCTAAATTAAGTAATTATTCTTTAAAAATGTGAAAGATTTCAATTACCAATGCATTGATTACAGAAACTTTCATAAAAAGTTACTATTTAAGGTTTTTAACTAGTGCCCGGGGGCACTAGTTAGCATTTCCCAACAAGTTGAGGTAAACTCTGAGTTGTAAAACCTTTGCATCCCACATATATCAAAAAGTTCGGATGCACACTGCACCACACCACATTCTCATTCAAGCCGAAGAATATTAATCGCTTGATTGTGAGAGTACAAACCGATAAGAAAGAAGAAAAAAATATAGAAGTCATAAATTTAGTTATGACCTGAGAAATGTCAAACAAAAACAAAACCAAACAATTAAGCAGCGGTTTATATTTTCTACTAATTAAACGGATGGATTATATCACATTCAACTTGGCAGAAAATATATATATACAAAATTGAAAAGAAAAAAAAAGAACTTGAATCAACCTATGTTTTGTTTGACAATATAAATAAACAAAAATATTTTATGATACTTTTTTTTTTCAAGTTCATATTTATGTAAATACTCCATATTTTTACTTGGTGCATGTTCATATATTTCTACTCCCAAAACCATTAAGCCATAGAACAATAAATTGCTGCCCTTGTAACACTCATACTAATTTTATCTAGAATATTAGCATGTGCATTAAACTGATACTGGATACATCAAGGTTTTCAATAATAATAATACAACACAACTGAATGAATACAAATTTGCTCGTTTATACAACCAATCAAGTACCATAATAAATACTTATACGAAAGTCTGATAAGCTCTTGAGCTAGTACATGATGAGCAATTGCACTCCATCCAGCATCTCCCTGATGAACTTCATCACGATCCTCGTGCTAACCTGTAAACCTGCACCAGAAGGATTGGGATGAGACATAATGTCTCAGTGAGCTCCACCCAACCTACTGTTGGCAACCTCGGGGAACCTAGGGTTGCCATGCCTACTTTTGGCAATCTTGGGGAATCCTATGATCGCCAAGCCTTAACCTTACCCATATAGGGTCTATTCCTGCCTGTGCCTGATAACTGTATAGTCATGAAAACTAGACTATAACCTGATAAATTGGTGATCGAGGGGAAACCTAAGATCACCACCTGATACCTGCCTGATAGGTATTTCCTGCCTGATAACATAATAAAGTATTTCCTGATATTATTATGTTAGATGTTAGCGTGTAACAAACATTATTATCTGAGTTGATTTTACGGAATGCCCTCGAGTGGAGTAACCCCGGAGCACATTCCCCTGATAACCGGTGAAAATTCCTATCTGAGGCTAATCACCGGACTCCTCTTACCTGTGTGTGTGGTTATCCTTGCGGAAAGTTCCTGCCCGTTCCAGCTGTATCCGGAACCCCCTGTGCTCTAACTAGCGAGAACACAGAAGACACACTAAACTTTTAATTAAGACTTATGTGTGGTTATCCTTGCGGAAAGTTCCTGCCCGTTCCAGCTATAACTGGAACCCCCTGTGCTCTCTAACTTGGAGAACACAAAAGACACAAAGTTTATCCTGATAATTAATTATTATTCTTGGTATATATATATATATATATATATGAGTCGTCATGTAGGCTCCCTAACGGGCTGGCCTATCCAGAATAAATCTGAAGCGTACCTGTGCCACGACTTGTCAACACACACACATATATATATATATATATATATATATATATATATATATATTTATACATAATCTGTATAACTCCTGATAATATCCTTGTACCACTATCTAGGGTACATTCTATCCTGAACTGTTACGTGTACCCTCAGTGTCACTCTGACGTGAACAACTAAGGCACGTCCTGATGTACATATAATTGTACCTGCCTGGTTAAGGGTATCCTGAAACTAACCCTTAGCATACCTGCTATTATTCTTATCTGAATCCTTGAATATTGAGAAACATTCCTAGTACTCTTGTACTTTAATCTGAATACCTCTATATTCCTGTTAACCTATTATAGGTTCTAGACATATCGTTATCATATGTCATACTTATGGGCTTATTATCCCATCTGTAACAGTTTCCTGTTCCTCTTACCTGAAATCTTGTGGGAAAACTACCCATCACTCTGTATGATACATATCTTATTCCTAGATTAATCCTCGAAAGTCCATGAGTATCTTCACCCCAAAGCATATCAAAGATCATTGGCATGGTACAGTTGTTTGTTAATAAAATGTCATTCTGAACAACTTCGTTTTGCGACCCTGAACTTTGCTCTGCGATCACCTGCGTCTGATCTTTCAGACTCTGAAATCAGCTTCTGAGTCAGAGTCTGAAGTCAGCTTCTGAAGCTTCGCAGAGCAAAGTCTAGGCGAAGGTAGACAGTAGCAAAACTCTGCTACTTCGCAGAGCAAACCCCTGGTCGCTCTGCGACTGTAGCAGGACTTAGGATTTTCAGAAAAACGTGTTTCAATCATTAAAACCTTGGTACCCAACTGCCCAGTGATCTTTGAAACATGCCAGGACTCATTATGAACTATAAAAACATACTGTATCCAAGGATTAAACTGGAATCAAGCATATGTATCAAAAAAGGGGAAAACTATCCTTTTTCCTAAACCTTAGCAATTTGTTGTGAATCTCACACAATAATGACCCAAAGGGGAAATTGCTACTCTAAGGAACTCACCAAGTAGTTGCTGGTCTTGCCAAGCTTCCTTCTACCAAAACCCTAGTCTTGGAACTCTTCCTCTTGACTTGGTTTTCCTTAGTTCCTCTTGTTTCAATCTTTCCCAAAAGCTTGCTTGATATACAAGAGATTGAATATTGCAAATCTGGTGGATTAATGGCTGCTGATGATGATAGCCGAAATCCTAGAGAGAGAGGGAGAGAAAATCTGAACTCTAGAGAGAGAAGGAATAGGAGGATATGAAGAAAATCTTATCTTTCCCCTATTTAAGCCATTCCATCTCGTAATTACAATTCTGCCCTACTCGCTCATAATTCTCTGGTATTGATAAACGTTACGTCTAAGCGGGATGTTACAGCCCTAGTATAAATGCATATTTAAAAATTCTTGAGATGATAAGAATGAGAACTTTCATGCCCCCAATAGTCTGAAATGTAGCAATTAACTACATCAATCAATTACAACCTTATAATGGACTTACGAAAATATGCAATAAAAACTTGAGATGCATCCAGTGTTGTTCTACATGTGTTAACACTTATTCCCACTTCAATTCACACAAAACTTAAAGAAAGAATGCAAAAAAAATAAAAATTAAGGAAATGATTTTGAGATTTTCTTGAAAGGGACAGAAGAACATGAATCATAATGAAATGCTTCAAGTGAATCAAATGCGCATACATTAAGCATGATTTTTTTTTAGCAAACACCTTTTAAAATATGCAAACTAAAAAGGTTGGTTAAACAAAGAGAAGTAGATAAAAAACCAAAATAAGCACTGACTTTTGGATCATGATTGTGTAAAAAAGCTCTAAATAAAATATTCAATCCACAAAAATCTTGGAAGTTGGATAAACAAGGGACAACCTCTTCTCCAACAATTTATAAAATACCAAAAGTTGATTATATTAGAAATAGAATGATCATAGCAACATATAATGCTTAAAGGAAATTAGGTGTATATTAATACTAAACAACACACACTATAGCTTTGAGACCGTTCTGCAACTGTAACAGGCAAAAAGTTAAACTAAACAGAAGAATTGCAAAATATATTTTGTTTGCAACTTTACTCATTTTGCTATTTTGGTCTATCCAGGTACACAAGACTAGGCTAAGTATTACTTTACTTGCGAGGGAAGAAAAGTAAACTAGGTAGATAAACTTTAAAAATTAGTAACAACTTGATCCCTAATGTTTGTGATTTAGCTTCACTTTTCATTGAATTGCTCCAATTCCCAAGTTTTTTCTCTCCCAATTGTTACCATATTTACAACGAAATCATATGGTAACAAAGGGTATTCAATCCCTGCTGCACTTACCATGAGAGATAGACATGTACATCCCAAATATCACAATGTAGATCAATTAAACACCTCTAGAATTATCCTAGGCCAACCTTTGACACTGCCTGGTATTAGCTTGCTGTTAACATACATATTTCAAGAATTCGTGTCATACATTATTTCAAGAACACTTCCAATACGACTTCCAACTAAGGCTCACACTCCATCTTCATATAATGACATACTTAATCCAGTTATACAAAGAAACATAATTTTTTGCAGGTGCTCACACAAAATCTAGTGTCACATACTCACATATATTACAGTTCATATGTGACATGGAAGGTAAAAGAGTTCATATGGAGTACATGAATATCAGCAAATATTGCATATGTGCTAGAGGTTATGAAGTTCACACTCAGAATAGTTGAGGCCATATTTTCCGAGTGTGTTCCGGTCATCATATTAGATAATTATGTGCCTCCTTTCTGAGGTTTTGAAATGTGAAGCGTTTTCGGTGTTTATTCGCGAAAGGGATGTCCCTAGTCTTAAAAAGATAGATACCACTCATCTTACACATGCATATATGCTTCAGCAGGGAGATCAATCACACACACATCTTACATATGCTTATATGATTCAACATATATTCCCCTTCACCTTAAATCTATCATCCTCTTTAAAATAAATACATTTTTAACAACAGTTTCCTTAAGCTAATATAGAACTTCATATGTCATATATAAACTTTAAGTCTTTAACATAACTAAAGTTCATATATTATATATCAAAATGAAAGGAAAAGAAAAAATTAGCTACAAAGTTTCAACCCCTAAAAACAAAAATGAAGTTTACCATTTGCTACTTCCCTTCCATCAACACCAAGATCATTGTCCCTTAGTTGATGTTCGTCTTCTCCTAACAAATGCCCTTCCTCTTCCTCTATATCTCCAAAACTATAATTCAAAAATTATCCATTAAACTAGAAGTGAACCAATGAAACACGAAAGGAAAAAATGAATGCATAATGATAATGGTTAAAACACGAAAGGAAAAAATGCCCTTCCTTATTTTTTTTTTTTTTTTTGTAATAAGATATTGTTGCTTTGCGATGAGATTGTTCCTATCTTAATAGGATTTGACTAATTTTTTAATTAAAATTTTAAATAATATTATAAAAAGGTAAACATAATAGTTTAAATTAAGGGTAAAATTGGAATAAATATACCACACTAAAGCTATGTATCCCTTTTATTTATATATGTATAGATTATGGGACAACTTGGGTACCCATTAATAAAAGGTGGGTAACACAACCCATGCTGAGTTGACACCAATCAAAGTTATTTGTTTGTTTTCTATTATTTTTAATGTTATATAAATACATTATTTTGATTGGGCCAACTCAACATGGGTAGTATTACCCACCTTTTATTGATGGGTAAACAAGAATTTCCCATAGATTATTATTACATAATACTATGTGGCACCTCAAATTAGAAATAAAAAAATACTCATGAAGTTAAAAAAAGTATTTGGTCCAAAGAGTCTCACGAGGATTGTGGGAGTGTCAGAAATGGTTAAGGTACGTGGAACTAATAATTTGGCCACCAAGACTCCCTTTCTATGTTTAACGTACCGTTTGACCCGGTTTTTTTTCCTACTTCTCTACAATTTTAAAGAGAAGGTAGACCAAATACAATATCTATTAAGTACTTACTAAAAAAAGTACTTTTTTTAGAATGCATAAAATTGAATGGAAGAAGCTTTGATCAAAAGTTGTTTAAAGGAACTTTAGAACTACTTAACACGGCTAATAGATTGTAAATTGTTTTTAACTCTTTAGATATTTAGAAGTTGAATTATAGAAAAATTTGTTTTGATTGAGATTAAGATTAAGTTTGTTTGTTCTTTAAAAAAAATTAAGTTAGTGTGTTTTATCAAGTGAGTTTGTTTTAATTTGTTTTTAAGAGAGAAAAGATAGGGGGAGGTTGAACAAAAGACAAAAAAATGATAGAATTTTGATGACGTGTCAAAAAATTAAGAAGGGGTAATATTGTATTTTTGATAAACATTATGTTTCATAATTACAGATAGAGAATAAATAATTAGAAAATAGAAGATTAAGTTTGTTTGTTCTTCAAAAAAAGATTAAGTTAGTGTGTTTTATCGAGTGAGTTTGTTTTATTTTTTTTTAAGAGAGAAAAGATAGGGGGAGGTTGAACAAAAGATACAAAATGATATAATTTTGATGACGTGTCAAAAATATTAAGAAGGGGTAAAATTGTATTTTTGGTAGACATTAAGTTTCATAATTAGAGAAATATTCATAATAAATTCAAAGCTTTGTACAATATTTTGCCAAACAACTTTTAAGTTAAAAATAGCTTTAAAACTAAAAAAAAAAAAATAAAGTAACCAAACAACTTTAACTTCTTTCTTAAAACCCTTAATTTTAACTTTGTTTTAAAACAGCTTTTAGACTGTAAAAAAGTTAGGCCAAACGATGCCTTAATGTTTTTAGTTAGAACTCAAAAGTAACAGAAACAACTATAATCTAAGAAGCATAATCTGAGAAAAATTGTTGTGTGGACCAGTTATTGAATTCTCTGCTAAATTTCAAGACCGACAAAAATTTCATATATATGAAGAAAATGATGCTTAAGATGATGAATATAGAATTACTTTCTTATTCAAAGATTAAAAATTATATCAATTTTATTTTTCTTTATCCAAACTTTACAACCGATTTATTATCATTTATTCATCCACTCTTACAACTTTGAATTTTTGTTAAAAACCATATAAGTTATTTGAAATCTTAAAAATCTATGTTACAAATCTATTAAAATCCAAGCTTAAAATACTAATTGTAAAAAAGTCTTTTGAAAACATCTTGTAAATCAATATATATTTTTTTGAGAGGGAAAATCAATACATCTTATAAATTTTTTAAGCATATTTTGGATTATATAATACAAACACATCCATTCGGATTATAGAATCCGAAACCCCATGAACATTTTTATAAAAAAAAAACAGAGCCCACGAGAAATGGATAAGGTGGAAAAAATAAATAGTCTTTCTTTTTTTATTCTATGATTTTTCTTGTTGTGTTATGATCCTTGGTTTTTTTTTTATCTTGATGATGTGAGGCTAATCTTGTATAATTGCATTGTATCTTCTTTTGAACAACCTTAGTTTGTTTGCGCCCGTGCATCACACACTTTCTATAAAATAGATAATGACATGTACTTCATTCGATCACTATTATAAGCAAAATCCCCTTTTTACAGATTCATTGAATAATTGATGTATTTGATTTCTAATATATAGACCAAATGCATCAGATA
Organism: Medicago ruthenica; assembly: GCA_018208015.1. Lineage (NCBI taxonomy): Eukaryota > Viridiplantae > Streptophyta > Magnoliopsida > Fabales > Fabaceae > Medicago > Medicago ruthenica. The sequence goes on from CM031375.1 coordinate 21,085,401, forward strand.
TTTAATGAATCAGAAAAAAAATCTTTGCTTATAACAGTGATTTGAGGGAGTATGATTTAGCTCTAACTAAAACAAGTAAAAGGGGTTCCTGATAGCATTTTATTTTCTAACTAATAAGTCATTTTCCTGATCACCAGTAAATCAAATGTTTCCATCATGTAGTATACATGTGCAGCTGGCAACTACCATGTACATCAGAAGCAAGTATTTGACAAATGGAAAATTCACAAAAGAGTAAAAAATAGAGCTACTTAAAATTGTTGCCGAGTTAAGAGATGCTTATGCTTCTTTCTGCTTGATGCATGATGTAAGAAGTAATACATTTCCTATATAGCCATGCTATATTTTAAGTTGTTGCAGTTACCTTGAAGATCTTTATAATGTGGAAAATGAGTAAAAATGCGACTGATGCAAGATGTTGACCATAAGAGGATAGCATAATATGATACACATAAATTAAAGAGCACTGTTATACAAAACCAATTTTTTTATCGCGGAAACGTCAGGAGTGTTTTAATTTTTAATTGCAACAACCTTAAACTTTGACCTGGCCGGAAAACACGGGAGATTGGTGTTAAATGGCTAATCACAAAATGCCACATAATGTCGTGAATGGTTTTTTCGCTACACACAGCATTTCCCTAAATTAATTACCTACTACAAAATCAAGACAAAGAATATTGTCCTTACGGTGAACCGTGGTCCCAACAAAAATGACATTTAACCTTGTAAGTTGTAACTACTTTTCCAGGTAAGAATTCTTTGACCAATTTCAAGTACATAAACATTGACCACTCTCTCCATTAAAAGATGTGGTTCACCCCTCCGTTGGAGGATCTTTACCTTGGAACAGGGCCGTTCCTATGAATCTGGAGGCCCGACTCTGTAAGTAAAAAGAGGCTCGTAACAGTGTGTGACGACCGTTTCTATGATTGTTGTGATTCTTTGAGAGACGACAAAAACGGTTGAGAGACGACGGTCGGTGGTCGAAACAGTGTGTGAGATGGAGATCGGTGGTTGAAATCGGCGGAAATTGTTGAGAGACGGCGGTCGGAGGTGGAGGAATCGAATTTTCTTTTAGTGGGGGGTGGGGATACTGGGCTATAAATTTTTTTTGAGGCCCATGCCTTGGGGAGGCCCAGCTCAGTTGAGCTGGTTGCACCTCCCCCAAGCCGGCCCTGCCTTGGAACATCTAAGAAGCTTTCTCTTTCGCGAATTTTATTATACATGTTCAATTTAATTATACTAGAGCTTAAACAATTCAAATGATGCTGAATTTACCAAGAGTCTATAAAAACACTTGGAGTTTTAATGAATTTTAACATGTCCGAGTCTGAATTCTATTAGAATTATGTAGTTAAGTATGCTTAGATGAGGATAATCCCAGGATTTGCACTCTTTCACCATTTTTTAAGCAAAACATGTCCATAAAATTTCCACAAGTGTCTTTTGTTTATTCAGAGAGTTTGTCTAACAGGTGTAATACTGCACATGTTAAAACAACTAAAAGTAATAATTTTTTTATTGAAAAAACCAATTATTTAATAAAAAATTATATGTTTAATTTAAAATGCACAAATTTCAATACAAACTTACCATTTTAAATTTCTTGATAGAAAAACCCTTATTCAGAACTCTTCCCTTTAAAGTTTATTCCCTTCCCTTCGGACAATACTTGCAGTTGAGGTATGTATTATGTAAACCCATTGAATTGAATTCTTAATATTTCAGCATATCATAATTCGTTCTTTCAAAGGAATTTTCTTTGGGGTGGAGGGAGGGGGTGTAGGAGGTTATGTTGGGTGAAGTGGAGGCAAGTTTGTCAACCAAAGAATAAGGGTGGATTGGGGGTGAGAGATATTAAATTAGTAAACCTTAGTCTCCTTGCTAAGTGGAGATGGAGACTCCTTAATGATAATGGTTCACTATGGAAGAAGGTGCTTGAGGATAAATATGGGGAGTATGTAGGAAGGTTTGGGGGAAAGAAGTGGTGTTATTTGGCCTAGATTTACATCAAATTGGTGGAAAGATTTGACCAATTTGGAAGGAAATAGTGGTGTGTTTTGGTTTAAAACGGAGGTGGTGAGAAATGTGGGGAATGGAATGGATACGAGTTTTTGGAGGGAGAGATGGATGGCCGAAGGGGTTCTTTGTGATCTTTTTCCGAGACTTTTTGCGATTTCGACTTAAAAGAATTGCTTGGTGGGTGAGATGTGTAATAGGAGTGAGGAGGTGAGGACTTGGGAGTTCACTTGGCGGAGAGAGCTTTTTGTGTGGGAAAGAGACATCCTCCAAAATTTACTTTGTTTGTTGGATAGGGTGTCGATTGGTGAGGGTAGGGATGTTTGGAGATGGAGACCGGATGAAGATGGGCTATTTACGGTGAAATCTTGTTATAAGTTGCTTGAGGGGTTGTGGTTGTTAGATGGGGAAGTAAATAGAATGGAAGAAGGAGTCTTTGCTTATCTTTGGAAGAGTAGGGCACCGTCGAAAGTGGTGGCGTTTGTTTGGACAACACTTATCAACCAGATTCCAACTAGAGTAAATTTGGCGGTTAGAGGGATTTTGGATGTGGAGAGCTCTAGTACATCTTTTCCTTCATTACGAGGAGGTCCAAAGGGTGTGGAAAAAGCTTATGTCTTGGCTTAATTTCTACTTTATTGTCCCTAATAATCTCTATGTGCATTTGGAATGTTGGTCGAAAGAGGTGTCCTCCAAGAAACTTAGACATGGTTTTGGGTTAATATGGTTTGCTACTTTGTGGGTGATTTGGAAGGTGAGGAATGACATTATTTTTAACAATGGGACTTTTGAGGTGGAGGAGGTGGTAGATAAAATCAAGGTTCTTTCTTGGATTTGGAGTTTGAATAGGCTCAAAATTGGATCGAGTTTATATTATGAATGGAGTTGGAATCCTCGCGATTGTTTGATAAGGTAGATTGTGGGGTGCGGTTGGATGGGGTGGTGTTTTTGGCAGATTTCTGTTTTGGTTTTGGCAGTGGCTGTTGGATTGTTGGAGGCTTTACTACTGTTTTGTTTTAACTTTTGTTCTATTTTGCCTATTCCTTGTGATGACCTTGAGTCATGTCTTAGTTTTTCCCATTTTTTTGATGTTATTTTGTACATTTTTGAGAGTCTTTACTTGGGTTTCTCTTGCTGGAAGTAGTCTTGGTTGGAAGGATTTAGCAATCATGGAACTTGAGGATTTGCAAAGATTTTTAAGAAGTTTTTAAAGTCATCGTGCCACGATGGACCTGTGTCGTGGCACGATGAGAAGAGGTTGGAACTTGATCTTGTCACTGGAGTTTTCGTGCCACGAGGGGTGCAGACGTCGTGCCACGATGAGAAGAGGTTGGAACTTGATCTTGTCACTGGAGTTTTTGTGCCACGAGGGGTGCAGACGTCGTGCCACGATGGAACTTTAATAGCATTGACCTGGGTTTTAATGAGCCCATCGTGCCACGATGGACCTGTGTCGTGGCACGATGGGTCGGTTTCAGAACCAATGATTATAAAAGCCAGATGCGTTTTCTGAAGAAGGGTTCGGAAACTTGGAGCATAGAAGCGCGATTTTGAGAGCAAAGAACTGAAGCGGTGGCTTCCCCATCCAACTCACAGTCAGTCTTTGTATGTTCTTATATTATTATTGATTATGCTATTTTGTAATTCAATTATGAGTAGCTAAATTCTCCATTGTTAGGGATGAGAACAGCTAGATGATGACTCTTGTTTTGTAACCCTAACCTGATCTTTGAATGAATTTATTGAATCATGTTTCTTATCTTTGTGCTTAATGCTTTTATGGATTGATCATCTTTAATTTGTTGTATGATTCATATTGTGAAACGGAAGTGGAATTTATGAATGCTTAAGATAAGAAATTCTCGCCTTTGTAATCTAGGAATAGATACAAACCCTTGAAACCGTTTATTAATTCATGTCCATTCATGCTTAATTCTGAATTGTAAAACTTGCTAAGGAATTAGGGTTTACTTTAGAATTAAAGTTTCTGTCGCTAAGGAATTAGGGCAAGATTAATTCAGAGAATTAGGTCGTGATTCATTAAAGGAATTCAATGGTCGTTGGTTAGGTAATTAACCTGGGTTCGGAGTCTAGTGAAGCTCATCCCTGACAAGCTTCTTATCTCTTAATTTCAAACCAATTTATTTTACGTACTTTTCGTTATTTGCAATCAAACAAACTTCGTACCCTTTTGTTCACTTGAGTAAGCTAAATTACATTCGATTCGTTAACGCAGTCCTTGTGTTCGACACTCGGTTTACCGTTTTAAACTTTACTACTTGAACGATTTCGTACACTTGCGAAAATCGCCATCAAGTTTTTGGCGCCGTTGCCGGGGACTGCCAATTAACTGTTGAATTGTGATTTCTTTTGCTCAATTGAAATTTTTTGCTCTGCAATAAAATTACTTTTGTTGTTACGAATTTTATTTTTATTTTTATTTTTGTTCTCAATAACTCACGTTCGTCTAATCTTGTATGCGAGGCCAGCCCTCAGCTGAACTTCTCTTTGACGCAGAAATTGAAAAGACTTGCCGTGCAAATCGCAAAGCAGCTCAATTACGAAAGCAACGAGAGAAGGAAGGGACGAGTGAAATTGAGATCAACACAGACGAACAGGTCACCGAGGAGCTAGAAGTTGTTGAAAGGATGGCTGAGCTAGACCCACCACCTCCTCCACCTGAAGAGAGACTTCTCGGAGACTATGGTGCTCGTGATCGAAACCGCAACAGGTTGACCATTGCTAACCAGCCTGTGACGGTTAACAAGTTTGAAATCAACCCAGGACTACTCCGTGAATTGAAAGAAAAACAGTTTGCTGGGAAGTACAACGAAGATGCCAACAAGCATTTGAAGAACTTCTTTGTGATCTGTGAGACAACAAAAGTGGATGGTAACTCGGAAGAAGCCAAACGGTTACGGTTGTTTCCATTCTCCCTAACTGATGATGCCAAGGAGTGGTTTGATTCTTTACCAGCTGGAAGTATTACAACATGGAATGAGATGGAAGACAAGTTCTTGGAGCAGTTCTTCCCTACAGCGTTGTTTGTGCGCAGACGTCAGGACATTCCAACTTCCAACAGAAAGATGGAGAATCACTTGGAGACTCGTACAAGCGGTACAAGAAATTGTTGTCAGCTTGTCCAGACCACAATTATGACAGCACAGTGCAGATGCAGATTTTCTGTAATGGACTACGCCTATCTACTAGACAAGTCCTCGACACAGCTTCTGGTGGTTCCATAAATTTCAAAACTGCTTCTCAAATAATCAAAGTCATTGAAGCGGTTGCTCTGAATGAACAGATGGAGATGTATGACAGAACAGGAGGCACAAGAGGAGGACTCATAGACTTGAATCAACTTGAAGCTAAAAATGCTCAGAATATACTCACTAGCAAGCAGATTCAAGAAGCAGTGTCAGCTGAAGTAACTAAGAGATTGGCAGCTCTCAATATAGGCCAACCCCTAATTGCTCCGGTGAATCAAATGAATACTGTGAAGTGTGATTGGTGTGCAGGTCCTCATTTTACCATGCAGTGTAATGTGCCCATGGATGAAGCTCAAGTAGAAATGGTGAACTTCCTTAGTAATCAAGGGGGTCGTCAGCAGAACAATCCCTACTCCAACACTTACAATCCAGGCTGGAGGAATCACCCAAACTTCTCATGGAAAACTCCACAGAACAACTTCCCGAATCCACAACAAGGAGTTCCAACAAATCCTACTCCCCCAAAGAAAGCTGATTGGGAATTGGCCATCGAAGCAATGGCATCAAGCGTGAACTCTCTCACTCAAGAAACCAGGGCCTCACAAAAGAATACCACGACCTCAATCAAAAATCTTGAGATTCAAGTTGGTCAAATTGCCCAACAAATTGCACAAAGACCTCCTGGAAATCTGCCTAGCAACACAGTTGCCAATCCAAAAGGACACGAAAGTGTGAATGCAGTTATGACCAGAAGCAGAAGGGTGGAAGACTCACAACAACCTAAAGATACAAAAGGTGGGAGTGAGTCAGCCGATGAGTTAGTTGAAGTGCCGGTTGAAGTCCGAGAGAATACACCACAAGAGGTAGATGGAGAACCAGAAAATCCAAAGAAAAATGAGTTGCCAAAGCCTCAGATTAAGCTACCATTCCCACAAAGGTTGAAGAAAGAAAAAGACAAGAAGAGTTTTGGTAAATTCCTTGAGATGTTCAAAAAGTTACAAATCAACATCCCTTTTGCCGAAGCTCTCGAACAAATGCCAACCTATGCAAAATTCATGAAAGACATCATCTCAAGGAAGATCAGCATTGGTGATGAAGATGTGATGCTCACTGAACAATGTAGTGCAGTGTTACAAAGAAAAATTCCAAAGAAACTCAAAGATCCTGGAAGTGTCACTATTCCTTGTACCATTGGGGACAGAACTTTCAAGAAAGCACTGATCGACCTTGGAGCCAGTGTAAGTTTAATGCCTTTGTCTATTTACAAGAAGTTGGGGATTGGTACGGTGAGAGACACAAGAATGACCTTGCAGTTTGCAGATAAATCCTACAAATATCCTTATGGTATTGTGGAAGATGTGCTTGTAAAGGTTGATAAATTCATATTCCCAGTTGACTTTGTTGTTCTTGAAATGGAAGAAGATGAGGATATACCGCTGATTCTGGGAAGACCATTTTTACAAACTGGAAGGTGCATGATTGACCTAGAAGATGGTACGTTGACTCTAAAGGTTGACGATGAGGTGGTGAAACTCAATGTTCTCCAAGCAATGAAGCATCCGACAGAAAAGGAGGAATGCTATAGGGTTGACATACTTAGTTCAGTTGTGAAAGACAAGTTTGAAGCCGAAATTCCAGCTTTACCACTTGAGAGAGTATTAAGCGCACCAGCAGCAAGTGTTGAGGAAGATGATGATCCTAGAGAAGCTGATGTGCTAGCCATGTTAGAAGCCTTCCCGTCCTATCACCGACGCACACCGACTAAATGGGAGGAGTTACATCCGAATGAAGAAGCTGCTGAGAAAAAGTCCAAGAAAGTACCGGTAGTTGAGCTGAAACAACTGCCCCCTCATTTGAAGTATGTGTTCCTTGGTGAGAAAGAAGAGTATCCAGCCATTATCAACGCAAGCTTGAATAAACTTGAAGAAGAAAAGCTCTTAAGAGTCCTGAGAATGCACAAGGGTGCCATAGGGTGGTCCATTGAAGATTTGAAGGGTATCAGTCCCACTGTGTGTATGCATAAGATCTTAATGGAAGAAAACTACAAACCGGTGGTCCAACCACAACGGAGGCTCAATCCTGCCATGAAAGAGGTGATTAGAAAGGAGGTGGTCAAGTTGCTTGAAGCTGGTCTCATTTATCCTATATCTGACAGTTCATGGGTGAGTCCGGTCCAAGTTGTTCCAAAAAAGGGCGGTACTACAGTGGTGATGAATGAGAAGAATGAGTTGATTCCGACCCGCACTGTCACTGGCTGGAGAGTTTGCATAGACTATAGACGGTTAAACACAGCTACTCGGAAGGATCATTTCCCACTGCCATTCATTGATCAGATGCTCGAAAGGTTGGCAGGTCACGAGTACTACTGCTTTTTGGACGGGTATTCCGGTTACAACCAGATTGCGGTGGCACCTGAGGATCAAGAGAAAACAGCTTTCACATGTCCCTATGGGATTTTTGCTTATAGGAGGATGCCATTTGGGCTGTGCAATGCCCCTGCTACTTTTCAAAGGTGTATGATGTCTATATTCTCCGATATGATTGAAAAACATATCGAAGTTTTTATGGATGATTTTTTTGTCTTTGGCTCTTCTTTTGATAATTGTTTGAATAATTTGTCTCTTGTTTTAGAAAGGTGTCAAAAGACTAATTTGGTCCTAAATTGGGAAAAATGTCATTTCATGGTGAGAGAAGGAATTGTTCTTGGTCACCGAATCTCTTACAAAGGGATAGAGGTAGACCAAGCAAAAATTGAAGTCATTGAAAAACTTCCTCCTCCCACCAATGAAAAAGGCATTAGGAGTTTTTTAGGACATGCAGGTTTTTATAGGAGGTTCATTAAAGATTTTTCAAAAATAGCAAAACCCCTTACTAACCTGCTAGTAAAAGACACACCTTTCCAATTCAATGATGAGTGTCTGAATGCTTTTAACACTCTTAAGGAAAAACTGATAACAGCTCCCATTGTCACTGCTCCTGATTGGTCACTACCTTTTGAAATTATGTGTGATGCCAGTGATACAGCTGTTGGGGCAGTTCTTGGGCAAAGGAAAGATAAGTTGTTGCATGTCATTTACTATGCTAGTCATGTTTTAAACCCAGCACAACTTAACTATGCCACTACAGAAAAAGAACTCTTGGCTGTTGTCTATGCTTTTGATAAATTTAGATCATACTTGTTAGGGTCTAAAGTTATTGTTTACACTGACCATGCTGCTCTGAGGTATTTGTTTTCTAAGCAGGAATCAAAACCGAGACTCCTTAGATGGATATTGCTGTTGCAGGAGTTTGACCTGGAAATCCGGGACAAGAAGGGATCCGAGAACACTGTGGCTGACCATCTCTCCCGACTAGAGAAGATGGATGAAACTGATCAGCAGAGACCTATCAAGGACCTCTTTGCAGATGAACACATTCTAGCAGTAACAATGGTGCCATGGTTTGCAGACTTTGCGAACTATTTGGTAGGTAAGGTGATCCCCATTGATTTTAATTCTCAACAGCGCAAGAAATTCCTGCATGATTGTAAGTACTACGTGTGGGATGAGCCCTATCTGTATAAAAGGGGGATTGACGGACTGTTGAGGAGATGTGTCCCTGAAGAAGAGCAGGAAAAAGTGTTGTGGCATTGTCATGACTCAAACTACGGAGGGCACTTTAGTGGAGATAGGACTGCTGCAAAAGTGCTCCAATCCGGTTTATTTTGGCCAACTCTGTTTAAGGATGCTTTTGCCTATGTCAAGAGATGTGACCGCTGCCAACGCACAGGAAATATTTCCAAAAGAAACGAGATGCCTCAAAATCCTGTGTTAGAAGTGGAAATCTTTGATGTATGGGGTATTGATTTTATGGGACCATTCCCATCCTCATATTCAAAGGTTTACATTCTGTTGGCAGTGGACTATGTCTCTAAGTGGGTGGAAGCTATCGCCACGCAGACCAATGATGCTCAGGTAGTAATTTCTTTCCTTCAGAAAAATATTTTCTCACGCTTTGGGGTTCCTAGAGCGTTAATCAGTGATGAAGGATCACACTTCCTCAATCGGAAGATGGAGACTTTGCTGAAAAAGTACAATGTGCATCACCGGATTGCCACACCATATCATCCTCAGACGAGTGGACAAGTGGAGGTTTCAAATAGACAGATAAAGCAAATCCTGGAGAAAACTGTGAATTCCTCACGGAAGGATTGGTCCGTCAAGCTGGATGATGCACTGTGGGCATACAGGACTGCGTTCAAAACCCCTATAGGTATGTCTCCTTTTCAAATTGTTTATGGAAAATCTTGTCACTTACCTTTGGAACTAGAGCACAAAGCTTTGTGGGCCACTAAATTCCTGAATTTTGATCTCTCGAAAGCAGGCGAATCCCGGATTCTTCAACTCCATGAGTTAGATGAATTCCGGAATTCAGCCTATGAAAATGCCAAAATTTTTAAAGAAAAAACAAAGAAATGGCATGACAAAAAGATTCAAAATAGGGAATTTAGGGAAGGGCAGCTAGTTCTTCTTTTCAATTCCAGGTTAAAGCTGTTTCCTGGAAAGCTGAGGTCCAGATGGTCAGGACCATTCAAAGTGGTGAAGGTATTTCCTTATGGAACTGTGGAGGTGAAGGACCCAGACTCGGATAGAACCTTCAAGGTCAACGGACAAAGGCTCAAACCATACTTTGGAGCCGAATTTGAGCGTCCGACCGAGTCGATCAAACTAAAATCCACTTGATCAAGTGGTGCGTCAAGCTCGGGACGTTAAACACGCGCTAGGTGGGAGGCAACCCACTAAGTATCCTTTTCTTTCTGGTTGTTTTGTTTTGTTTTGTTTTGTTTTTGGATTCTGAAATTTTGTTGAAACCCCAGCTGCAGGAAAAGAAAATATTTTTTGAATTTCACCATTCTGGATGTATCGTGCCACGATAGAATGCTGTCGTGCCACGATACAGGGCAAAAAGTTTTTCAAAACTTTCTGGATTCTTCGTGCCACGATATAATGCCGTCGTGCCACGATACTGAGCAAAAATTTTGTCACAACTTTCTGGATTCTTCGTGGCACGATAGAATGCTGTCGTGCCACGATACTGGGCACACATTTTTTCCAAACTTACGGTATTTTTCGTGGCACGATATACTTATGCTCGTGGCACGATAGGTGACCATTCCAGAAATTTTTGACCGTTACAACTTGCGTCGTGGCACGATCTGGTCTATCGTGGCACGACAGAGGCATAAATTTGAAAAATTTGACCGTTGCAAACCCATCGTGGCACGATGATTTCTCTCGTGGCACGATGGAGGTTTTTCTTTAAATACCAGGTCTGCAAATCAGTTGCCATTTTTCCAAATCTTAAGGTTACTCTGCCCAAATTTCTCCAGCCACCAACTGTGCGAAATTCTTATCATTCCAACCCTTGATCATCAACAATATCTCCCTCACTTTTCCCATCATCCACAAACATCCCCACAACTTCAATCCCTAGCCTTACTCACCTCTTCCTTCATCAAACATCTCCAAATGGCTTCCACATCCACTAAACGCACCAGAACCAGCCAGAGAGCACCACCCCCTCAACCCACCATACCACCTTCCCCACCTCCATCACCCGATGAACCCACTTACCAAAAATTTGAAACACCTGAACATGCAGAGAGGTTTGAGAAAATTAAGGGTTACAAGTTTTCTGGAGAAAGAAGGTTTGATTTCATCAATTTGCAACGGTACACTGGTTTTGAGGCAGCTTTCGACAGGTTGAGATGGAAAAAATTCAATAGTATGATTGAGGCCGAGAGCAACCGGACTATCGCACTGGAGTTTTTTGCCAACGCTTACCACCAGGACCATTACTATCTCTCTTATGTCCGGGGGAAGCAAGTTGACTACAGTCCGAGAGCAATCAATGATCTGTTAGGTTTGACTGCACCACAAGTATGTCACGTTGAGATGAGGAGGGATAGCAGGAGAAATTTTCCCAATGATGATGTGCTCACTCAGCTATTGCAGGAGGTTGGGAAACCGGGAGTGGATTACGTGCGCTCACAAGCATCTGGCGTCCCGACCCGGTTAAATGTAGTGGACCTGAAACCGGAGTACAAGGCGTGGGCCTCTTTCATTCATTCATCTGTGGAGAGTGTTTCTTCCACCTCCGAGTTACCCATGTCCAGGCTGTTTATTTTGGAAGCCCTGATTTTTGGTTACGATATTAATTTGGGTCGCCTGCTGGCTCGTCGACTCAAAGAGATGGCAGATCACAAGCATCCTTTGGCACTTGGACATTGCTGCCTAATCAGTGCTCTATGCAAAAAAGAGAATGTCCCAGTCGAATACTCTGATATCATGCTGAAATCCAAGGGGCCGATCAACGATCAAGCTATGGTCAAATTTGAAGACAACCCGAGGGGACCAGCAGTACCGCGCCAGCAGGGGGAGGCTCCTCAGCCGATGCAGGAGGACGCTGCCCAGCCATCTCAGCCTCCACCATATCACGCACCACTTCATCCGATTATGCTGGATTACATGTGCGGGATGGCCAGCTGGGCCCAGGAGTCATCCTCCGAGCACTATGTAACTGGTCCATTCTTTGGAGCGGAGTTCTCTCAGGTCCTAGCTCAACACCAACAAGAACCGCGCTTCAGCAATTCCTTTCAGAGGTTTGACTCGGAGGCTAGTATGGAGCAGTACTTCGTGGACCAGCGAGAGAGGGCTCTTGCCCGAGAGCAGCGGGTGCGAGCTGATTATTACAGAGGCAGGGAGGCCAGTCAGGAGGGTGCAGAGGAGTTATTCCGAGACCTGGCCAGTCAGCAGGGTGGTGAAGACGACAACATGTGATCAGCAGCCGTTTCTTCATTTTTCAGTTTCCTGTTCTTTTTATTTTGGTTGTTTCTACTTCAGTTGTTTTTGTTGTTTTGTTCAGACTTTTGATGACTCTAGTGTTTTTCTGTGTAATCCCCCTATCTTGTACTACTCGTCTTTGATCTTTACTTGTTTGTTATCAATGCGTTTATTTGTGATGTTGATTTTCTTCAGTTTAGTCATGATCTTTGATTGAGTGGTACACCAAAAGTTCAAAGGAGGTAGAGGCCACACTTATCAGTTGAAGTAAGCAGCAGTTTGCACAAGAATAATCACAACTCCCAGAAATCTTAACATGTAAGGTTCCATGGCCAAATTTTATTTTTTTCAATTTACTTTAAAGAGTGTTCCGTGCATCTATGATTCTAGAACTTGCAATTTTTCTCTGTTATTGATTGGTTATATTGTGTACACACTAAGGCAAATTGCTTGTCCCTTGAGCCTTTGTAGCCAACCTGGTTTATATTGAATTATCCATTGTTTAAGCCCAGTTGAGCCCTTAGGACAGATCCCATTTTTTGTTTCGGTGACATACCGCAGTACAAGCCTAGAGACCATAGGATTATTCCCCAATGTATGTTGGAGTTAGGCATTGTTTGGGTATTTGATCATGCAATTGTTCAAGTTTGGGGTTGCTCATGGTACTAGCAACATTTTAAGTTTGGGGTAGGGTGCTAGAGAAAAGAAAATTTTGAGAAGATCACTTTGTGTCAAAAACAAAAATGTGTGAAAAAGAAAAGCAGGTAAATTAAGCTGATTCTGCAGCTCGAAAAAAAAAAAGAGAATTAAAATGCTGCAAGACATAAGTGGTGATCGGTATTTCTGTTATGTGATACAATTCTCTAGCCCCTTAAGGTTATTTTGTGTGTATTATTGGGTAGACCAGTAGGGATATGCTTAACTCCAAAATTTTTGTTGAAAGCCTACTTCCCAAATGATCCCACCTGTAACCTCAGCCCCGTTATAACCCTAAAAGTCCTTAAAAGTGTGTACATAATATTGACTTTGATTGATGCTTAGAAACTTTTCAAGCCTATGGCAATTCATAGTTTTGCATGTGATTGAGTGGAAACCCTTATCAAACCTTTGCGTGGAGTTGTGAATTGTTGAAGGAGAAGAATTGGCCGGCTAGCCCATTATATGGCTGGCAAGGTGTTGAACTTTTGGTACTGCTGCTTGATTATGTGATTATTACTTTGTTGTAGTTGTCAATGTTGCAGGTAAATTCCTTGAGGACAAGGAACGATGTAAGTTTGGGGTTGTGATGACCTTGAGTCATGTCTTAGTTTTTCCCATTTTTTTGATGTTATTTTGTACATTTTTGAGAGTCTTTACTTGGGTTTCTCTTGCTGGAAGTAGTCTTGGTTGGAAGGATTTAGCAATCATGGAACTTGAGGATTTGCAAAGATTTTTAAGAAGTTTTTAAAGTCATCGTGCCACGATGGACCTGTGTCGTGGCACGATGAGAAGAGGTTGGAACTTGATCTTGTCACTGGAGTTTTCGTGCCACGAGGGGTGCAGACGTCGTGCCACGATGAGAAGAGGTTGGAACTTGATCTTGTCACTGGAGTTTTCGTGCCACGAGGGGTGCAGACGTCGTGCCACGATGGAACTTTAATAGCATTGACCTGGGTTTTAATGAGCCCATCGTGCCACGATGGACCTGTGTCGTGGCACGATGGGTCGGTTTCAGAACCAATGATTATAAAAGCCAGATGCGTTTTCTGAAGAAGGGTTCGGAAACTTGGAGCATAGAAGCGCGATTTTGAGAGCAAAGAACTGAAGTGGTGGCTTCCCCATCCAACTCACAGTCAGTCTTTGTATGTTCTTATATTATTATTGATTATGCTATTTTGTAATTCAATTATGAGTAGCTAAATTCTCCATTGTTAGGGATGAGAACAGCTAGATGATGACTCTTGTTTTGTAACCCTAACCTGATCTTTGAATGAATTTATTGAATCATGTTTCTTATCTTTGTGCTTAATGCTTTTATGGATTGATCATCTTTAATTTGTTGTATGATTCATATTGTGAAACGGAAGTGGAATTTATGAATGCTTAAGATAAGAAATTCTCGCCTTTGTAATCTAGGAATAGATACAAACCCTTGAAACCGTTTATTAATTCATGTCCATTCATGCTTAATTCTGAATTGTAAAACTTGCTAAGGAATTAGGGTTTACTTTAGAATTAAAGTTTCTGTCGCTAAGGAATTAGGGCAAGATTAATTCAGAGAATTAGGTCGTGATTCATTAAAGGAATTCAATGGTCGTTGGTTAGGTAATTAACCTGGGTTCGGAGTCTAGTGAAGCTCATCCCTGACAAGCTTCTTATCTCTTAATTTCAAACCAATTTATTTTACGTACTTTTCGTTATTTGCAATCAAACAAACTTCGTACCCTTTTGTTCACTTGAGTAAGCTAAATTACATTCGATTCGTTAACGCAGTCCTTGTGTTCGACACTCGGTTTACCGTTTTAAACTTTACTACTTGAACGATTTCGTACACTTGCGAAAATCGCCATCGCCTTGCTATTTGCCGAAATCTGTAGGTGCTGTTTGGTGTTGTTTTGCGTTTCCGCTGGGCTAGTCTTCGTAAGCTTTATGCGCTGTGAGACTTTGTTGTTCTGTCAACAGCTTCTCCTTATTCTCAAGGGGCTGCTTGTTATTAATATATTGGTTGTTCAAAAAAAAAAAATAAAGATATAATTTTGTACAAAATCATTTGCAAGAGATATTCACATGCATTGATAGAGATTTAACAAAGTAATAAAGTTTATAGGATTCGTCTCCACTGGGACTGTTTCAATTTCTACTCAGAAATAATGTTATTATTAAAGATGTATTAAAATGTGGGTCGCCATAGGTAGTTGATTTGATTTGACTTGCATAAATTAAATAAAAACTTGTAAAAATATTGGTAAAGACAATTGGAGAAATAGATCAGGTCTTTCAAATCCTCTTATTATCCCTGTTTGGTAAACTGCACCTATCCCTAATAATGTTCCACTAGTTTTACGATGATTAACAAAATTACATCTAATCAATCCCTTGAGTCAGAGTTCTCTTCGTATATTACAGTTCCCTGATCCCTTAGGTGAACTAGTATTCTTTGAGGGTTTTTCCAAACGTTAATCTATTATCACAATTAAACCATCATATATTTCTAGACTGACTTGATTAATTAAACAGTTAAATTAGATCCAAATTTAAAAGTTATGGTTAGTAGACATTCAATCTTTGAAATCATCCTATATATGATGAATATATAAAAAAGCATTCCACACAAATTAAACTGAATAAAACTAGATTTGCATTATCATAGATAATGTTTCACAGCCTACAAACAGATCAAACAGATTCATCTCAGACCTAATCAAAGGAAAATTAGTTAGACATAAAGATACAAATAAATAGCATGGAAAACAAAATTAACCATGAGACCATTCGTGAGCTTTTTCTTCCCTTCATGCTATTTTCTCTTTATGCTTGTGGCTCCCTTGTATCAAAACGTGATTCCCACTGTGCGGCCTCCGCTCTCTTGTGATGCGTGATTCCTATGTTCCAAAAACGTTCCTTGGCTCTAGCATCATACACTTATATTTTTTTTGACAAGATCATACACTTATATTTATATGCCAATAGTCAATGAAACCTAATTCTCCCACTTGTTTTTTCGGGTCAGTAACAACGCTAGGATTAGAAGCCCACTTATCCTTTTTTCTTTCATCCAATACCCATGTTTCTTCTTAGCCTCTTTACTAGCCAAAAATCAAAGAATATCATGCTTGCTCTTGTTTGATCATGTGGCCAATAATAATAGTGATAATACACATAATTGACTCCATAAATGAAAAATTAGAATTTATTCAAATTGACTCTAAATTAAACACTAAGCTAATAAATAATAATAATAATAATAATAATAAACTAAAAACTTAATTAAAAAGACCCTAAAAATATGGTATGACAAACGGTCATCACAAAATATCATCATTGTTGGTGGTTGAAATTGAAACATAGTAGTCTTTGCTTTACTATAATAATGTCCCAAATAAAAATGTAATTTTCTGTGCTGAGAGGTCCATCTCCTTCTAATGGCAAAAATGTCTATGTAAGTGTCCTTGACTATGTCTTTGATGTTTAGCCTCATTTTAGCAATGTCATCATATCACACAACTTGGATCGTGCACTTAAGAGATTCCCATACAGCATATTTATCTGTGTTCCCACAATCTTCTTTTTACTCTTCTTTTCAATACACAAATTTTCCACCCATCACCAAGCCCTAACAATGGATGTACCTCTAATAATGGATGTTCCAACGGAACCAAACCCTGAAACCCCACAAATCCTAAGCTCAATCCTCTCCCAAAGCAGCCTCTGTTACTCCGAAGACACAAAATGTCTCATCCGTGAGCACCTCCTCTCTCTCCTCACAAACTATCCAACACTCTCGAACCTAGAACCAACACCATGATTTACAAAATTAGTCGCCGCGCCTTCAACATAGTCCAAGCCGACGGCACTATTCCCATGACCTACAAAGCTGTGACTTACTATACTCCAATCGTTATTTTTCTACTAGAATCTTACCCTCATTACCCTCCTCTAGTCTATCTTAACCTTCCACCATATTTGAAAATCAAACGCCATCATCCTTATGTTAGCTCTTCTGGTTTGGTTACTGTTCCTTATTTGCAGAGTTGGATCTATCCTACTTCAAATTTGGTAGACCTTGCTCTCGATCTAAACCTAACTTTTGGTCGTGAGCCACCTCTTTTTACTAACCCTAACCCTAACCCAACAAGGGGGTGCATAATCATGTGACGTGGTTGAAGAAGACTAGAGAATGAGGCGTTGTTGGGTTTGCGAAGCAGATGGATCATAGGGTTGTCCCACGTTGTAGTTCAAAAATAAATATTGGGTATGTATGTTATGTTATGAGGCAAATTCTATGGTACAAGTATATTCCTTGCGAAGTAGACTTTGTTTTCACTTTAGAAACTTAATTCCTTGCGTTTATTTTTAAAATTTCTTAGGGACAAGTATAAATAAATCTTGGTTTGTATGTAACAAAAAAAAAACTTGGTATGTATAATTGTATTTTAGTGAATGATGTACATTGCCCAAATTTCATAGTATATTTCCCGTTGAAAGTTTTCTTTTCTCCTATGGATTATTGTTTGTTATTAGTGTGGACTAATGTTATGATTCAAAGAAAGTGGTTAGTTATTTACTACTTGTGCAGTCTTTCTACTAGTAGGCACATCCAATCAATATGTGTCTTATAACTCTCGTCTTGCTTGATTTTCCTTTGTACATTTGACGAAATATGTCAATCATTTTTTTTTCTTGTGATTATTTGCATGGTCTTGTTTGCATGCACCTCAAACAATATAGTTCATATTCATTGATTAACTAAACTGTTGTGTTTCCTGTCCTATGAAATTTCCTTTTTATATGATAAGTTTATGATTAATTTGTTGAACAAGGTTAAGCTGCCAGTAATAAGTGATAAGTGAATGACATGCGGTGTCCTTGTTTGTTTCCTAAAATTAAAGAAGCAAGGATTAGTCATATAAAGTAAGCCATCTTCACCAGAAAATAAGGTTAAATTGTTGAACGATCATTGTCTCCATTCGATAATGTTGTAGATAGTTTGAGTTGAAGATGATTCACTCGTCTGATAATATAAGAGATCAATAAAATTAATGAAACGAAACAATTGAAATAGTTTCAACTTAATTGAAAAAAATACAAGATCGACGACAAAGACTTACATTTGTTTTCATTAATCCCTGTTCCTATCATGTAGAAGCAAATGAAAATGGAAGATAATCTATATTGAGAAATGTCACTTCTTCCCAATGTTCTCATTGCATCAAAATTATGGACTTGAATTGAATACCTATAATAGCCTATATTGATATTCCACATGACTTTTTTTTGAAAGAATATATTCCACATGACTTGAGTACGTCTAAATTATTTTATAAACTTTTAATAATATTTTCCAATAATATGAAAAAGGAGTTATTTAGTTTATGATAAATTTACACAAATTCTATTATCACATTTGTCAATACTTTGTAGAGTAATCTATTTGTAAAACATTTTGAAGAGAAACTAGAAGGCAAAATAAGATTCACTTGTTAAGTACAAGTGTTTGAAATACTTGTTGTGCAGAAGAGTACACATCTATCGTTTTAATTTAGTTATTCTCTAACAAGCCTCAAAATACTCATCTTTTCTGTATCTTTGAAATTTCTTATAATTTTTGATATATTTTAACTTTGAATATATCTTATAATTTCTTGTATATACGTTTAAAATTTTATTTTTTCTTTAATAAATTATACTTTCAACTTTATCCCCTAAAACTTAATTCCTGATTTAGTCCCTCATAACAACAGTACACTTATTTAATATTTTTTTCTAGCTGCTTCCCATTAGCACGCCTATATCAGAACATTAATGAACTCAGATGAAGTAAGAAAAAGTAAGAAAAACATAAAGTAGGATTTCTTTCATACAAGAGGAAATGAAGGAGCTATCCATTGAGCACCATATGGACTAGAAACTAATACAATGACATCATAAAAGGAATCAAATCTTGGGAAATAATGATAAGACAATGACATCATAAAAGGAATCAGATATTGGGTAATAATGATAAGAAAAAATCAATGAAAAGTGGAATTTCTAACAAAAACCAGCTGTTCAGTCGATATTTTCTCTCCCTGATTTCAACCATAAATAGACAAACTTAATTACTTCCCCACACCCATAATACATGTCGATGTTGATAAAATCACTTTTTAGATTTACTGATTAACTGATGAACCTGATCTATATTATAAATTAGATACATCAACTATATTTAATAAATCTAAAAAGTGATATTCTGTTTATACCAGTGATCAGAGAAAATATATTAATATATGATCCCTGGTTTACAAATAAGCAAACTTGTATAGCTAAATAGAGACAATATTAATCGTAAAAGATTTTGTTAGCTTTGCAATTGTAGTTGCTTACCATAGTGTAAAATTTACCCATCTTTTCTGTAAAACATCTAGTACTTGTAATATGATCAAAAGAATCATCAATAATCAATTATATGGATTGAAAATGAAAACATTTGTTTTCTATGACACTTTATTCACTGTCATGCAGATCACTTTCAAAAAATCGTATCATTACTTTCAAAGATTTCTCCTACATGGTCATTAACTAAGGCTAACTTTATATTTTTTCATTTACTGTTTATATAGTTAATTGTTAAAATTGACTATATTTTTTTCATTTATTGTTTATAGGGTTAATGGTTCAAATTGACTATGTAATGTACGCGAAATCTAAACAAAATGTTCATTTTTTTTTTTTACAGATTTTATCATGTGATTTGAGATTCTCCTATTTTTGCCCTCATGTTTTTCTTGTAGACATAAAGTTCAGAAAAACGACCTAGATGTTGATTTTTTTTCATGATTTTTTGCAGGTATGTTTGGGACGTTAAAATACGACTTTCCACATAAAATTAGAATTTTCCAACAAAGACTGGATTAATTATGAATTTTTAAAACGACAAAAACTCAAAATAACGGAAATCTCGACGTAGAAATTGAATTTTAAGTTCATAGCATTTCTTAGACGCCTATATTGATTTTTCAACAAAAACATGCAAAATTGAAATTATATTCCAAGTAAATTTCGGCAAATGCCACCAAAAACATATATTCCATGCAAATTTCAATTTTGATAGCATTTCTTAGACGCCTAGACCGATGAATTATATTTACGAAGCAACTTTCGTTCCATAATTTTGGTAGCATGTTTATAAAATCGTGAAAACCTCCACCAAAAAATTTTGAAATTTTTAACGAAGGATAAATTAATTATGAATTTTCGTCTCCATAAGCAAACATGTTTATAACATCATAATAACCCTGTATCACCAACGTGCTTGTGAATACAACTAGGTCGATTTATACTAGTTGTCG
Source organism: Medicago ruthenica (assembly GCA_018208015.1). NCBI lineage: Eukaryota > Viridiplantae > Streptophyta > Magnoliopsida > Fabales > Fabaceae > Medicago > Medicago ruthenica. The sequence continues at coordinate 21,105,483 of CM031375.1, forward strand.
CAAAAGGGACGTGATGAGAACAATTGACCCCGTTCTCACTCATATGCATTGCTAGACAATTGCTACCCGATCAAAACTAAAAATGTATTATATGATCATGTTTAATTTTACAATGTTTACCATATATTTTAATTTCTTAAAAAAAATCAAATAGGAGATCAATCCACTAGCATTTTCATATTGCACACATAGATAAAAAGAAAATGAAAAGAGAACAAATACAGCTTACAATTTTGAATTTTTTGACAAACGAAGTAAGATAGCCCTTTGTGTTGACCAAAAAGCAAACAATTATTTTTGGCTTATTATTTGACCTTCATCCTAGGATAACACTGGTGCGCCATCTGTCCTCAAACCCAAATTAAGTATAAGAGTAAATACAAGTATATTAAGTATTTAAATATTCATAAGTTCAAATATAGATAAGCTGCAAATATAACGTAAGCCACAAATTGTTAGACATATAATTAAGTTGACGGAGAAGGGGAAGAGAAAAACAAAACTGACTTTGGTCAATCATGTGGCAGTTATGCCTATGTGTGTAGTTTTTTTATTATGTGTGTTTTATGAATTTTATAAATATTCAGTTATTTGAACTTATGTTTAACCTTTTCCTTTACTAGGCTAAACTTCATGATTCCATTCAAGAGTCAACAGAATCTGCTGGGAAGACTTTTGAATCGCTGTTTGGAAAAGAAAAGGCTGGTAGAGTTCGTTGTTTGGGAAGAATGGTAACACCAACTGTGTTAAAGAGAAATGAAGAAATTGCTGATATTAAGAGACAATGTTCTAACGAGACGGCTCGTATGGCTAAGCAAGTTAACGGCTTACAAGGGCTAGTTAAATGCTTGTTAAAGCAAATGAATCCTGAGTTGGATGATGAAGCTTTGGACACTATCATGGAGAATGCTATGGAGGTTGAAAGTGGTGCTTCCACATCAATGCATACAAGGAATGTTGAAAAGGTAATATTTGTGACTTATTTCAAAGTTTATGATCTTATTTTGCAATTATTTGTAGTATTTGATAGTATTTTAGTTAGATAAAGGCTTGTATAGTTTCATATTTATAGGAATGTTATTTGTGTAAATTTTCTTGGTCTAGTACATGGACTTTTAGGTGTTCTGTTTGTTTGGGGTTATGTTTTAGTATTGATGTGGTCTGTTGTGTCAAGCTTTGTGCAGTTTGAACTCAGTAAATGTGCATTGGTGTCTATTTTTTTTTTGCAGGGGTGTAGTATTTTGCTGGTCTAGGTGTTCTCGTTGCTATTGCAGTTTGAGCTTGAATTATTATTCAATTATTTGTCGGGAAGATTATCTTTTTATTGTCATTTGTGGTCTAACATGCTAATAGAAGGGTGTTATAGAGTCAATTTATGAGGAGATCTTTCTTACTCGCACACCTTGTACTTGGTTGTAATCAATAATATCACTAAGACTAAGAAACTTTCTTATAAATGCAGAAAATTCGTCCAACTGACGAGGAAGGTCGGCCTGAAGACGAAGATCAACCTGAAGATGAAGATCAAGAGGAATGATATTATTGGCATGTTTAGATTTCTATAATTTCTTGCAACTGAACTATAAACAATGTTTGTATAAACCAATACTTTTTGGTTTTTTTTGAAGCAAACACATGTGTTGCTTTAAATTCGTATATGTTTTGGATACTACCATGCTTGGAATATTATGAACCAAGAATAGCCTATTTTACTGAAGTTCTTATAATTCAAAATCTTGAGTAGTTATTTTATTTTAGAATACGCGCGCGCACACACACACACACACACACACACACACACACACATATATATATATATATATATAGATATCGATGTATCTAAAACTACCATTGCCATAAACATAACAGTTCATATAACTTCAATTTCACAAAGAAGCGTTGTCAAAACACTCAATAATCTAGGCACTGTAAAATTACTGTTGCCATTGCATAATTTAACACCATTGCATGAATAAATCAACAACAGTAAAAAACCGTCCCTATAATGTCTAAAAAAACTGTTGAAAGTTTGAATAACCGTCCCTTAAAGACTCTGAAACCGTCGCTCATGGGCCTGAAAAAAACCGTTGCTCTTTTATGCTTTATGCAGCGGTTGCATGCATGTGTGGCCTAAAACATAAAAACCGTCGCTTTTAGAAACGGCCACGGGCGTATATGGGACACTTTCAAAAGCGTTGCATAACCGTCGCCTATAGTTTTAGGGACGGTTTTCTTGTTTACAGCAACGTATTTTGACTGTTGCCTAAGATAAAAAATGTTGTAGTGATTTTGGCTTTTTTCTCAGCTAGCATAGGACCTTACTTCCCCTCATCCATCAATATTTGTTATCGTTGATAAGTCAGTTTCCTTTGATTCTTATATATATATATAGGGGATGTATCAAATGAGAGGAGTGATTATTGTGAGAGGTGAGAGGATGAAATATTAACCATAGGATCAAAAGGAATACTTGAGATTAAAATGTCACGTGCTTTTTTTGTTATGTTCAGCGCATCTCTTTCTTCTCCTTCCATTATTCTCTCTCGGTGACAGTGATTATCCTTCCCGGGTCTTCTCTATACTTTTACTTCCTCCCAACAAGTTATGATTAAAAAAAACATTAATATCTTGCAAAATCATTGTTATAGTTGTACCTGTCTCAATCTATGTCAAAGACCCCCTTATAATTTTTAGAGTTTTTCTTCACCAAAGATTAATGAGTTTTTTAATCGAATCCAGTGTTTTTCTTCATAGAGATTAATGGGTCACTTAATTTTTGGATTTATTTTCTTCATCAATGATTCATGGCGAGAAACTCCTTAATATTCAAAGATTAATGGTGAATGTCATCTTAATTGAATGGAGATTTTTTCTTCATCGATCAAGGATTAATGGCCATAAACCCCTTAATTTTTCCTACAATCAGCACTATGAAAGAAAACATGTGCTATATTTAAAACAAAAAATCTGAATCAAAGCATCCCATTTGGTGGGGTTGATCGGTGGTACGAAGAAGAGCAGGGGAAAATGAAAAGACCTGGTGTGAAACTGGATCTGATTTTGGAAAACAGCACCCACGTGACTCACTTGAACCACACAATTTAATCTCAACCCTCCATTTTGATCCAAAGGCCAATAAAAGCTCCTCTCACCTCTCACAATAATCACTCCTCTCATTTGATACATCCCCTATATATATATATATAGCTAAATTATATTTTGGTCCTTTAAGCTAAATATAAGTTTTGCTTTGGTCCCTGAAGTTTTATTTATTTCATATTGGTCCCTTAAATTACAAATGTTAGATAATTTGTTCTCTTGTATTTTTCTTTTCATTTTGATCACTTAACTTATAAATATTAGATATTCTGATCCTTTAAGTTACTAACTTTAGACGTTTTCATCATTTCTATCGGGGACCAAAATGTCTTCATATTTGTTACTTAAGGAACCAAAGTGTTCAATGTTCATAACTTAAGAGACTAAAATGAAACGGAAAAATTTAAAGGACCAAATTGTATGACGTTTGTAGCTTAAATGACAAAAGTGAAACAAAACAAACTTAAAAGACCAAAACGAAATCTAAAAATAATTTAAGAGACCAAAAGTGTAATTTAGCATATATATATAGTCAGGATCCGTTAACACCAGGTGTAAGTCTTTAGACTTACACCAAATTTTAACCGTTAAAACTATTTGATCTAATGGCTTGTATTGTGTCAATAAATAAAAAAGGAAACAAATCACGTGATATAAAAAGGAGAATATCTCACCATGCTAATTTTGTGGATATTGCATGATTTATAATTAATTTTTTCGTTTCACTCTCTTCTCAAAATAGGAGAATGAATTTAATTCTTCAAAAAAAAAAAGCAATATTAATTTTTCAAGAAAGTGAAACGAAAAAATTAAACAAATCTCAACCGCTTAATTAAACAAATCCTACGGATGATATATCTTGCTAAATATAACAAATAGAAACCTCACGTGACACTTTTCTCTGCAAAACCTCTTTCTAATTGCCGCAAAATCACACATCTGCCATGGCACCGTACACCACTGTTGAATTCTTTAAACCTCACATCTCAGTGCTCTGCCATGATTTCTTTCTGTGATCGCGAATCTAGGTTTCTTCTATTTTCTTCTTCATTGTGCCATTCCCACACCTCGTGGTTTCTTTAAGGTATGCATTTTTTTCTTTGGTATGCATTTTTTTTTCTTTCTTCCTCAATATTATGGTTGTAATAATTAGGTTAAGTTTAAATCTATTACTTTTTTTTTGTAGTATTTTACATGGATACAGAGTGCATGGAAAGTTGTAATACTACAAACCTAGAAGATGGGATAACTAATCATATGTCCAATGGTTTACAAAACCCTTCAAAAGTTATTTCATCACATGAGACTAATGATGGTGATCATCCTAATCTACATCCTTGTATTGGAATGGAATTCGGCACCATTAATGATGTTAAGGAATTCTACACCATTGGTGATTTGTAATGACCAAAGTCTTAACCACTAGAAGATAATGTGAAACTAAAAGCCTTGGAGAAGAAAGGATGTGATATTGGAAGAGGAAGAAATTTATCGCAAGAAGAATGAGATGAGATGCTTAGCAACTAGAGGGATTACTCATTGTTGTTATTTCTAAATGGCATAGTTTAAATGTTCTCATTGTAATTTTTAGTTAGAGTTAGTTTTGTATTATCATCAAATCAATTGTAGTATCCACCATTATATGAAATGGGAATAAAAAAGTTCTTCTGTTGTACAATTCTATTTTATTCTTGACTGCAAATTTTTCTGCTATTCTTGAATCACTACATAACAGAAAAACAGTGTGAGGTTCAAAATCGGTTTGTTTGGTTCTGACACAAATTGGATTAATATTCGATCTTCTGCATCAAAATCGGTGACATACGTATGTTCGCGTTAACTTCACGATATGTTCTAGCATTTTTAAAAATAGTGTGAGGTTTTCACAATTCTGAAAACAGTTTACGATAAAATCAAAGCTAAAAGCTTAATTCTCACAATTCTCAAACATGTTTAACAAATATTGTATCAAATAGGAAACATAATGAATGGTTCAATACAAAATCTAAAAAACACTATTAAAACATCATGACATATCATCAAATGGTTCAATATTGTCTTGTGTATTCTCAATTTCTCTGCCAATTTATCATCCTTCTTGACAGTTCCAGTCAGACTTCTTCATTAAGACATCACTTCAGATGTCAACACCAAACCATCTGCAATCGTAAAGAAATCAATACACCATTTCAACATAACTCAAATTCTTTAAACACATAAATACACGCTAAAAATAGTTGGAAACTTCAAAATAAGTTCAAATTCATACCTCCATCAATCAATAGAATCGTCACTTGTCTTTTGTTTGCAACTTCGCCGATTATGGCCATGCTCTCCACATAATTGGCAACTTCTCCTCTTGGCTTGAGATCGATTTATTGATAATTCAATACTACTTTTGATTCTTCCATGTTGATTCTCTCTTGTCACACCCTTTTTTCTTTCTTTAGTTTGTGAACCGCGTGGATCTTTAATATCTAATTCAGCAGATACGCTCAATGGCTCACTCATCAAATTTTCAGAACTTGGCTCTAGATGAGTTATGTCATCTTCAATGTGCATTTCATTTTCCTGTGCTAAAGCTCTTTCATACAGTTGCTTCAATCCATCTGATATCAATTCGTGTAAAATCGGTGATTTTGCTGAAAGATCAGATAATAGATTGGCTTGAGTATGGACATGTATACTTCGTAGAGTTTCTGAACTGCTGTTCTCAAATGGGTTTTTTTCCCCATTTTCATCAAATTCAGCGCCCTTGATAGCATCTTTTGTCCACCGCTTTAAAATATTATTACTTGGAATGTCGACGACATTTTTGGCTTGGAAAATCACCAAGATACGTCTGCATAATATTCCCATAAACTCAAAAAGTTGACAGCAACACTTTGCAACTTTTGTGTCAAGATCCACATGGACAATGAATGTGTCTTGAGAGTCATAATCGCTGGATACCTTGTATGTATATTGAGATCCATTTTTTTTCAATTTTCTCCTTTCTGAATTGAAGAATCTGTGCGAGCTCATCATGAAACTTTCCAAAAATGGTTCTTGTATAAATCGATGCTGCATGCTCCTCAATTTTTGACTTAATACCAGAGAGACGTGATCGGTGCCTTGATTCAAAATCTTCTCTTTTTTGTTTTTCATATCGGCTATTCAATGCCTTGTCAAATTTCACTGCAAAATCTTGTAGTGTAGTTGACGAATTAACAAAAGAATCAAAAAAAGCATTTATGCTCTCACTCCTTTGTGTGGTGTTCATCCCAGCAAAAAAAGTGCTTCTATTATAAACAGGTACCCATGACTCTCTTATCTTATACAAACCTTGAAGCCATTGATTCTCCTTTAAATCATAGGTGACTAATATACCCTCCCAATTCTCTTCAAAATCTTTAACTTATGGTGAATCACGAATGCACGATTTCAATTCTTGCTTGAAAATTGATTTTTTATGGTATATATGTGAAAGCTTTTCGGCAAATTTTTTGCGGATGTGCCACAAGCATAGTCGGTGACGAGTATTTGGAAAAACCTTGGCTATTGCAGCTTTCATTGCCAAATCTTGATCGGTTATTATCGACACAAGACTTTTTCCACTCATTGCCTTAAGCCATGTTTGAAATAACCATACAAAAGACTTCTCTGTCTCATCTTGCAACAAAGCACAACCAAATAAGATAGATTGAAAATGATGATTCAACCCAGTAAAAGGAGCAAATGGCATGTTGTACTTGTTGGTTTTATAGGTTGTATCAAATGTAACAACATCTCCAAAAACCTTATAAGCTAATCTCGATCTTGCATCCACCCAAATTTTTTTTATCATTCTATCTTCATCATCACATTGTATTTCATAACAAAAATTTGGATTCTCAGCTTGCTTTGTCTTACAAAAGTTGAATACAGCTTGAGCATCTCCAATATCAAGATTCCTTCTTCGAAGATTTCTAAGGTGATTCCAACAATCTCTACTAGAAAAAGACATACCTCCACTATTGAACATTTCAGCAACCTTTCCTGTAGGTAATCCCTCCTCATCAAACTTCTCAACAAGACTTCTAGCCGGCATACCCATTTCTTATGACACCGAAGATAATTCACACTCTTAGGGCTAAGCATTGCATGATTATGATCATTACTGAAGCTTATGATACTCCATTTGCTCCTCTTCATTGCTTTTGAAACTCTAAGTAATGCCTTGCAATCAGTTCTAGAAGTCGAGGTCTTTTTCTTAGTTCCCATAGAAACATTGCATTCTTCTTCATTGCTACTCTTTGTTGTATGTTTACCTTCATTAGAACATACAAGTGTACAAAAATGTTCCTTGGTTGTACGAGTTCTAATTCCAAAACCTTCTTTCTTAGCAAATGATATGTAGAATTCCTTAACATCATTAATGGTGTCGAATTCCATTCCAATACGAGGATGTAGATTAGGATGATCACCATCATTAGTCTCATGTGATGAAATAACTTTTGAAGGGTTTTGTAAACCATTGGCCTGATAGGTTCGCAAGTGCACGAAAATATCGGTTTTAGTATAAAAGATGTCAAATTTCCACAGAGACAAACGTCAAGTACCGTTATCTATTGTCACGATGTTTATCTAAGGCGATGCTAATTAGTTTGGTTGCAAAATTTGGAAAATAACTTGTTTTTAATTACTTTTAATGATGAGAGACCGGAATATAATTCGCGTCGACCGTGAATACTTGTTAAGTTGTATTTCATTATTGTAACAGGAAAATATTTTCGCGCGTAAAAAGGATTAAACTAAAGGGGTCGCCAGCTTTCGCGTGCACGACACCGAATTTTGACTTTGTAATCTATTCGACCGCTTTCGCGCGTACGCCTTACAACTTCAAAACTCTGATTGAAAAATGATCAATTTACGTGCGAAAAGTTATTTTTAGTAGAAATCAAATTTAAAGGTACCGCCGGCTTTCGCGCGCCCGTTACCAGATTTTAATGCACAGTTACGATTTTAAAATCTCTTTTTGGAAATTTGTAATTTCTAAATTAATTAAAGAAAACGCTGTCGCTGAATTTTAAAATTAATTTCTGAATTTCCTACGGTCAGATACAAGTTTCACTCTTTCGATATAAAACCGGTATTGAGTTATTTCAGCTTTCACTGTAAATATTTATCGTTAAAAATCAGAATTTTCAGGCTTAAAAATAATTCCTGTTACAATTTCTAATCATATAACTTAAGAGGACAATCATCATATTCCTGACTTTATAAAAATCTACTCAGACATGATAAAATAATATTCTAAACCTATTTTTGATGAATTCATATTAAAGAGGAGTAAGAAAAATAAACCTGTTAATTGATTGATACTTTCAATTAAGGGAAAATCCACGTAACTGATGCTGTTAATTGATGGATAACTCGAATTAAAAAGAATAGCCGCAGCCAAAAGCAGTTCTCACCAGTTGGAATCGAACAGAACAGCCACGCAGCAATAATTAATATATGTAATACGGCACCAGCAAGCAAATACGGCTATCAATTGGAATTTAAATAATCAGGTGCAGCAGCAATGAAACTATAATTTCATTACGCAGCAACTGTGAAAAAAAGAATATATAGTATGAAATAGAAAGTAATGAATCGAAATTCAACAGTAGTAAAGAGACTTAATTGAAATTGGATGAATAGTGATAGTAATGATATGGAGATAGTAATTGAAATCAAAATGAGTATATACGGCTGAATTGAAAATCGCCGGGGAACAAAGTAATGAAAACTTAAATTACAATAAGCACTTAAATGAAAATAGGTTATTTCTAAATTGCTCAATTTCTCAAGAAGCTTCCCCCTGAAAACTACTGATTCTTGAAGGTCTATTTATAGGCAAAAATTTATCAAGTAGTGCTTCTGATAGTGTCCTAAGAGGTGGAGAACATGGAGGAAGTGGAAGTAACTGCTTCTGAAAGTGGAGAGGAATTCTTCATCCTGACTAAATGTGTTGACTTCCCATTTGGCTGGTTGACTTTTTGAGTCTTTTTTCCTTTTTCACCGTTTTTCTTTATTTTTGCTTTCTACACCCTAGGTTCCTGAAACAAATCAAAATACCAGCAGATATCATGCAAAATACGACAAATGACCCTAAAACAAATAAAAAATTAAGTTACTTTGACAGTGTATTTTGCGTGTTATCATGGACATATGATTAGTTATCCCATCTTCTAGGTTTGTAGTAGTACAACTTTCCATGCACTCTGTATCCATGTAAAATTCTACAAAAAAAAAAAGAAGTAATAGATTTAAGCTTAACCTTATTTAAATTACAACCATAATATTGAGGAAGAAAGAAAAAAATGCATACCAAAGAAAAAAATGCATACCTTAAAGAAACCACGAGGTGTGGGAATGGCACAATGAAGAAGAAAATAGAAGAAACCTAGATTCGCGATCACAGAAAGAAATCATGGCAGAGCACTGAGATGTGAGGTTTAAAGAATTCAACAGTGGTGTGCGGTGCCATGGCAGATGTGTGATTTTGCGGCAATTAGAAAGAGGTTTTGCAGGGAAAAATGTCACGTGAGGTTTCTATTTGTTATATTTAGCAAGATATGTCATCCGTAGGATTTGTTTAATTAAGCGGTTGAGATTTGTTTAATTTTTTTGTTTCACTTTCTTGAAAAATTAATATTGCTTTTTTTTTTTTGAAGAATTAAATTCATTCTCTTATTTTGAGAAGAGAGTGAAACGAAAAAGTTAATTATAAATCATGCAATATCCACAAAATTAGCATGGTGAGATATTTTCCTTTTTATATCACGTGATTTGTTTCCTTTTTTATTTATTGACACAATACAAGCCATTTGATCAATTAGTTTTAGCGGTTAAGATTTGGTGCAAGTCTAAAGACTTACACCTGGTGTCTAAAGATTTGGTGTAATTTAGCTTATATATATATATATATGAGTCATGATCCGTTGACACCAGGTGTAAGTCTTGAAACTTACACCAAATCTCAACCATTATTATTAGTTGATCTAATGGTTCATATTATGTTAATAATAAATGGAAAGAAATCACATGATGATTAGAAAAGGAAATTATCTCTATGTGAGATATTGCTTGATTCACCTTTAATTATTTTTTCCTCTCATAATATGAAACTATAATTCTTTGTACTATTGTCAATGTCATGTCATTTACATCTGCAATTGCAAGTTTTTTCTGCCAAGTTAGTTTGTTAAAAATAGTTTCATTCTTTGAGCAAAAAACAAGGAGACAACAAGGGGACCATTGTTTTATTTTATTTTTTTTTGGAAAAGGGGACCATTTTTCCTCAATTAAATTAAAAAGAATGTTTATCTTTAATCTTTGTTAACAAAAAAAAAATTTGTTAAAAAAAATTTCGACACGCAATTTTAGTCCCTATTAAATTAAATTATGCTTAAACTTTTAAATTTTTGAATGATTTTTTACATATTTATTTAGAACATTATACAAAGTTCCTCTGCAAAAAAAATTAACTCAAAATTTGATTTTTAGGTCCAAATTTTTTTTGAAGGAAGGTCTAAATTTTTATTACTTTAATCTTGAAATTTTAATGTTTATAAAAATTCATATTTAATTCATTACAAGTTAAAAAAATATTATTTTTTTATAAAAGAGTTTCTTATAATGATCTTAATCTGTCCGTAAAAAATTATTCAAAAATTTAAAAGTTTAAGCATAATTGAACAAATTTTATTTTAATAGGGACTAAAACTGTGTGCCGGATTTTTTTATAGAGACCAAAAGATATCACTTTTTTATATGATGACTAAAAACAATATTTATAGGGACTAAAATTTTATTTAATCCTTTAAATGATAACATTTTAGTGGGTCACATTATCTATAGATCACATCCATTTAAAAGCTTTCATGTGTGGTTTATATTCATTTTGCAAAAAAAAAAAAGCTTTCATGTGTTGTTTATATTCATTTTGCAAAAAAAAAATATATCAAGTCTCCTACGGTAGGTGACTTATTCAGGTCTCCCACCAGAGACGGGGCCTTCACTAAGAACAAAGTGCAATTTTTTGACATAATTGTATTGTTTTCACTGAGAATAAGTCCAATTTTTTTTTAATTTGCAGGTCTGCCATACAAAAAAATATTTGTGTCATATTTTAATAAGAGAGAGATTAAGAAAATAATTAAGTGCAAATCACGCAATATCTATCTGAGATAATTTCCTTTTCTGGTCATTATGCGATTTCTTTTCATTTATAAATTGACATATTATGAGCCGTTAGATCAATCACTTACAACGGTTGAGATTTGGTGTAAGTCTTTTAGACTTACACCTGGTGTCAACGGATCATGACTTTATATATATATATATATATATATATATATATATATATATATATATATATATATATATATATGATATTTGGTTCACAAATCAGCAAACTTGTATATCTAAACTTGAGACACTTATACTGTTAACTTTTGCAATTGTAGCTGCTTACAACAATTGCAAAGTACAACCATATATTGACATCAAATGTCAAACTTTATTTTGATATTTGTGTCAAAATAAAGTTTGATCAAATAAAATAGACGGTTTAGATTTTTAACTTATTTTCAAAAATTAATCACCTATAATGTTTAGAGAATCCACTATTCTCTATATCATTCACATGCTTGTGAATACAATAAGCTAGGTCGATTTATACGAGTTGTCGCAAAAGGGACGTGAAGAGGACAATTGGTCGGCCCCCTTCTTGCTCATATGCATTGCGAGGTCAAGGCACTGTCACTAGCTAGAGATATAGGAAATTCCATACTTCAAACTTTAACAAGTAACTGGAAAAGTGGCAAATATTATGGAGGCGATGGATCACATGATTCGTTTTTCATGGTCTTGATTGATAAGTATGAAAGGGAAGAAGACTTTGTGTTTTTGAATTTTTTGAATAATCCACTCCCTTGTCTTCAAAGTATTTGACAGGACGTTACATCATATCTCTTTAGTGTGACATTTTTTGCTAATGCATTGGAGAAATTTTGTTGATAACAAGCAACTATTGATACAATAGGTGGCTTTTTTTTCCTTTCATCTGTGGCCTGTCGAGGATTTTACTTGGTTTGCTCTTCTGTGTTGTTTTTTACTTGGTTTCATTGCAATTTTCTTTCTAACTTTGTAGTAATTCTACGCTGATTTGGGAGCGGATTTGCACATTTTGTGCTACTTTGCTCGTCATCAATAAAATTTTGTTTATAAAAGAGCAAATGAGCAACTACATTGACTTGCCGATGAACAAATTTATCTAAATAGTTCGGCAATTAAGATAGATGACCTGAATAATATTCGTAAATGAAGACATCAGTCATTTGACAAATAATATTATCCACACCCACTAATTGGGAGGATTGCTCCACTTAAATTCATTTTCTTCACTATGAGGCTCCATCATATGATTAGGAGTTCCACTGTGATTCGACCCCCTCCAGCTTCACCATATAATAGACCTCACTAATATTAGACGATAAATTATATTATTTTAGATACATTATGTTATGTTTGTTAATAATTGTTCGCTAGAATTTAGTTAGGTGAGTAACTGATCATAAGTTAGTTTTATCTTTATTGAGTTAGGTTTATATTCTTCGCTCTTCAATAATCAATACACAACTTGCAAATTCAAATTTTTCCCAACTATCACACCTCTGACTTAGTCATACATGTGATCCTAACATATATTCTAAAATATTATGATGGTACAACAAAGAACTAGTTTCTTCATCGGTTGGTTTTCATTGGTGTCATACCCCAATTTTTGACCTAAATTCTCTGTTTTTACTCGGCAGAGAGGTATCTTAAAATACCCCGTTTCTGTTCGGTTTCATTCGAATCCGTCTTTTTGTTTTTTGTTTTTATTATTTTTTTTTTCATCTTTATTTTTATTCTTTTAAATATTTTTAGTGTTATTTTATTTAGCATTTTTATCGTTTATTAATTTTCTTCTTGTTTTTTACTAGTTACCTTGTTTTAATTTTACAATCTGACTTTTCACAATTTGACTCTTTTTTTAATTATTACAGTCTGACTTTTTTTATTTAATGTGCTTTGATGTGTCACTTAATTGGCTTTTATTGGCTGTTATGGTGAGTAATTGGCAATGAGTGTATATTAACACTAGGCATCAGTCAGCAAGGGGAGGGGGGGGAACTCATCAGATTCAATCAGAAAAACACAGTAAATAAAAACACTACGAACAAAATCATCAGGAACCCATGGGCATAGCCAATCCATTGCAGCAACAAAATCATAAAATCATCAGTATCACATACTCAACAAAAACACGCCTCCACCCCTTTCCTTCCAACAAACTCAACTCCCTTCCTCCTCACCATTAACCACGCCCAGCCATTAATCTAACACAACAACACACAAATTCACCACCACCCAACCTCCTCACCACCACACGTCCCAGTCCCAAAAGTCCCACTCACACACCACTCACACACCACTCACCATACCACCAAACCCAACCCAGCCGAAAACCTCCCTCACTCACAAAACACTCATTCATGCGGCCTCACCCCTCTCCCTTCCACACAGCCGTACGGCCACGCCTCATCTCCACCCACAAAACCCGTTCACCCAAGACCCCAAATCCAAACCGAACTACACAAACACACACAACTCAGCATCCACCACCATAATCCTCACCTCCTAACACTATCACTCACAAACCCAGCCGCGACCACCACCGTCCCTAACCACCCCTAAACAACCTAATCTGAACATAACCTAACCTAAACCCACGGCCACCACAAACATAACCGTACACCGCAAACCAACACCACCTCCAGTCCCCAACACCACTGCATCTGGCCATGGCATTTTGTTTCAGAGAAGAGAGAGCAATAGAGTAGAAGAGGAGAGAGGTCAGAGAGTTTTGTGAGAGGAAGGTTTTAGAGAGAGAGTAAGAAGAGAAAATGGGGAAGAAAATAATAGTCTTTTTTCATATAACACTTCAGCCCAGCCTTCAGCCCAACCATCAGCCCACTATTATTTCTGCTCTTTTTTGATTTACTTCTTACACCCTCCCTTTTTTACTACAGCGCCCCCTTTCCTTTGTTTTTACTTTATTTCTTTTTTTTTTACCATTCCTTTGCATTTAGTTTTTAGTCTTTATTTATTATTATGCATTTCATTGCTTTTATTCTTTAACACATCATGCATTTTTATTTTTATTTTTTATTTTCCTTTTATTTCATGCATTTTCATTTTAGTTTTTATTATTAGCATATTTATCTTAATGCATTTGCAATTTCGTTTTTTTTTCTAGTTTATCATTTTGTCATTTTTATTTTTATTTTATTAGAATGTACTTAGGACCCATGTAAATATCAATGAGAATTCGCACCGACACTCGCACTTTTTTTATTTATTTTGCTTTACGTTTCTTTATTTATTTCGCTTTATATAAAGAAAAAATACAAAAAATATTAGGTTAGTTTATTTTCAAAGGGGTTTCGTGGTGATCCAACGTCACCATGAAATTTCCTCGCGTTTAACTTTTTAGTTATGTTTTAGTCTTAAGTTCATTACCAAAAAAAACCAAAAACATTCAAATAATCAAAAAAATCAAAAATCTTTTCTTAATAAACCTTGATTTTCAATCAAGTGTCCGTTCTTTTTTTCTTTTATTTTCTTTAAAAAATCATTAATCCACTTTAATAACACTTTAACCATTTTCAAAATTAAAAAACACAAACCAATCTTATTTCGCCACTTGGCTTTTATTTTATCTTTAAAACCTTTTAAAAACAAATAAAAAACACAAAACAAATCAAACGTCATTTTTACCCCGAACTACGAGGTTTTGATCCCTCACGGGTACGTAGGCAGAGGACTCTGTCCTTCCAAATCATAAAAAATAAAAAAAACATTTTATTTTCCTTTCGCATTATTCTAATTCATTCTTTCTTTTCTTTCTAAACAAAAAAAAATAAGCAAGTTATAGCCCAAAATAAATAAATAAAATCAAGAGGTTCTCGTAGAGTACTACGAACGTTTAGGGTGCTAACACCTTCCCTAAACGTAACTAACCCCCGAACCCTAATCTTTAAAAATGTGGTAATTTAGAACTTTTTTCCACTTTTCATTTAAAAAATTAAAAGTTCAGTCGTGAAATAAAATTAGTGAGTCAACGCTAATCAATAGCTTGATCTCCGAAAATCACCGCGACAATTGGCATATAGAATAAGTGTTAACACAATATTAGATGAGATTCTTTAACGGTTCAAACTCTGGCATGACTTGTGAAGTGAAATGATCAATTATATTGTGTATTCCGAAAGTAACAATGGGAGAGGAGGTTGAAACATAGTAACGTATCATATGTTATTTGGAAAGCAGTGTCATAATAGTTTTTCATCAAATATGTTATGCAATTACCACTTGAAGACCCTATATTAATTGAATCAAAAAGTTTTTAGCTAGAAAACATTTTACATTTGTTAACATCTAACATTGTTGTGAATATTCACAACTTGCTTGAATCGATTAACAAAAAGAGTCATTTAGTAACTTATGAACATTGAGAAATACATGATTTATTAATTAAATAAAAGATTAAAATTTAATTAATATACTATTAATTTTAAATTAAAAAAATAAATTTTAAGTATTAGATGAATCACATACAATTGATATTATTTCATTCTCGTGAATTAAACATTACTCTTAGAGTCATGGATTTCATTACAACATGCATAAACCACTCATATCTTGCAAAAAATGCATATACCCCTCATTATTCATGTATTAAACATGAATATATTAGAGTGATGTAGTTAAATCACAAGCAACTACACCAATAACATGCAAAAACAACCAATATATGTTGCATATAATATTTGCCTCCATCATTCCTTGTGTATTAAAAATGACTCTTTGAGTCATGCATATCATATGAGAATAAATTTTATATATGTTAGAAATATAAAGTGATTGTAACCCCTATTTCATAATTGTATTATGTATCTATTTTATCTATCAAATAATTGATTTTTTTTTTTATAAAACATTGCATAAAACTTTGTAGTGTTCTATTATTTTATTGAAAAATTATAAATTACATAATTAACCACTTTAAAATTAGACGAGAAACATAAACAACATTGATTATTTAGTTGATATCTCATTCGTTCTTATCTATTCTTTTGTATTTTCTTCTTCTTTTTTCTTTCTTCTCTTTGCAAAAATGAGGATAATAAAATATAGTTTTGCAAACACACAAGTACAAAACTTATTATCCCTCTAACTATTAACAAATACTATTATAAAATATTTATACATCATAAATATTTATACATTATATGTCTGTATTACCAAAAGAAATTAGTGCCCGTTTATGTATATTATTTATACTCTTTCAAAAAAAAAATGTATATTATTTATACATTCTACAAGCTTCTTCCAAGAGATTTCAATCCCTCCGAAAAGCTGTTTCAAATATATATAGTACACATACATACATACATATATATATATATATATATATATATATATATATATATATATATATATATATATAAGTTATGTGTGTGCATAATAATATTTTTATAATTTAGGTCATGCTAACAAGTGTGTTAAGGATGTTGCATTGTTTAACGAATGCATAAAATGAAATTTTGTCTTAAAAATACAAGTCATATACTTCTTAAAGCAATAATGACATCATTATTTATGCAACACTTACTTCTTTTGGTTTCCTTAAATAAACATATTTTGTCAATGAAAGTTTGAATATAATGACATCATTAATGATCCTAAGGGCGCTTGTTAGCATTTTTCTTATATGTTTTTATCAAAAAAATTACTACACATGTTTAACCAATAAGAGTTTGAGTATAATAGCCGAAAAACATAGACTACTCAAACAAAAATCACAGTAAAAATACCAAAATGTGGTTAAACATATCTAATCTATAAGAGGTTGAGTATAGACAGTGTATGTTAATGAGAGTTTGGTAAAAACGTAGACTACTCAAACAACAACACAATCAGAATCATTTAGATTAATAATCTGATAAACAAAGTATACAAACTATTCACAGATAAAATCATACTAACGGGTGTCAATGATGACCTGCCCGTCACACATTGTCTTTCACAAACGACAAGAGAATGTTTAACCTCAATATTTAAACTCCATCCCTCAAATAATTTTTTATCAAGCATCATATTATCAACGAGTTCTATGGAGAATTAATTGTAATCCAACATTAGACATAAAATAATAAATTAGTATTTGTTGTTTTCTCAAGCATCTAGTTTTTGAGCCTCTTTATTGAAGGGAATGTGAAACTTTCACTCATACTATCCTCTACAGAATTCTCCTGCACTTGTATACATTTGGACAAGACCAATGTCTTGAGGAAAATCTACAAAAGCACTTTGGTGCAGCATCAACCCTAAATGGTGTTTGTCAAGCAAGATTTTGCCGATCTTGCATTCAAAAAGAGAAGTCATGTTTGTTTGAAACAAAAATTCAAAAACAACTCATTACATTTGTTATTGATGATCAAAAGCTTAATCAAATATAACTCTTACAGTATATTTGTTTTTAGTCCTTAAAAAAAACTGTCATGTTTTGGTCCTTATAAAATTTTCTAGTACATACTTTTGGTCCTCCGCAAAAAAATTAACACAAAATATGATTTTTAGGTCTAAATTTTCATTATTTTAACTAGCGAAAAGACAGATGTGTCCGTTTTTCTGCTCTTTTTATTGCGCTAACGCGTGTAAATTATGAACGGTATTTTATATGAAATTTTGATTTTGATTAAAATTATAAGTACAGATATTTGCGACTTTTAAATTGAAAAAAACCCAAAAAACCATGTTTATCTTTTTTCAATAACAACAATAATTTAACAAATATAATATAAATCTTTTTATTTTTTAATACCACCAACAATATAACATTAATATAGGAAAATTTGTTTGAGGGTATAATTGGAATTATTAAAAATTCTAACCAAAATCTCTATCCCCTTCATATATAATATTGATAATATTGTTCTATTGTAGTGGAATATTTCCTATATTATTGGGATTTATTTATTTTTTAATTAAAATTAAAATTATTAAAGGATAAAATTGTAAATAAAATAATTTAAATGAAGGGTAAAAATGTAATTAAAAATCCAGCCCAAACTCTTTTTTTTTTTACAAGACCGGCCCAAACTCTTATATTTTAAACCTTTTTTATACAAGGTATAGATATTAAAATTTTGACGTTTAAAAAAATTCATATTTAATTGATTACATGCTAAAAAAAATTGTGGATTCTAGAGTGAGGGCAAGTCCCTCACCGGTGGACCATAATAAACAATAATTAAGACCCATTAGATTGATCAAACTCACGTGTCTTATTGTACACCAAATACACTAGATAACACATTTCATTTTCCCTCTCTTTAATTCTTCTTTTCCATTCTCCGTCGTACCACCATTCCAATTACTCGGAAGCAGAGAGGGATAAGACCTGACAAACCATTTCAAAATTATTACTACTGTTATATATGGTCTAAATTTATATCATATCCCAATCAAAATTTAATTATTAAAATATATAAATTCGACGTGTTAAGTTGCAAGTGCAAGTAAGATTGGGCATTTGATTTTCATCCATAAAAGTATGGGTTTCTAACCCTATTTTGTGCCAATCGAAATAAGTAAATCTATACGTTATCAACATTCTTAGCTCTTACTTGATGGTGTCTGAGAATGAACTATCCAGCAACGTTATCAACATTCTTGGTACATTAATCTCCATTAGATTAGGGTTGAAATCCCTTACAATCAAGGATTAGGGGTTTTATTAGACTGTTTTGGTTGAATTAATTTTGGAGATTATTGAAGATTTAGTTAAACTGATTTAGTATTTGGATAAAGAAAAGATAATTTTGAGAGGTTTTATCATGATAAAAAAGAAAGAAGGGGGAAGACCCAAGAGGGAGAAAGAAAGAGAGGAAGGGTTGCAATATAGTGTGTATGGTGTAAGATATTTAGAATTTTAGGAAATTCAAATAATTCAATTAAATTACCTTTATTTCTAAATATTTTTGTTTGGATATAGAAATGAAAAATTTAAAACTCATCATTTTTAGACAATTTTTATAATTTTTTTTTGGGCCAAATTTCAAAATTGAAATTAGGGGTCAATTTGTAATTTTTTGAAAATTTATTGAGGTCAATTTGGAGGACCAAAATCAAAATTTGAAAAATTATAAGAATGAAAATTTAAAATTCTTAGCTTTTACATGTCATTTGAAATTCTCTAAATTTAATTTGAACAAAATACTTCATATATTTGTATCATTTTAAAAATTCTTCAAATTAACATTCAAACAATAAAATTCATCTAAAATATTTGAATTCTTTCCAAGTATTATATTTTTTCTTAATATGAGTGAAATGAATAAAAGAGTCACCTGTAGAACTGGAGAAAGTACATTATTACATTTGAAATACTGTTATTTCAAAGCTATTTTGCAAGCAATACTCGAATTTCAATTAATCTTCAACAAAGCTGAACCGTTTCTTTAAATGGGTTGCTTTAGTTTTGCATGAATTTTGATTTTTTGTTTGTTTTGTTAATTGGGTGTGATTGAATCTTTTTCAGATTATTGAAAGAAATGGTTTCTTGTTTTCTTGATTAAGGTCTTTTGATAATGATGTGACTGTTTCCCAAATGCCAATTTTGGATTTTTCAGTTTGTTTTCTGAATTGGGTTTGCTTGAATTTTGAGTCTCTTTCATATGCTTAAATTTTATGTATATATGGGTTGTTTACCAAATGCAAATTTTGGATTTTTTTCCCCTTTCTATTATGATGTAGATTTAACTGGTGATTTGTGTGTGAAAATGGTCCAAGAATGTTGATTTGTTATGAAAATGGTTAGTCAAAAGTGTATGTTTTGTATTACTTTAACTTGAATTTTTTTATTTGGATTTTTGAGTCTGTTTTTAATTTAAAAACTGAAATGTGGTTTTGTTTGATATGGATATTGGTATGTGATTTGGCTATGTTTATGACTAATAGGTTGGAGTGGGCATTTTGTATCAAAGAGAAGGCAGCATTTTATAATCTCAATGGGTGATGGGAGCCATAAACCCTTAAATGAAGAAGCTCTTGATATCAAAGTCATTATGTGATTCATTGCAATCGTTATGGCCATTTGGTATGTCTTAATGGCATTGAAAGTGGTTCCAAATTTCTTAGTGGGAGTCATCTATTACAGTGATGTGGTTTGTCTTTACAAGAACGTGTTGTTGGGTAATCCGGATTTAGAGACAGTGGAATTAAGAGTGGAAATTGAGAGATGAAATGAAACAAGTTTTGACATTTATTTGCCATTTGAAACCGAATTTCGTCGAGAATAAGTCTCATTTAAAAGGGCAATCTTGTGGTGAGATTTTAACTGTTCCATTGCATGCTACAGTTAGAGACTTAAAGCAAGAAGCTGAGGCTGCATTGAGGGACACATATTGCATAGCTGAAAGACTCATAGTGACAGATATCAAAGAATTGATAAATGTGGAAGATGAAGAATGATTTTTGGACAGATTAAATCTGGTGTGAAGCTTTGTGTAAGGGGAATTGGTATTGATCTTTGTACTTGATTGAAATATCAAGGAGGAAGTGATAATTGGAAAGTGAGGTGTGAGTGTGGAACACAAGATGATCGATGATGGTGAGAGAATGGTGGCTTGTGATATTTGTGAAGTGTGGCTGCATACAAAATGTTGTGGAATAGATGATTCTGAGAAAGTTCCACCTTTGTTTGTTTGTTCTGGATGCTGTGATTCACTTGTGCCCCCAAGGATTGAATCTAGCAACTATGGTATGGTGGATTGTGCTGATTCTTTTCTTGTTTCACCTGAGCCTACTCATTTGTTTGAGTATGGTTATGGATATTGAATGATTGATTGAGTAGATACTATAGTACAATACCTTGTTGTTGGTTTAAACATTTGTTAACACAATTCTTTGAAATGTTAATTTTTTGGTAGGTGATTAAATGTTTGTTTTTTGGCAAAATGTATTACTTTTACAGCGGAAGGAAAAAGTGTATTCTTTAAGAACTTGTTTCACTTGAGACACAGAGAAGAGATTCATATGAAAATGCAACATGGAAATTGAGGCAAAATATTTGTGAGCCAAGTAAATCTTATTGCAAATATTCACGTCAAGAATGTCTACCTTTGTAACTTTATTTCTGAATGTCTATCTTTGTGACAGCTCTCTTATACTTGCAACACTACCAGAAAACATTCAAACTTTTTGCTGATTATCTTACACAAATTAAAATCCCTATTTAGGAACTTTGCTCTAATGTCAAAATTACTCATAAATCTAAAGAGAATCAACTCTCAATTTCAAAAGAGAACACTCAAGTTTACTTTAGACTTAAATGAAAATATATGGAGAGGTTGAATCTACTAATCTTAGAGTCCAATTAAAATAGCACTAGAAGTAAATGACATAAATGGAATTATGGAAACATAGTCTTGAAAAATGGAGATTGTCAAAGCGTAGTGAGTTGATTGGTGGGTGGTGAAATAAAAAAACTACACTGTGTTGATACTCGACACTCGACCAAACCAACTTTTGCACGACCTTCTCAACACTCGACCATGCAACATTTGAGTTATATTGATACTCATTGTAGCTTTTCCTCCTCATGTACTCAAATGCCCCCAAAACATTGATGTATATTGATAAGCCACCAATAAGACTCCTATCACTAAACGTTGAATCATTTTAAAAAATAATGCCAACAACTCCAATGTCATAGCTTTGATAAAAGTTGTGGAGAATTGATATTTTATTAAAGATTATTGGATATAACCCTAAATACAAAAAAGAATGCTGCAAAACATCAAGGACCTGCACCATCCTATAACCAAAGAATCTGATTCAATCCCAAATGACAATTTATTTCTCCTTTTAATATGTATAAGCAAAATGCATTACTTATCTAATTATTCCAACCCCCGACTAACTCAAACTCCAAGTAAAAAAGCTATTAAAAGATTTGAACGATATGGTGAAACAGAATTATGAGAAAGCATGTTTATGCAAAATATCACCCTACAATACACCCTTGATCAAGTTTGGTCTTATTAATAAAGATATGAATATATATTATATTTGTTAAATTATTGTTTTTTTTGAAGAAAAGTTGTGTATAGTATTTTATTGATAATAATATTGTCAATACAACGAGGTATATTAAAATGAATAGTGGGACTAGCTATTAATGCGGCCTCTCATGCAAGCGCATGAGCTATCACATTGACTTGTCACATAATGAACTCTACCCAGGAGTTTGTAAAGGAGGTGGTAAACAGGGACCGACAAGCTGAAATAATATGACCGAATTCCGTGATGTCGATCTTGCTTGAGTGAAAGGCGTCTTTCGTACTTTTAGACTCAACTTCAAAATCAATATTGTCAAAGTGCATATCACTCAACCATTAAATAGCATGAAACATTCTGAAAGCTTTGCCTTCTTCGTCAGGATACACGATGTCAAAGTTCAATGTCTTTGCCAAAACAAAAATACCTGCATCATCCCTAATGTTTTGGCTTCTTTGTCGTGCACCGGTCCACATTGATTTTCGCCTTAACATAAAAAATTATATTATATTTGTTATATTATTAGATATCTTTCAAAAAAATAAGTATAATTTGTTACAATATAAATATGTAAAATATTTTTTTTTAAAAAGAGAAAAATGCAAAATAGCTATTATCTACTAGTTAAAATTATGAACAAGTGTTTTTTTTTTATGAAATTTTGATTTTGATTAAAACTAAAAATAGAAATGTTTGTTGCTTTCAAATTATAACAAACCAAACTAACAATGATTATCTATTTCAATCACACCAACAATATAACAAAAAAAAAGTATAATTTAAATTCTATTTTTTTTAATGACACCAACAACAATCTTTATTATAGAAAATATTGTTTAAGGGTATAATTGGGATAATGAAAAAGTAAGTATATATATATATATACTCGTCTAATTTGTTCCACTTACAAACCAAAATTGAATCGATTGGGAATGTAGTAGCAAGAAAGTAAATAATGAGAGTCAAAATTCCGTTTGACTGAATAGTTGATTAAAAAGGAATTATGAAAACTTGAAATTTATTGTAATATTAAAATAATAAATATACCAAGTTATATTGACCAAAAAAAAAAAAACCAAGTTATAAAACATGTGAGAGGGGCACAAGCAATGTTCATACATATTACAATCCCAAACTCACATGTCACATAAATCTCGTCCTCAATATTCTTAGTTCAATATTTTTCAAAAACTTTATCACTTTTTTCTTTTAGCACTCTCATTTCTTATGTTTTTCATTCTTTTCCTGCTCAACTAACCAGCAAATTCCTGCTCAAGAAAAATAGATTACTACACAAGAATTTTCAAACTTCAATCTCAAACTCTTCACACAAAATTCTAAGTGAATTTTTTTTATTTTGATTCTATGAATTAAATCACAATGAGGGTCAGAACCAATTTTTCTATGCTACTCTTATTCACATGTTTTCTCTGTCTAATACTTTCAAGTGCTCAAACTTCATTTGATGACATTGTTTCTACTCGTTTGCTTGATGCTCAGCTTCAAGATTGCGCCTTTAAGGCATTTTCGACGCCAAAAACTGGTGTACCTTATGATGCTCAAGTACCTTCCAACCTAACAGGGATTAAAGTTTCAGCAATGAGGCTTAGAAGTGGAAGTTTGTGGGACAAAGGTGTCCAAAGTTACAAAGAATTTGAGATCCCAAAAGGGGTTATTGAACAACCTTATGTTAAGAGAATTGTTTTGGTTTACCAAAATTTAGGTAATTGGTCTCAATATTATTACCCTTTATCTGGTTATTCATATTTAGCACCTGTTTTTGGTTTATTAGCCTATGATGGCACAAATTTGCTTGCTTCAAATTTACCTGAATTGAAATTAAGAGCTTATCATAAACCAATTTTAGTTAATTTTTCTTATGTGAAAAATACATCACCCTACGGTTCATTAGCAAAGTGTGTGTATTTTGATTTGTTTGGTTCTATAAAGTTTGACACTTTATTAAATGGAAATGTTTGTCCAATATTTGAACAAGGGCATGTTTCAATTGTAGTGGAATCAAATGCTCCACCACAAGCTCATAGTTCTACTGGTCATTGGAAGAACGAGTTCAAGTTGAAGATTGTGATTATATGTTTGGCTGGAGGGATTGTGTTGTTGTTTATGTTTGGTCTATTGATTGGTAGAATGAGAAGAGCCAAACAAGAGACAAAGATTAAGCAAATGGAATTGGAAGCTGATTGCAATGAAACTTTGAAGAGAGTATATATTGGTAACGCCAAAGTACCATCGGCTTTAGGGACTCGTACACCACCAAAGATAGAAAATGATTATGTTCCTTAAATTTTAGTCATTGTTGGCGCTACCATATACATATTTGAAAATTGAAATAAACGAATTATATGTTATGATTTGGTCCGATGATTAGTTCAAATGTTTTGGTCAATTTTGGTCGCTCTGATTTATTTCATTTGCAGTATAAGTCATTACAATGTATAAGCTTAAAAGGTAAGCAGACAACAAGTTGCGCCGCTAGACGTTTTTGGATGACAAAAACAATTCTCGTAAACACAACATTCATGGACCTAGGAGACATGACATTGTTGTGCATGACCCTTTGATCTATGTAAAAGGTCAACGTCTTTGGTGCTAGAAAGCCAAAAGTGTCAAACACAAATGGTATAAAAACATGTTGATTGTTAAAACACGCTTTCTCATGTTTGGTCATTTTGCTTAACGCAGCTTTTAAGACTGTTTATCCACCTGACCCCTAATTCTACAAGTGCATGGTAAAACCCCAATCATTAAATTAAGTCTGGGCTTATATAAGGTGCACTACAGTAATTTTGGTGGATTACTCAAAAATAAAGAAAGAAGTAATTGTGGTGGATCGATTGATGGACTAACATTTCTACAAGGCGAGATATAATATGTTTTAATATACTTATTGAAAACTTGATATAGCTGTTGATTGGATTTAATTAATTTGTTTAATTTAAAATTCTACACGGATTCTTTAATTGGGAGGGCTTATCAACAAATTAATCATATGTTGCAAAAGAATAATTTCAAGCTTTAGAAGCAGCAACTTTATGGCCTAGGCACTATATTTCAAGAGTTACTGTTTCTTGTTGTCACAAGTGAAAAGGAAATTAAATTCCTCAAACCTTATCCAATAGCTTGATTTATAAAATTGACTATATATATGATACATCAGTTACGTGCACAATGTTTAACGAAATAATTTACAAAAGAATTATAAATTCAACGTACGTGGTTATAAAATTCATTCACAACATGGTATCACTACATGGCAACTCCGTTCCAAGTATGACTCAATGCTACAAATGAATTTTTTGAACCAATTGACTCATATGCTAAACAATAGATATATATAGAAGACATATCATATGATTACAGGACACTGTATTTAATCATATTTGGCTGGCACTATATTTGTGCACCCTAAATGCCACCATGTAACATTATAGGACACTTCTTTTCCTTTTTATTTGTTCAATAGCTTCTTGGTATACTCTGTATTGTAAGAGTTGCAATGCAAGAGGTAACGTTAATAATTTTAATATTGCACTGTATTACTGGAGTTAAGGAAGTAATAGACATAATTTAATATTTAGCACAAAAGTGGTGACATGATATAATGAAAAGGAATTGGGTAAATTCTTACTATCACAAGAAAGAAGGATACAATAGAATAATACACAATCTAGATATGTAACACCAACATTAAATGTGTTCAGTTTTCGGCATGTCAGTATTAGTGTGGTATTTGGTTTTCCGAGTCTATGGCTCATAGCTACGCACAAAATTAGTAGCAGTATTTGGTAGAGTAATCTTTGCGAAAGATGACAAGACCACACCCTTTCCTTGCAACGCAGAAGACAGTTTTAACGGTATCAACGAACTCTTGTTTGTCTTAGAAAACCCAATTAATTTTATTGTTGTTGCACTTACCAGTTCCAAGTTCAATCATAATGTGGAGTTGGATTTCATCTTCTCGTGATAGATCAATATTTTCATCTTCTAAAATATGATCAATTTAAACTATAAGAGAAATCAAATATTATATAGTTACTTGCAATTATTTGCATCTTATAATTTTATCTACTACTTTTTGTGTCACAATAATCATCGGAATACTTTTTTATCAAAATAAAAATAATCATAGAAAAAGAATTCAATACAGGTTATCAAGTATATGTAGCTGGTCCCTCCCATTGTATGAGTACGGGTTGGAAGATTCGTCTCATTTGTTTTTGCATTGTGAAGTGGTAAAGGTGGTCTGGCATAAGATTAGTTTGTGGCTAGAGGTGTCCCCGAATACTCCAATTAATTCGTTTTTTCATTTGGACGGATGGAGGGAAGGGGTGCGCTCTAATAAGCTAAAGCGTGGGTTCTTGTTGATTTGGCATGCCGCTTAGCCGCTATTTGGTCTATTTGGCGGGAACGGAATGGTCGTATCTTCAATGACAAAAGGAAAGATATTGATGAGGTGATTGAGGACATCAAACGTCTCTCGTGGTGTTGGTCCCTAAGCCGATTGAAGATTGCATCTTGTCTCTATCATGAATGGTGTTAGAACCCGAGGGAGTGCTTGAGGCGGTAGTGGTTTATTTCATGGTTTTTCATGTTTCCCGTCTGTCATTTATTCGGCTTTTCAGTCCGGTTTTGGTGCGTGGAACAGCTGTTGTGGGGTGCGCCAGCCAGGGTATTTGGGTTGTGTCGTCAGTGGTTGGGCTGTGCAAAGCGTTCGGGCAATTTTAGTGGTGTTTTTAGCCTTTTTCTGTGGCTGTTTTTTGCTGTTCTGTGGTGCTGTTTTGGCGCACCAGCAGCTGTATGACAGCAGAATTACTGCTGGTGCAGCAGCAGCTTCTAGTTAGCTGTCCAGTTTTGCTTTGTATTTTTGTAATTTGCCCGTTTAGTACGTCTTGTGTCGGATGCTTTCAATAATATATGCTGATTCAAAAAAAAAAAAAGAGTTTATCAACTGAGTTAACTTTTATTAGATATTAAATTATTTTATGCAGTATACAATATAAAATACATTAAAATGCCGAAATTATTAGGCCGGATGTTATAACCGAGGTTCGTCAATCTACCAAAAATATATACTCAATGACACTCATATGACTAAAGACCAAATGTATTCCCAATGATACATGTGCACTTTGTTGTGAATTTTTGAGTTTATGTAGTCTTCTGTTAGACTTTGCAATATTATTTATGAATATATTCGATTGTACTTCAATGCTATATATTCGATTATTTATGAATATATTCGATTGTTTATGTGTTTAATCCACAATGATTTTGTTGGCTGTCTTTCTTCAAAGTTGGGCATTGACTGCAAAACTGCTTATTGTTAGAGAGATTCTTGGGTTTTGCTTTTTTTTTTTGGTTCCTCATCCGTTCTATTTTTTTGTTATCTTTTTAGTCTTAACTCTTTCTTATTAACTGTTCATTTTCTTCTATGGCAAATTGAAAGATTACAAGTTAATAATTTCATTTTAACAATAATTCTCTTTTACATAAATTTAGAGTTATTCTATCGCCTTTTGAGTGTGAATTGGGTGTGGAGTGAAAGTTAATGGGTTATACTATCATCTTACTGTATGGCTATAAACAAATTTTTTTTCAAAACACATAAAACATAAAAATAAATATGTGTGTTTGGTTTTACAGTGACGAGAATTGAGTTTAAAAAAATTAATTTTAAAAAAAAAATTATTTTGATTAAATGTGAGTTTAACTAAATTGATTAATGTTTAGATACATTCAGGTAAAATTGATTTCTACAATTCATGTGGCTCGGATAGTGTTCTAGTATGGGCAACGCTCAATCACTAATATGTTCCAAAGGACTCCATGCATAGTGTTCTGGTATGGGTTGACGCTCAATCACTAATAAGTTCCAAAGGACTCCACGAGATCGTGGCATGAGTGCAAACAAACCCACACAAGAACAACCAAAGAAGCGCACGGCACAGGAAAACAAACCAAATGTGAACACAACCAGCATGGTCAGGAGCCCACAGGTGAACAACAACCATGGTCTGTGGCACAAAACTGCCAAGAGCAAGCACTCACAGTTGTCCCAAAAGGACCAAAGGTGTCATTTTAATATAAAATTAAGTCCGCTTCAAATTTGTTAAAGTTAACACAAACAAACATTTGAACCACAAAACCAAATCCATTTTAAATTTACAAAAAATAATTATGACAATTTGGTGTCGTACTTAAAACCAAACCATGACAAAAGTTATTCATTGAACATCTCTAGTCATTCAATGAAATACATGTCGTCTACAACTTATGTAGCTAAATATTAATTGTATCTGTTATACTTGATGTGATGTTATGTCGTCTAAAATAATGTTGTGTTTCTTTAATCAAATAAATATATTATTCATTCCATATTTACTAACAATTGACATAACAATATCTAAAATAAACCTGTGCGACATAGGGTTAATTTTTCTAGTAGAAGTTTAAAATAAAACTAGACTCTAACCCGTGCGATGCACGGGTTTTGTATAGCTTCATATATAACTATCAAATTGGCTATATTATTACTTTTATAGTTACATTCAGTATTATTTTATCAAACTATCTCAAAACAACAAAAATAAAAGATGGACTACAATAAATAATGACAAATCAAAAGAAAAAATATATACAAAAGCTTGCACCAAGAAATTGGTCCTAATCGCAAAAGCTATTAAATCTATAAAAATGAAAAGGAAAAGAAACTGCTATGTGGTAATCGAAAGAAAAAAAATAATGAAAAGGAATTGCTATTTGGTAACCGAAAGAAAAAAAATAAAAAGGAACGTTATGTGGTAATTGAAAGAAAAAATAATAATGAAAAGGAACTGCTATCAAAAAAGGAATTGCAATGGCGTTAGTGACTTTTAAAAAAAATGACATTTTCATGTGTTATCTGATTCAATTCTTTGCAAAAAAAAATCATAAAAATTAATTGCAAGATTGTGAGAGAGATGAAAGTGAGTGAGAAATGATTTAGGGATTGTGAGATTAAAAGAAAAGGACCTGAGATTTGTGTTGAATACACAACATTGAAACAATCACGTGTCATAAAAAACATCAGTACCTTGGTGGTAAGAGTTGTGAATTGAAAGCATGTGGTATCTGGTTCGATCCCCACCAGAAGTTTTTTTCCATAAATTTTTAGAACTGAAAATTTGGGCTAATCATCAGGGTTAGGGCAACACTACTTAACATTTAGTATGAAAAAAAGAACAATGAAGAAAAAGCTAAAATTCACACAAGCACATATCAAAATCAATGATTTTCAAACCCCAATGTCAAAGATTCGAAATTAACAAAATTCAGACAATCAATATCAACATTCGTCATAATTTTTTGTCAATTCGATCAAAGATGGTGTGAATCGGTGAGAGAATGTGAGTTATCGACAATGACATTTACGACTGTCAGTTGTTGGTGAGGTGGCAGTTGCGGCGGCGGCGTGATGTGTGTGGATCAGTGAGAGAAAGTGATTTTCCGGCGATGGCAGTTACGGCGGCATGTGTTGTTGAAGTGACAGTTGCAACGACGGCGGGATGTTGTTATTGGGGTCACCGACGGTGAAAATGAAGTTGAATCGCATGATGTGTGTGAATGACATTCAATTCGTGTTCAAATGATGTTGGAATTCAGGGTTGTGAGAATGACTTAAAGTAAACTTGCATTTGTGCTAAATAAATAAAATGAAAGCAATTATAAGTCACAAAAACTTTAGTGATCCAGTGGTAACAGTTGTGATCTGTCAGAACTTGGTCTGTGGTTCAACTCTCAGCAGGAATTGTTTTTCATAATTTTTTTTCAAAACCAAAAATTAGGGTTAGGTCAAGACTACCTAACATTTAGTATTATAAAGATAACTTACAAGACATTTAAGTTAAGTTCCACGGTGTAGTTACAAAATAATAACCCAATACCACTCAAATCCAATCAACGATTATGGAAGTGACAACCTTGGTGAATCTTTCCTTTATCAACTTCAAAGGAAACTTGTCTTCACCTGATCTGTTTCTCTTTGCCTGCATCATTGGAGGAAAACACTTCCATAATTTTATACCCACACACCTCTCATGTAAAAAAAAACTAAAAATAGCTAATGAATGTGAAAATTTTGTTGTAGTAATCAACCACTTTCCATACTAATTTAATACAGTTATAAGGAGCAAAATTAAAGTAGCATACACAAAAAATAGGACAAACATTCTTTGAAAGATAAAATTGTTTAGTACCAAGTATTCATGATTGACATTTATGTGAGAACTTAAAAAAAAAAAAAAAATCTCCAGCTTAAAGGGTTTGCAAAATTCAAAAAAGGAAAGAGAATCATTATAGCTTGAAATTTGAATTCAGAGTGTCACAATCCAGCACTAGTTTAAGGTACCCAACAAAGAGAAAATATATAGTCTTGTTGTTTCCCATTTTCTATATGATGATATTTTCTCTTCACCTCCCAATATGAATACTTACAAGTTTTGATCCTTTATTCATTCATTTCTATCGTACACTCACTCTCTCTTTCACACAACAGAAAAGAGATAGATAATTGATTACAAGTTAAAACATAGTAACAACAAGAAGCAGGATATAACATCAAACTTATTTATTTTCATCTATATGCTTGAAGGATGAACCAAACAACAACATTAACACCACCAACAACAATTAGAAATAGAATGTGTACATACCAGTAGATCTTTTTGGAACAACAACTAGATGATGCTCTACTCCCTGTAGTTTGCAGACCATT
The DNA here is from genome assembly GCA_018208015.1 of Medicago ruthenica. Taxonomy (NCBI): domain Eukaryota; kingdom Viridiplantae; phylum Streptophyta; class Magnoliopsida; order Fabales; family Fabaceae; genus Medicago; species Medicago ruthenica. Next base: position 21,136,534 of record CM031375.1, read on the forward strand.
GTGTAGATACCAGTAGATGTGTTTGGAACAACAGCTGCAGATGTGTCTTCCAGATGCTGCTTTACTTCCTGAAGTTTGAGTATCAATAGACAATAAAAGGTTACTCAATACAGAACAACATTAAATGAAGATTGATTTGTATAATCGGCAGATCCAATGGACAAAACAAGATGCAAGAACTTTTCTAAAGTTTGTGCCTTCGATAAGGATATTATTGATTTTAGATATAGTTAAACTTACAACCAACTCCAATGAGTATGGCCTTCCCTTCACTTCCTAACCAAGCAATTATAGAGAATTTTTTTTGTTGACCGTAATAACATTAACAAAAAATAATAATTATAGGCTTAAATGCATTTTTGACCCCTAACTTTTAAAAATTGCGATTATGGCCCCACCGCACCACCACCTTTCCAATTTTCCACCACAATCTCTCCGCCAAACACAAAGCTCTACAACTAATATAAATTTTTGACCCCTAACACTTAAACCAAACAACTGAAGCCCCTATAAAAACCCCAACTTTTTGCAACAAAGCAAACCTAAAAGAGGTCAATTTCCAAGGCAATAAATACACAAATTTTCTCTTTTTTCTTTAATAGGGGCCAAAAATGCATCTATGAAAAAATTCTATTCAAGGGATGTACCTGAGCAGCAGCAGCATTGGCAGTGGGAATGACATGAGATTTAGATAATGATCTTTTGTACTGCCGCCGCCACTAGGATAATAAAAATAAAATAAAATAAAATAACACTGTTAGTTGTTGAGGAATTGTTTGATGAAGAAAAGAAGCGATTAGTGTGAATGAATTGTAGTTCAACCTGGTGAAAACTGTAGTAGGCACCGATGCCAAGGATACCTAAATTAAGAAAAAAGGAACAGGATGAGGATGAGGAATAACACAACGGCAAGACAAAAAGAAAAAGAAAGAGAGAAATCGAGAAAAGTACAAACCACAAAAAACTATATCGACCCAACCCCAACTCAATTCGGGAGATATGCTTTCGACTTCGATCGACGGCGGTGGGGTTATCCGTTTCTCTTTCTTCGAGAAAAGGAGAGATAGCACGGTTTCGAAGGGAGCTAATAAGCTCTTTATCTCGGCATCGATGAAGCGTTCTACCTCCGCTTGGGGGAGCCGAGAAAACTCGGCCTTAACGATGTCATATGATTCATCGTCGGTGAGTTGAGATATCACAGCTTTGGGGAGGCCAGAGATCTTGCTTGCGAGGTGGTCGCACAAAACGCGAGTCACCGGGTGCATTCTGTATGTATGTGTATGTGTCTGTGTGTGCCATCCAATCCAATATTTATAACCCTAATATTTGTTATATTATAGATACTATTCAAAAAAATAAGTATATTTGTTACGGTATAAAAATGTAAAATATCTTTTTTTTTAAAGAAAGAGAAAAATGCAAAATAGATATTATCTACTGGCGAAAGTAAATATATATATATATATATATATATATATATATATACTCATCTAGTTTGTTACATTTTTTAAAGGATAAAAAAAAACTTGACATATATATACTTTTTTTTGGTTACAAGAGAGAAAGAAAAAAAAAATCAAAGAAAAACTACGTCCTAATAAAGGACACTCCCATAACATCAGCTAGTAAGACTGTGGATAAACATGATAACGGTTGATGTATCATCACAAGACACTCTGAATGATTAACACCTAGTTTTGCAAGTATATCTGCGCAAGTGTTTCCTTCTCGAAAAATATGATGAATGGAAATATTCCACCCCTTATCCAAATACATCTGAATGAGTTCCAAGAGGTTCGCATAGTGATGAAGCCTCGACACTTCCTTTAACACTAAGTGCACTACATGAAGAGAGTCAGAAAAACAAATCAGTTTCTTATAACCAGCCTCCTAGCAAAGCTTAATCTCAATCATAAGGGCATGAATTTCTGCATGCAAAATATTGGACAACCTCGCACTACCATAGAAGGCAAATTGAAATTTTACCTCAAAATTCCTAACCAATCCACCATATCCTGCTTTACCCAGGTTAGTTAAAGTGATGTCGTCTACATTAAGAACCATTGTATCATTATCACCATGCTGCCAACATACTTCATGAGTAGGCCTAACTAATGCGGTTGAAATAGTATTGTTGAATGCCTGCTTTGAAACTTGCAATTGCGCATAAATAGTTGAAACTGTAGTTGAGATTATTGGTTGGATACCATCAAACACCAACTTGTTGCGAATGCACCATAGGTTCCACATTATGATAGGGGCGACACTCCCTATCTTACCGAATAGCATTTGTATGATATCTCTCATATTACTCGAGAGATTATTAGTGCACAATGAAGACACATCGGGGAATCCACATCCAGACCACACTGCAACAACTCGTGGACAAAGGATGAGGCAATGAAAAATATATTCATCTTCCCTGTTACAACATGGACATGTAGCAGAAACATTCACCCCTCGATGGTGTAGGACATATTTAGTTGGAATAGAGTTATGACAAACCTGCCAGATAAAAAATTGCACACTAGCTGAAAGTGGTAACTTCCAAAATCCAATTCCATTTCTCCAGTGAGACAATACCATCCCTCCGAGATAAGAGCCAGTGATACGCCTTTTTGCTGTGTATTCTCCATTTAAATTATCTTTCCACACCTAAGTGTCAGCAAATGAGGTAATTATGGTTGGTTTCAATTCTTGTACTAAGGCAAAAATTTCAGGAGATAGGGGAAGATTTAGCTCAGCAATGATGCTTTCCCCATTATCCCATGGCATAAATGATCTGGAGATATATTTTGTACCACATTAATAAGAGGATGTTTGACGATCCAAGGATGGAACCACATATTTGTATCTCCATCTCCAATTTTGTAGGTGAAACCATCTTCTAACACATCAAGAGTTTTGAGGATTGCATTCCAAATAGGTGAACCTATCTTTGCTTTTTCTAAAAACATATTACCCTCTTTCAAGTATTTATCAGCAAGGATAGACACCCATAACTTCTTGTCTGATTGCACAGGACTCCAAACAAGTTTTGCCAACAAAGCTGTGTTTTGTAATCGAGCTGATCGAACTCATAAACCTCCAAGCTTCCTAGGTTTCGTGATCTTGTTCCAACCAACCATGCATGGCTCGGTCCTTTTCCCCATGCCAAATGAAATTTCGCATTGTCTTATCTAGAGTTTCGCAAGCATATTAGGGATACCAACAAATTTGCATAGTATATGCTTGAAGTGAAGTAAGCACACACTATAAGAAAAATATTGATCTGGGACGGAATTTTCTGTCGCACAATAGTGTAAATTTCCGTACAATTGAAATCTGGGACGAAATTTGCGACAATTTTATTTCGTCGCAAATTGTGCTGTTGCAATCGTGTGGGGACGGAATTGTTTCGTCCGTCGCATATTTGGGACGGAAAGTGGGATGGAACGTAATTATTTGTTTTTTAACACATCTTTGTTTCCGTCCCAAGGTTGCGACAGAATATTTAGATTCCGTCCCAATGTTAATTAATGAAAATCTGATTTATTTTTTAAAATATTTGTTGGGACAGAGTTATATAAAATATTCTGTCACAAATAAATTATATGCAATTTTTAATATTCTCCCAAAAATTTAATATATATTTATTGTTGAGTATTTTGGTGTTGGCTGCATATTTTGGCAAATCCAATGTGTTGAATAGAAGCATCTCCATGTTTAGAACAAGTCTTCAGTTACAAGAAATTGCATTTGAAGCTGTTCAGAAGCTGAAAAATCCTTCAGAAGCTGAATGCACCTTCAGATGCACTGTAGCACTTCAGAAGCTGAAATGTGAGTCTGATGCCCGCGTTGACTTTCGTTGACTTCATCAGAAGCTGGTTTTTCTGAATTGTTTTGGCGCGAATCTTTGCGAGATTTAACAAGGATTTATCCTCGCATATTGCTTCTAGAATGCTGATTGAATTGGAGAAGATCTTTGAAGATTTGGCTCGTGTTTATGAATGTTCTTATTTTACTGAAGTAATCTTTGAGAGATATGTTGCAGTTTTATTTGTTTCCTTTTCAAGCTTTGCATAATTCAGAAACATATCTTTTTGAGAAGATTTAATTCAGATTAATGTTGCTTGCTGAAGACTATATAAGGAGTGCTTTGCTGCTATTCAAGATACGAGGAATTAGAGGGAAAATTCAGAAATAGAGTCTTAGTGTGTGTAAGCTTTTTAGCTTTGTTTATGCACCACTCAGTTTGAGTTGGTTTAGGTGTTTTGAGTTGTAATCGCTCTAAACCTGTAGGTATGAGTGCTGTCTTTATGTATTGAAGTTGTTCTTCAAAAATAGGGGAGTTTTGTTCAGAACTAGGTGTTAGTTTAGGTTTGTTCAAGTGACTGGGCTGTTGCTTGAATAGGAAGTTAGTGGACTCTAATACTCATGCGTGGGTAGAAGTCTGACTAGGTGGAAGTTGATTGCTTAGGATAGGAACTGGGGGGTCAGTGTCTGAGTCTTAAGGATTAATTCCAATAGTGGATTTCCTTCCTGGATTGGTATCCCCCAGAGTAGGAGGTGTTTACTCCGAACTGGGTTAACAAACCTTGTGTTCTTTTATTTTTGCACTTTTTAATTCTGCTGCATAACTGTGATTTAAATTGTGCTAAGTTTCAAGTTCAGAACCTGTTAGGTTCAGAACCAGTTTAACCTCCTTACCAGTTACTAAGCCAGAAATTTCAATTGGTATCAGAGCAGGCACCCTGCCTGTAATTTGGGTGAGATCCAGAGGTATTTATGTCTGGCTTTATGGAGAGAGAAGGAGGCCCTGTCAACAGACCACCCCTACTTGATGGCACCAATTATGAGTACTGGAAATCAAGGATGTGTGCATTCCTTAAATCCATTGACAGCAGAACTTGGAAGGCTGTGATCAAAGGCTGGGATCATCCTGTGGTTATAGACAAAGATGGAAATAAAACTACAGTTTTGAAACCTGAAGAAGAATGGACCAAAGCTGAGGATGACCTGTCTCATGGGAACTCAAAGGCCCTGAATGCAATTTTCAATGGTGTGGATCAGAACATGTTCAGACTCATCAAGCAGTGTACTGTGGCAAAAGATGCTTGGGAAATTCTGAAAACCACTCACGAAGGAACCCCTAAGGTTAAGCTATCCAGACTTCAACTTCTCACAACAAAGTTTGAGAACCTGAAGATGATGGAAGATGAATCCATTCAGGATTTTTACATGAATGTGCTGGATATGGCAAATTCATTTGATTCTCTTGGGGAGAAGATGTCAGATGAGAAGTTAGTGAGAAAAATCCTCAGGTCCCTGCCCAGAAGATTTGATATGAAGGTTACAGCCATAGAGGAGGCTCATGATATTACCACTATGAAGCTTGAGGAGCTGATTGGGTCATTGCTCAATTTTGAAACTGCCTTTTGTAAACAGCCAGATAAGAAAGGGAAAGGAATAGCTTTTGCTGATAAGTCTGAAGCTGATGATCAACAAGAGCTTGATGAAGATGAAGATGAGTTATCAGAAGCTGTAGTGTTAATGGGAAAACAGTTCAATAAGATTCTGAAGAATATTGACAGAAAGTCCAGAACCAAAGGTCATAATCTCAGACTCAACAATAACAAGCAACAATCTGAAGAAAATAGCAAACAATCAAAGGCTGTGCAGTGCCTTCAGTGTGAAGGCTTTGGACATATCAAGGCTGAATGTCCTAATTTTCTCAAGAAGCAGAAGAAAAGCCTTGCTGTATCTTGGTCTGATGAGGATAGCTCAGAAGGAGAGATTGAAAGTAAGTCAGCTAAACATGTTGTTGCTCTTACAGTTTCAGAAGCTTGTTCAAAATCTGTGGTCTATTCAGAGTCTGAAACTTCATCAGAAATTGAAACTTCATCAGAATCTGAAGCCTGTGATGAAGAATTGATTTTTGAGGAACCAGCTATTTCTTATGAAGAATTGTATCTCAGAAATCAAGATTTGATCAAGTTATTAGAGACTGAGAAGGAAACTGTGTGCCAGCTGCAGTCTGAAAGATGTGCTCATATAGGACAGATTGCTGATCTTAATGAAGAAGTAACACTTTTGAATTCCCAACTTGATCAGATGAAGAAGCAAGTTAGGATGATGAACTCTGCTACTGATAAGTTGGAGGAAATTCTGGATGTCCAGAAGCAAGGAAAAACTGGGTTAGGTTATGTTGATCAGAGTCTGAAGCTCAAGGAGAAAAATCCTGTTAGTCAGTTTGTTCCTGCTACTCAAACTCATGATTCTATGGTTGGAACACCAAAGAGGAGACCTCAGAAACAAGCACAGATGCAAGGTCAGAAGCCAGCTCAAATGATACCTCATAAGCAAGTTCAGATGCTGCCTCAGAAGCATGCTCAGATACATTCCCAGAAGTTTAACAGAAACAAAAGAAAGAATCAACCTTGGGTCTGTCATCATTGTGGTAAAAAGGGTCACATTAAACCTTTTTGTTACAAATTGCATGGTTATCCCAAACATTTGCAACACAGAAAAGTTGAACCAGCTGTGAACAAGAGCAAAATCAAGAAAGTTTGGAGACCTAAGAGTGAAGGCATTGCTCAGAATCTGAACAAAGGAAAGGGAAAGGCTGTTGCTAATGACAGCAAGCCAATTCCTATAGCACAGAAGAATTCTGGTGCTGGACCATCCAAAGTCTGGAGCAAAGTTCATGTTCCTGCTCAGAAGGTACTATTTTCTTGTAAGTCTGAAGTTGCTAGGACTTGTGTCCAGAAAAGAGTGGCTGATTTTGAGAAACAAATTGCTGGGAGGAATGGTTTTGGTTGTGGTTCTTCAAATGTTAGTCAGCATAAGGATTTATAGCAATTATTGCAAACTGGATGTGAGGAAGATAGAGTACCTGCCAGTTTTGCTAATGCTGAATGTGTGTCTGATCCTGGGTCTGAAGTTAATGCTGGGACTGATTCAGATGATGTATGTGCAGTTTTTAAACCCTATGTTAAACCTGTGGTTTGTCATAATTTTGTGGCTAAAAAGGGGGAGAAAAACTTATGTTTAAGATCAGACATGAGCTGTTTAGAGTGTGTGCTGTCAGATTGTAGTGTGGTTCAGAAGTTGCATGTTTTGCTTAGAATTCATAACCAATGCAACATGAGATGTGTTGGTGATATTGAGGGGGGGTGTGTGTCTCAGGGGGAGTGCATGATTATTATGTACCTGAGTGTTTTATGTGGTTTTTGTGATCCTGAAGTGTTACTGCAGTTCAGAATTAAGGGGAAGTCTTTAATATTGAATATTGAGTTGCAGGGGGAGTGTTGTGGAGCTTCAGGAGTGTTTGCGATGATCAGGAGTTGATCAGTAATTGTGTTTTGTGTGCTTCAGTTGTTCAGAAGTTGAAGCTGGTGTGCTTAACATAGCTGTATCCGCTGCTACAAACTCTGAGCTATGCTATGTTTGTTTGATTTTGTGAAGTTCTTCATTGCTGAGATAGTCTTATGGGAGATTGAAGAGCTTGTGATGTGTGAACATTGGTTTTAGCCAAAATTTTGCCAAAGGGGGAGATTGTTGAGTATTTTGGTGTTGGCTGCATATTTTGGCAAATCCAATGTGTTGAATAGAAGCATCTCCATGTTTAGAACAAGTCTTCAGTTACAAGAAATTGCATTTGAAGCTGTTCAGAAGCTGAAAAATCCTTCAGAAGCTGAATGCACCTTCAGATGCACTGTAGCACTTCAGAAGCTGAAATGTGAGTCTGATGCCCGCGTTGACTTTCGTTGACTTCATCAGAAGCTGGTTTTTCTGAATTGTTTTGGCGCGAATCTTTGCGAGATTTAACAAGGATTTATCCTCGCATATTGCTTCTAGAATGCTGATTGAATTGGAGAAGATCTTTGAAGATTTGGCTCGTGTTTATGAATGTTCTTATTTTACTGAAGCAATCTTTGAGAGATATGTTGCAGTTTTATTTGTTTCCTTTTCAAGCTTTGCATAATTCAGAAACATATCTTTTTGAGAAGATTTAATTCAGATTAATGTTGCTTGCTGAAGACTATATAAGGAGTGCTTTGCTGCTATTCAAGATACGAGGAATTAGAGGGAAAATTCAGAAATAGAGTCTTAGTGTGTGTAAGCTTTTTAGCTTTGTTTATGCACCACTCAGTTTGAGTTGGTTTAGGTGTTTTGAGTTGTAATCGCTCTAAACCTGTAGGTATGAGTGCTGTCTTTATGTATTGAAGTTGTTCTTCAAAAATAGGGGAGTTTTGTTCAGAACTAGGTGTTATTTTAGGTTTGTTCAAGTGACTGGGCTGTTGCTTGAATAGGAAGTTAGTGGACTCTAATACTCATGCGTGGGTAGAAGTCTGACTAGGTGGAAGTTGATTGCTTAGGATAGGAACTGGGGGGTCAGTGTCTGAGTCTTAAGGATTAATTCCAATAGTGGATTTCCTTCCTGGATTGGTATCCCCCAGAGTAGGAGGTGTTTACTCCGAACTGGGTTAACAAACCTTGTGTTCTTTTATTTTTGCACTTTTTAATTCTGCTGCATAACTGTGATTTAAATTGTGCTAAGTTTCAAGTTCAGAACCTGTTAGGTTCAGAACCAGTTTAACCTCCTTACCAGTTACTAAGCCAGAAATTTCATTTATATTATGCACATTAACTCGTGTATATCATCAAGTTCAAAATTTGATACTAAAATACAAATCATTACTAAACATAAATTGTTTCATCATTAACTTAGCACATAACCATCCAAATAATAAGAAATATCAAACTTTTATCACAACACCCAAAATGGTTAAAGTTCTAATAACTAGAAAGTGCCTACAAAATATCAAACTTTTTCCTTCATTCCTAAGCCATCAATATTACTACTCCACATCAGCACCAACATTTGCATTGCTTCCAAGAGTAGCATTATCAACAGAGTGATCATCTTCATCCAAATATATATTTGCATGTTTAGCAAATGCGGCAATCATTTTGTTTTGACGAGCCATAATGGAATTGATTGGTTGTTGTTGGTCTGCAATTGTCTGCCTTAATCGTGCCTCAACCTCTCCACTCATACCACGAGCAATATCAATATAATTTGAATATTTATTGGATTTAGATGTTGAGCCAGGGGTGCGCATACTTCCATCTAAACCAAGCCCATATACTCTACGTACCCTTTGCATTTCTTCCTCCAACAGCTTCAATCATTAGTGTATCATAATCAATAGGCTTGGGTTGAGTACCACTCTCATCATTACCAGCCTCAGAAGGATGAGGTTGAGACTCAGCTTGTGAACAGAGATTTACAAAGTTTGTCTGAAAAATAAATAATAAATAACTGAATAAATAAGATAGTCCAACAAGCAACACAATCTAACAAGACAAATTAAGGAGGGAACACTACATTGTACCTAGCAGAACATCCCAACAAACCAAATTATAAAGGCAACACATGAGGCCTATAACAAGTCATTCGATTACTAAAAAACAACTACAACAACCTATTACATTACTAGATTTATACAATCCATCCAAACCACCAGTACCGCAGCAACAAAAAAAACACCAAACGTAAATGCAAGCCAAAAAAATAAAGTAGATAAAAGGCCACAGTCGGCGACAATATATCAGTTAAACAACCACAAAGTTGATGCTCAAAACAGAATCACTGCTGCATAGAGAAAAAATAAACAGACCACAGTGCATTTCAGCAATCCAAAACAGACTCAAAAGATAAACTACAAGTCTCAACTTTTTTTCTACTTACACAAACCAAGTAAAATTAAAGAAGCCAATAACTTGATACTCACATATGCATCACTTGATCTCTTATCAACAAAGGTTTGTGACCCCTTCCTGGTTTGACACTTTTTGAACAGTTCACCCTTGTGTGGAATTCTTCCTAACCTTTTGTTTTGCACTTGTTTAGAGACATACAGATTGTAAGTATATTAAAAGAAAACAAGTTAAGATATTATCATAATTAAAATAGAAATTACCAATTCAAGTTCATGCTTTAGTTGATTCTTAGATCCTTGGGTGTGCAATGAACCACCAACATCTGAATAACGATTAGAAGCTGCCACACATCTATTTGTCATGTAATGATCATCTTCCCACATTGCAAGCAGTTGTGCCCACACATCATGAGTAATCCATTTGGGTTTTTCAGACACTTTTTCTCGTACTCTCGCCATTATCTTTCTTAGTAGATCCTTAGCTTTTGATTCCCATGTGGCCTTAATAGTTGCCTCTTGCTCACCAATCCATTTGTAGTTTTTCTGCAATTATTGACAATCACTACAAGAAAAAAGTCATTTTGCGACACCTGCTTTGCGACCCTTGTCTCAAAACCGTCGCAAAGTACACTTTTGCAACAGTTACTGCGACTAGTATGTTTAACAGTCGCAGGTTTTTTGGCTTTTTGCGACTGTTAGGCTCAACGGTCGCAGGTTTTTTGGCTTTTTGCGACTGTTAGGCTCAACAGTCGCAGGTTTTTTTGGCTTTTTGCGCTCAAAAGATAAATAAAAAAAGGCGCCCAAAATTTTCATTTTGGCACACATCTCACCTAATAGGGGTGGACAACGGTCGATCTCGGTCGGTTTTCGGCCGAAAATCGCGGTTTCGATCGGTTTCGCGGATGAAAAAACTCAGCCCATTCCCGTCCGCAAGTGCACACGGTTATGTCGGTTAACGTTTAGATCGGGCGTCGGTTTTGATGGGTGGGTTCAATCGATTTCTAAATCAATAAAAATTAGAAGTTTGGAAGGGAAGAAAAATCCAACAGAAAAACCAAAACATCATCAATCACAGACAGTGAGATCTAGAAAGAGAAGAAACTGAAAGAAAAGAAAAAACATGTTCCCAACTGTGATCATCAATCGAAAATTCTTTATGAGAGAAACAATTTGGTGGAGGAAATTGATATGAGTTGGGATGAAGGGATCAGTAACAGAAAAATCAAGGGGAAAGGGAAAGAAAAAGAAAGGTTGAAGACCAGAAAAAAAATCGAATAGTAGTTGCTTACAACAAATTAATCGCATGATCATAAGAAAGAGATTTTAGTTTCTGGGTTTAGTAAGAACAATTATATGAGAAATGATGAGGGAGTGTTGCATATGAGGATATGATGAGGGAGATAGAGAAATCGATTGATGTTGATAGGTTGGAATAGGAAAGTAATTTTTATGAGAGAGGGTTGACTACAGCAGTAAAATAAATGATAATTATATTTATTTAATACTCCTTAAATGTTACTGAAGTAGTATATTTGTATCAGCTGAAACAAATAATATAACTGGGTCGGTCGGTTATGGGTTTCGCTGGGCCCATAAATTTGAACCGAACCGACCCACACATGTCCAGCATAATCCGTTTTTTTGGGCTGCTTTACCCGCCTATCCGCATGTAACCGCCCGAATCGGGTTTTCCTGGTTCGGTTAAGCCAGTTACCGATGGGCTCGGGTGATTTGCCCAGCCCTATCACCTAAATACTCTTCTCTTTCTCTCCATACCCACCCACCACTCTCCAAACCCACCCACCGTGGAACTGTTACCCACCGTCGAACTCACCAAACCCACCCACCACTCTCCAAACCCTCTCTCTCTCTCTCTCTCTCTCTCTCTCTCTCTCTCTGTTTTCAACCCGCCACCGTCGAACTCACCACACATTTTTCACAGAAATACAAAACCAATCTCGCTCTTTCTCTGATACATACTCGTTTTCTCTCAGATTCTCAATCATGAACACATGAACCCTACGAGATCCTCGACATGAACCTTTGATTTTGATTCCTCTTCTCACTGGCGAGATTCAGAGCTCTCCAACCACGACGCTTTCGATTCCTTCTCACCGGCGAGATCCGGAACTCGCGATCTCTCTGATAACGGTATCAAATTTCTCTGTTTTTTCTCGCGATCCTGAACCTTTCTCTGTGTTTGTTTCTTTTTCTTTTAGTGCATTTTTATGTGATGAATGATTGAAATAGTGAATCGCGATTTGCTTGTTGTGTTAGGGGAAATTGTAATCAAAACTTGGAAAGCGAATTAGGGGAAATTGTAATTGAAACTTGAAAAATTGATTTAGGGGAAAGTGTAATTGAAGCTTGGAAAAGCGATTTAGGTTGTTACATTCATGAATTAGGGATTCGACTTCTTCCATTACAGTTCGGTCAATTTCTCGGACGATGGATTTTCCTAGTTTTCAATTTTGCGGGGTTTAGATCTTTAAAAAATTGATCAGATTATTCTGTGTTGATTGTTGTTGTAACACCCGAATAGAGATTGCCTAGGATCTCTTACGAGTATTAAAATTTCGTACCGGATACATTAAATACAATACAGAAAGATTGGTAATAATTATACAATGCATAAGTTTATCATACAACTCATTATCCGATACAAAACATTCTTCATAATATACATCATGATACATCATTCTTATACAAATGTCCATATAATAAAACATAAGCAGCACGATCAGTCCGTAGCTTTCTCTTTACCTTTTCGTCGTGCTACCTGCGAAGAACCTGCACCAGAAGGAAAGGGATGAGACATAACGTCTCAGTGAGCTCCTACCCTACCAACTGTTGGCAACCACGGGGGTAACCTAGGGTCGCCGTGCCTACTCTTGGCAATCTCGGGGATACCTACGATCGCCATCATTCTTTACTTTTATCGCGATCAAGGGGAACCTAGGATCGCTTCATCATCTTATCTCATTCATATCATGTTCCATTCTTAATCTTAGATTTATACGGAGTGATCTTGGGGACATCCTATGATCACATCTCGTTCACTAGGAACTAATCATCATATTTCGTATTACATATAAAATATACATATTCGTCTTTCGTATCTTAAGTTAGCAGTTAGGGTTGAACAAACATAACATTATCTTGGTTCGTTTTACGGAGTGCATCCGGGTGGAGTAACCCCGAAGTACATCTCACATCATACCGGTGAAATTCCTATCATATCAGGCTAACACCGGACTCCTCTTATCTTTGTGTAGGCAACCCTCTCGGTGAAGCCCCATCCGGCATAATCCGGAGCCTGCTGGACACATCTTACTTTACATGTGGACAACCCTCTCGGAGAAGTCCCATCCGGCGAATCCCGGAGCCTGATGGACATGCTTATATTCTTTTAACTTACGTGTGGATAGCCCTTTCGGAGAAATCCCATCCGGCGTATCCCGGAGTCTGCTGAACACGTGATCATAACGTTTAACATAATCGTATCATAATCTTATACCTTAAGTGATCATTCATAGTGCTTAACCTATAAAGGTTCTAAGCTTAATCATCGTATCATTCTTGATGTCGTATAAACTAAAACAAGTTCATATCGTTGTTTCATAAGGGATAAACCCTAAACTAGTTTCTTGGCATCACTATGACTTCTTATGGATTAGTATAATCCTCTCTTATCTTAGTACCTTTCCTCTTCTATAATTCATCCATACATTCCCCAAAGGTTGGGTCTTTCTATGCCTATTAGCAACACTTAATCACTACTTATCGTTATGGAGTCCGAGGTAGCATTAGAAAGCCGGAATGGTGCGAGAAGTGATGAAAAAAACAACATATTCTGCCAATGCTCCCATCGTGTCACGATTTGGGAATCGTGACACGATTTTCTACCCAGAAAATGTGTTTGTTCCTGCCTGTGAAATCGTGACACGATTGGAAAATCGTGACACGATTTTACCTGCAGTTAGACAGCATTTGGCAAGTTTTAAACGTGATTTTTCACCATTTCAGCTTATCCAACATACCCAGACATCATAACATCTTTAAGGCTCAATTTCTAAAGCATATAGCCAGTATACATCATGAATAATCAAGGATTAACATGGAAAGGCAAATAGGTACTAAAAACCCTAAACTAGGTAATTAAGCTGTAAACTTACAAACTTACTTAAACGGGTTCTAAAACCCTGTGGAGCTCACCTTAACCTCAAATGGTGCTGATTAAGTCCTGAAACCAAAGCCCTAGCTTGCTCCAATCTACTTCTTCCCTTGGTTCTTCCTTGTTCTCCTTTTCTTTCTCTTAAACTAGCTTCCAACCCAAGCTTTCTTACAAGATTTCTCACTAGGGTTTAGATTGAAGTTTGGTTGGATGTTGGTATGATGAGATTGGGGGCGTGAGAGATGGGGTGGGAAGGAACAAAATTCTGATTTGGAGTGGTGAGGAAAGAATGGATAAATGAGTAGAAACAAATATCTTGTCCCATTTTAATTAAACTCCCCCCTTAGCATTAATTACAAAATTGCCATTTCCTCTAAATTACTTAATTTTCTTGCTTGCTTCTCAAGTTTCTAACATTGATAACTGATACTTATTAGCGGGATATTACAATCTACCCCCCTTAAAGAAATTTCGTCCTCGAAATTTAGAATTTACCTGAAAATAAATGTGGATAGTGCTCTTGCATTTCTGACTCTAACTCCCACGTCGCTTCGCCGTCGGGAGAACCTTTCCAAACAACTTTAACAATAGGAATTTCTTTGTTCCGCAAAGACTTAACATCACGATCAATTATTCGATCTGATTCAGGTTGAAAAGTCAAGTCCGATCTCAAATCAATACTGTCCAGTTCCACTGGTTGGAAAGGATCGGGAATGAACTTCCTCAGCTGAGAGACGTGGAAAACATCATGTAAACCTGACATGGCCGGTGGCAGCGCTAACTGATAAGCTGCCGGACCGACTCGTCGAAGTATCTGAAATGGTCCAACATACCTTGGGCAAAGTTTCTTAGTCCTGAATGCTCCTCTTAACCCCAACTTGGGTGTAACTTTAAGGAATACATGGTCTCCTTCTTCAAATTCTAAGGGTCTTCGTCGCTTATCAGCATAACTTTTCTGACGACTTTGGGCTGTTCTCATCTTATCCTGAATGGATTTAATCTTTAAGGTCGTCTCCTGAATTATCTCAGGTCCCAATATACTCTTATCTCCAACCTCAGCCCAGCAGAGTGGGCTTCTAAATTTCCTACCATACAAAGCTTCATATGGTGTCATTCCAATGCTAGAATGGTAACTGTTATTGTAAGAAAATTCAATCAGTGGAAGGTGGTCGTTCCAACTTCCTCCATCTTCCAGGATACATGCCCGTAACATGTCCTCTAACGTCTGAATAGTTCTTTCGGATTGTCCGTCTGTCTGAGGATGATGGGACGTGCTCATCTTTAATCTTGTTCCCAAAGCCTTCTGAAAAGCTTTCCAAAAGTGCGATGTGAAAATGGGATCTCTATCAGACACAATGCTAGCTGGCACACCATGGAGTTTCACAATCTCCGAAATAAATAACTCGGCATACTGAGAAGCTCGGTAAGTAGTCTTAACCGGCAAGAAATGAGCTGACTTGGTTAACCGGTCCACTATTACCCAAATGGAGTCATGTCCTCGCTGTGTTCGAGGTAATCCACTCACAAAATCCATGGTTATATCTTCCCATTTCCATAATGGAATCTCCAAAGGTACTAACATTCCCGCAGGCCTTTGATGTTCAATCTTCACCTGCTGACATACAATGCATCGCGACACAAATTCCGCCACATCTCTTTTCATACTAGGCCACCAATACTCTCTTTTTAAATCTTGATACATCTTGGTGGTACCGGGATGAATACTGAAACTGCTCTTGTGCGCTTCTTCTAAAATCAACCTTTTCAATTCCATATCATTCGGAACATAAACCCTTCCGTCAAACAATACCATACCATCTGGTGCCCATGAAAACCCTGCTTGGCCAACTTTCCTCTGAAGGTCCATATCCACAGATTGAGCTTGTGCAATCCTAAACCGTAGGTCGCACAAAATATCTAACTTGTTCAGCAAGATGCCACCTTCTAACTCTGTAACATGTAGATTAAGGTCTCTAAACTTTTCATACAATCCACATGTATGCATCATCACCTCAGCTTTAACTAAAGCCTTTCGACTCAAGGCATCCGCTACCACATTTGCTTTTCCTGGATGGTATTTCAGATCAAAATCAAAATCCTTCAAATACTCCATACATCGCCTTTGCCTCATATTCAAATCTCGTTGATCAAACAAATACTTCAAACTTTTATGGTCACTGAATAAATCAAACTGTGCACCATATAAATGATGTCTCCATATCTTCAATGCAAAAACTATTGCTGCTAACTCAAGATCATGGGTGGTGTAATTCTCCTCATGAGTCTTGAGCTGTCTAGATGCATAAGCTATCACGTTCTCTCCTTGCATAAGAACACTTCCCAGTCCCTTGGAAGATGCATCGCAGAAAACGGTGTATCTCCTTTCAGGATGTGGTATTGCCAACACTGGCGCTTTAGTCAATTTCCTTTTCAAAACCCTGAAGCTTTCTTCACATCCTTCGTCCCAAATAAAGGGTACATCTTTTCTGGTAAGGCGTGACAAAGGTAAGGCAATCTGAGAAAATTTCATAATAAACCTTCGATAATAACCTGCCAAGCCTAGAAAGCTCCTGACCTCTGCTACATTCTTGGGTCTTTCCCAACTTAGTACAGCTTCAACTTTGGATGGATCGACGGCTACTCCTCCTTGAGAAGTAACGTGACCCAAAAACTTAATCTCAGATAGCCAGAACTCACACTTGCTAAATTTAGCATATAACTGCTTGTCTCTGAGGACATCCAAAACAATTCTCAAGTGTTGAGCATGCTCCTGAGGATCTTTAGAATAGATCAAGATGTCATCTATGAAAATCACCACAAACTGATCAAGGTAAGGCTGAAAAATTCTGTTCATATAATCCATAAATACTGCTGGAGCATTAGTTACACCGAAAGGCATAACCAGAAATTCATAGTGCCCGTAACGCGTTCGAAACGCCGTCTTAGACACATCTGAAGACTTAATGCGGATTTGATGGTAACCTGACCGAAGATCAATTTTGGAAAACACAGTTGCTCCCTTGAGCTGATCTAAGAGATCATCAATCCTTGGAAGAGGATACTTGTTCTTGATAGTCACTTTATTAAGTTGGCGGTAGTCTATACACAGCCTCATGCTTCCATCCTTTTTCTTGACTAACAAAACTGGAGCACCCCAAGGTGACACACTGGGTCTGATGAAATGCTTCTGAATTAATTCTTCGAGTTGAGATTTCAGCTCTTTCAGCTCTGCTGGTGACATTCTGTACGGTGCCACGGATACTGGCTCCGCTCCTGGAATCAAATCAATTGAAAACTCCACCTCACGCTCTGGAGGTAAACTAGTCACTTCTGAAGGAAAAACATCTAAGTATTCATTCACAACCGGAATATCACTGGGACTTAACTCGGATTCTGAAGCCACAGTGAGCATAACATAAAATCCCTTATCTTGAGCACAAATGAATTGGATTAACTGATGGGTGCAGTTAATCAATTCAGATAAAGCCACACCTTCCGCCGTATCACTGGTCGGCATATAAATACTTTTCTCTAAACATCCAATATACACATGGTTAGCAGAGAGCCAATCCATGCCTAATATCACGTCAAGTTGCTCCATCGGGAGACACACTAGATCAACATAGTAAGTCTTACTAGACACAGTGATAGGACAGTTTTCACAAACATAACTTGCCTCAATTCCGCCTTCAGTAGCGGTGGATACTAACATGGGAGGATTCAACGGAGACAAAGATAATTGAAGCGTCTCCACACATTTATATGAAATAAAAGAGCATGAAGCGCCACAATCAAAATGAACTTTTACTGGGTATGAGCCAAGATAACACATACCGGCAATCAGATCTTCATTTGCCAAGGCCTTTGCACCATCAAGGGAGTACACCCTTCCTTTGCTTGTGGTAGTTCCTTCAGTTCCACTTCTATTCCTCCGTTCTGGACAATTTGCAATAATATGCCCCGGCTTCTTACATCCATAACAAATACCTGTACCCTTCATGCATTCGCCATAATGTGACTTCCCACAATTGTTGCAAATAGCACCAGCCTTCGGTGAATACGTCTGTTTACCCCTTTGTGGTGACCCCTTCGGTTTCAACTTGTCATGATACTTATCCTGCATCCTGCTCTTCCTTCTTTCAAAAGCCACTGATCTTTCCTTTGAGGTCTTTGCAAGTCCTGCTTCGACCACGAAGCTATCATGTACCAATTCATCGTAACTCGCAGTTCTTTGGAGACTTACTGCAGTGTCGATCTCACCTCTTAAACCTCGTTTGTACTGATTCATCTTCCACACTTCATTCTCAGCATACTCATTGTGTGTGGAATAGTAAGACAGCTCCTCAAACTTCTTGGTAAATTCAGCCACTGACATGCTACCCTGTTTCAATTCTAAGAACTCTTGCTCCTTCTTTACCTTGTAGGACAAAGGTAAATACTTTTCCAACATCACTTCTTTAAAGTTTACCCAATTCACTTCTACACCATTGGCTTCCATCCGGCGCTGAGCAGATTCCCACCAATCTTCTGCTGCGCCTCTGAGTTGGTTTGTGGCATAGACCACTTTGTCCTCTTCTGAGCATTCAGCCATTCTAAAGATCTTCTCCATCTGCTTAATCCACTTTCTTGCTTCTTGAGGCTCACCTTCTCCATTGAACTCCGGAGGGTGATGCCTATTATATTCCCGGAACACGGGATTACCAATTGCTGGAGGAGGTGGTTGTGGATGGAAACCCTGCCCTTGCTGCATCATTTCCATCCATTGCTGCTGAGATTCGGCCTGTTGCTGAGATTGCTGTTGCATCATCAGCATCATTTGCTGATACTGTAACGCATTCTGAGCTTGTTGCTCTTGGTACTGCTGCTGCCAGGCCTGCTGTTGTTGCATCATCTGTTCCCATGAATTCAT
Organism: Medicago ruthenica; assembly: GCA_018208015.1. Classification (NCBI taxonomy): domain Eukaryota; kingdom Viridiplantae; phylum Streptophyta; class Magnoliopsida; order Fabales; family Fabaceae; genus Medicago; species Medicago ruthenica. The sequence continues at coordinate 21,155,324 of CM031375.1, forward strand.
ACTGGGTCCCCCACTTTCATCGCTAGCTTGATTGGCACGAGGTCTACCTCTTCTTCTCCCAGACATCTTATCCTAGCTGTCATATACAAGTCAAAGTGATCAGTTTTAACTGAACATAACATCTAGAATAATGTCATGGATCCAAGAGGTCCACAAACTTGGATTGTACTTTAATGACCCAAGGCACGGTCTGAATCGACCTGCTCTGATACCAAATTGTAACACCCATATAGAGATTGCCTAGGATCTCTTACGAGTATTAAAATTTCGTACCGGATACATTAAATACAATACAGAAAGATTGGTAATAATTATACAATGCATAAGTTTATCATACAACTCATTATCCGATACAAAACATTCTTCATAATATACATCATGATACATCATTCTTATACAAATGTCCATATAATAAAACATAAGCAGCACGATCAGTCCGTAGCTTTCTCTTTACCTTTTCGTCGTGCTACCTGCGAAGAACCTGCACCAGAAGGAAAGGGATGAGACATAACGTCTCAGTGAGCTCCTACCCTACCAACTGTTGGCAACCACGGGGGTAACCTAGGGTCGCCGTGCCTACTCTTGGCAATCTCGGGGATACCTACGATCGCCATCATTCTTTACTTTTATTGCGATCAAGGGGAACCTAGGATCGCTTCATCATCTTATCTCATTCATATCATGTTCCATTCTTAATCTTAGACTTATACAGAGTGATCTTGGGGACATCCTATGATCACATCTCGTTCACTAGGAACTAATCATCATATTTCGTATTACATATAAAATATACATATTCGTCTTTCGTATCTTAAGTTAGCAGTTAGGGTTGAACAAACATAACATTATCTTGGTTCGTTTTACGGAGTGCATCCGGGTGGAGTAACCCCGAAGTACATCTCCCATCATACCGGTGAAATTCCTATCATATCAGGCTAACACCGGACTCCTCTTATCTTTGTGTAGGCAACCCTCTCGGTGAAGCCCCATCCGGCATAATCCGGAGCCTGCTGGACACATCTTACTTTACATGTGGACAACCCTCTCGGAGAAGTCCCATCCGGCGAATCCCGGAGCCTGATGGACATGCTTATATTCTTTTAACTTACGTGTGGATAGCCCTTTCGGAGAAATCCCATCCGGCGTATCCCGGAGTCTGCTGAACACGTGATCATAACGTTTAACATAATCGTATCATAATCTTATACCATAAGTGATCATTCATAGTGCTTAACCTATAAAGGTTCTAAGCTTAATCATCGTATCATTCTTGATGTCGTATAAACTAAAACAAGTTCATATCGTTGTTTCATAAGGGATAAACCCTAAACTAGTTTCTTGGCATCACTATGACTTCTTATGGATTAGTATAATCCTCTCTTATCTTAGTACCTTTCCTCTTCTATAATTCATCCATACATTCCCCAAAGGTTGGGTCTTTCTATGCCTATTAGCAACACTTAATCACTACTTATCGTTATGGAGTCCGAGGTAGCATTAGAAAGCCGGAATGGTGCGAGAAGTGATGAAAAAAACAACATATTCTGTCAATGCCCCCATCGTGTCACGATTTGGGAATCGTGACACGATTTTCTACCCATAAAATGTGTTTGTTCCTGCCTGTGAAATCGTGACACGATTTTACCTGCAGTTAGACAGCATTTGGCAAGTTTTAAACGTGATTTTTCACCATTTCAGCTTATCCAACATACCCAGACATCATAACATCTTTAAGGCTCAATTTCTAAAGCATATAGCCAGTATACATCATGAATAATCAAGGATTAACATGGAAAGGCAAATAGGTACTAAAAACCCTAAACTAGGTAATTAAGCTGTAAACTTACAAACTTACTTAAACGGGTTCTAAAACCCTGTGGAGCTCACCTTAACCTCAAATGGTGCTGATTAAGTCCTGAAACCAAAGCGCTAGCTTGCTCCAATCTACTTCTTCCCTTGGTTCTTCCTTGTTCTCCTTTTCTTTCTCCTAAACTAGCTTCCAACCCAAGCTTTCTTACAAGATTTCTCACTAGGGTTTAGATTGAAGTTTGGTTGGATGTTGGTATGATGAGATTGGGGGCGTGAGAGATGGGGTGGGAAGGAACAAAATTCTGATTTGGAGTGGTGAGGAAAGAATGGATAAATGAGTAGAAACAAATATCTTGTCCCATTTTAATTAAACTCCCCCCTTAGCATTAATTACAAAATTGCCATTTCCTCTAAATTACTTAATTTTCTTGCTTGCTTCTCAAGTTTCTAACATTGATAACTGATACTTATGAGCGGGATATTACAGTTGTATAAGGTTTAGATTCCATTTTGATTTTGCATGAATATTGGTTGTTTTCTCCATTCTTACATTGTTTTGCAATTGCATCTTTTAAGATTTATAAAATCAAAATCGTTGGATTGAATGTTCTTATGCTAAAGTTCTCCAAACGTGTTTGATGATATGATCTGTGTAAGCAGGGATCTAAAGTTTCCTCTATTACACTCTTTTATGCAGATCCTATCTACTTGTAAAACTTATTTGGGTTAATCTTTGTTAGCTGATTAGAATTTGTAATTTATGTTACAAACAAATGGCTTGTTATTGTAAGGTTAAGGAGACAGACTAATTGAGGCACAATTTCATGAAATTCCATTGGATCTTTGTATGGTTGAAGTCAAGAAAGTTTGATTTAAGAATTGTTGTATTCTCATCATGGTATCTTTGTATGGTTTTAACTCACCCACAACCGCATCCTACTCTTCGTATCGCATACCCACCTCCGTCGAACTAACCCAATCATTCAGCAATCACTCTCACTCGTCGATTGAAAACATAATCTGTGGAACTCTTCAAACCCGTTGATTGAAAGCTGAAATCTATTGAAACCCTAAGATTAGATTCTGTTAAATCTCAATTTCATCTTCTTTGATTTTGAATCTCAGATTTGTTGTTATATTTTGTTTTTTGTATTTAATTTTTGGTTTTGATTTTGTGTTGTGGAAATGTAGGTGGCAAGCTTTTTTATCAGACTTCTAAGAAGAGAGCTATTCGACTAAGGTATCTTTCATTTTTTGTTTTGATTTTATGTTGTAGAAATGAAGGGTATCTACTTATGCTTTTACTATTTGAGAATAATGATTTTGATTTATTTGTATTATATGAGTAGAATGAGACTTAGCGTTTAAAACAACTTTGCCACTAGAAGCCATTGACTCTAACTATAGTATCCTTACTATGACTTTTTTTAGAGCTTACATACATAAAATTCATTATTTATTTTGTTCAAAATTGATTAAGTATTTAGGATTAATAGCCATAGTTAAATGTTTTCCCCCTTCTCTTCACATATTTGCTACTTGTAATTGGTGGCATCGCTAGTCGGGTGCTTTGTTTTATTCACATGGTGTGCTTTATTTAATCATGATTGTAATTTGTATCTACAGCCTAATTTTATGGTTTAAAAGTCTCATTCTTTTTACTTGATTATTTGACATTCATTCTTACTTGTTTCAAAAGTCCCATTCTTGAAATTTATGTATCTGCATGTGTGATAGCAAACTTACTAGTCTCTATGCAAGGTCTATTCTTGGATAAAAATATGTTTTCACCTAATGAACCTGGAACACAACCTGCAGTGTACGCCAAAGCTAGGACCCAGATTCGCAATAAGACTAAATTTATTAAATCACTGTGGTTAATGCAGCAGATGATCAGAAGGCCTCCAAAGGTTTATTCTAGTCTTGGTTAAATTCCTTTATATCTATAGCAAGTTTGTTTGGCCATGTCCGCTTGTAATGTTTGGGTGTTTTTCTTTAGGAAAATAACAAAAAATTGTTGGTTAATGCATGAAACAAATGTAAAATTTTAGGAATATAGGCTGAGCATATTACATATATGAAAATGCTAAACGGTTTCATTTTAGTCCTTTCTGAAGCAGATTAGGAGGATATCTGTAGTTAACATCTTAACATCGATTATCCTCCACATAATTCAGCTGGATTAAACAAGACATTTTAAAGTTTTAATTCAGCATTACTTCTTGAAAATGTGAATATGGCAAGTGCTGCAATACTTTGAAACAATATTATTTCCTTAAACTTGTGTTTATCCCTTTTTGAGGTTTAAAATTTAGTTGTTTTAAGCGTTATTTTTGGTTTCAGAATTTTGAGGACTTTGTTGTGGGGAATTTCATCAGCCGTGCTCATGATATTGTGTGGGCTTTTCATTTTAAACTTCTTTAGGAATTGTATAGGATACCTTGTCTTGTATTGAATGTTGAAGGTTTAAGCTATATTTGTTCTTATTTAAGTTTTTGTCTTTCAGGTATGGACTATGTGGATCCAAACGGAAGGGAAATTTATTGGTCTCCATCTTGTTACCTTTAGAATCATTTAAAATTAGAATTTTTTTAGTTTGTTCTTTTTGATAATGTATAAGTATATTTTTGATACTTATTATACGATGTTTATAAAAATGAATGAGATTTAGATATTTTAGTTATATATTTCTGTATTTTAAGTATTTATTAATATATTTATTTAAATTGTCAATAAAAATTGCTCCAACCAATTTTTTTTAAAAAAAAAACTAAACATTTGCGACTGTTGTGAGGGGTCGCAAGTCCCTTCAAAACCATGTGAATGCTCTTCCTTTGCGACTGTTCCTAACAGTCGCAATAGCCTTTGCGACTGTTGGTGCGACTGTTGGTTGAACAGTCGCAAAATACCCTTTGTGACCCCAATTTCTGTGTCTATTGGGGAACAGTCGCAATGGGATATCTACGACCCTTCTAACAGTCGCAATCCATGATTTCAGAAGTCGTAAAATGCCTTTTTTCTTGTAGTGAATGGCGTATAAATCTAACCACCATGAGTATTGAATCATTACTAAAACTTACCAATTTTTACAAAGATTAGGTGAAATTAGAACAAAATAACAAATCCTGATTCAAAATTTATGGTAAGCATTACAAGTCATATAAATTGAACTACAACAACACAACCAAAAGCAGTAACAAACAGAAGATGAACACATATGAACAAAACTACAAATTACAACAGGAAATCGAGTTAAATCAAAAAGTCGACACAAACACTCACAATCATAAATTAGATTAGACTTCGAAAAGGATGATTTAGACAGAGCAAGGACATAGTACACTGGCAACCCAAGCGAACAGGGTGGCAGTGACACCTGTAAGTTAATGGGCAGATGAAAAGGGTTAACTAGCGAATGAATTCTAATAATATAAATCATTCAGATCAGAGTTATAGAGAAAATTGAAGTGGTGGAATTCGTTCACAAAGCTTCCTAATGCCTCAAAATGTGAAGCAGCATCATTGATGAAAGGTTTTTCCTCACATTATAATTTCCTATCTACACGTGAGTATATTAGGTATCGTCTCCACAGGGATTTACTTGATATCTTAAACCATTCAACATCGATTATCATTTTAAGTTAGGGTTTCAAATTTTGTTTACTAAAACCTAATCGACTTTCAAAATATAAATAAATACTACGAGCAATAGGGCATAAAAGCGTCGGTATCAAAGTCATAAATCAAGCATCGATAATGTTCTAATGATCATGATAAAAGGATTCTAGTTTTAATCTCTTTTTAACGATATTATCACACATCACTCGACAACATTATTCGTGTCCAAATAAAGTTGTGAGATCGATTGTATCGTTTAATCGACGATTTCCCAATCTATTAAACGATCCAAAAGCATTAAGTATTGATGTTTTAAGTGATTATCAAAATATAGTTCCATGTCTAGAACACTTGTTTTAATAGAAAAGTATTCTAACCCTAGAATTAAATGTATTTTTCAATAGCACTAAACCAAACATAAGATTGAATAACAAGAATAACTTTCAATATATTATAAAACTCTAGAATCAAATATTTACATGATCAAATAGATTACATCTAGCTTGATTCATTACCTTTAATCCCAACAAAGGAGATTTAGTTGATCATTCTCATGTCAACAATACAAAAGCAGGAGTAAAGATGAAGATCAATGCTAGTTTTGATTTCTCAAAAACCTTTGAATGATCTAAACTTGATTCCTTGTTTGTCCTTTGAAGTGCCCTTCTTTTAGCCCTATTCTCTGGTAATAAACCTCTAAAATTCGTTCTTAATGAAAGCTTAACAATAACTTAATTTTATACCTAAAAGCTGAAAGATAGCTTATATACAAAAACTGATAAGTGAAATATCGCTCAGCGAGACAACTTTCGCTCAGCGATTTGAACAAACTGGCCAATGGCATTCTGCCACGTCTTCTACAGCATTAAACCGCCTTGATGATATCGCTGGGCGATCAAGATTTCGCTGGGCGAAATCAAACTTCCCCTGTTCCAGAAAATCCCTGCCTGACTTCGCCAACCTCTCGCCAAGGGATCGCTGGGCGAGAGTGCACTTTGAAAACTCCTGAAAATCCCTGCCTGACTTCGCCAAGCAGTCGCTGGGCGAAAGTCTTCATGCTTCTCTTCATGATTTCTTGCTATTTTTAAGTCCTGGCTTGCTTTTTCCTACACAAAAGGGGAAGAATAAGGTATACAAAGAATAATTGGCATTTATTCATAAATTCCATGCTTTTCCTAAGATAACTTGCACAACAAGTAACTAAAAAGCCTTATAAAAGACATGGATTTATTCATTTCTTGCCACTTATCAATCATGAATTGCAGAAACTACTCCGTAAAATAAGGATGCACCTGAATCTCCTCAAATGGTCCACTTTCATCGCCTCTAAAATAAAAGGCTTAACTTGCAACTGTTCAATTTGATTATGCATTTTCTACACTTTAACGGCCACTGGATCACGATTAATCTAAAATGTGAAAATTCCAAATTGTGAAAGAAAAAAAATACAAGACGCCATGCACAGAAGAGTGAGATGAGAAAGTGAATACAACACTTACAGTTGCATTGTTCGGAATGTTGCGAGCATGGTTTGAGTATTTTAAAGTGTTCAATGTCCCGTCAACATTTGATCAAGGTTGTAACATACTGACAAATTATCCAATCAGGGAAACAAATTCACTTAAAATTTAGTGCTAAATCAAGTAAGGGATCAAAGCTGGATTATCATGATCCCTGTGTACTATGCTAGGCAAAGAACCACGACCAGTTTGGACTGGATATGGTGCTTCTGAAATGGTAAAACCATAATCAATATTCACAATGAAGTATGCAGCAGCAAAATCAACAGGAAAATGTACATAAAAATGAAATCAACACTCACTTCCTCTTAAATCTTACAAAAAGAAGTTGCTTGAGAAACTATACTATCTTCGCCTTAAATCTTACAGCAAGAAGAATCAACACTGTCCTGAAAACTAAAACAGAAAATTCTATAAAATCAACAATTCAATAAACATACATGTTGAGTCTTTAAGTGTTGGCTGCATTGTTTGGCAAAACCATAGTATGGGATAGAAGCTTTTCCTTATGATGAACATTTCTTCAGTTACAAGTTTTCTCATTTGAAGCCATTCAGAAGCTGAAACCTACATCAGAAGCTGAAATGCTCATCAGAAGCACTGTAGCACTTCAGAAGCAGTTTCAGGTTCTGAAGCTTGCGTTGACTTCTGTTGACCACGTCAGAAGCTGGGTTTGCTGGATTGTTTTTACACGTATCTTGGGAGATTTAGCAAGGAATTATTCTTGTATATTTGCTTCTAGAAGGCTGGTTTAATTGGAGAAGATATCTTTGAAGATTTGGTTCAAAGTTATGAAGATTCGTATTTTCTGTTTTAAATCTTTCAAAGATTGGATGCAGTTTTATTTGTTACTCTTTTGGAACAATCTTATTCCAGTAACAAATCAATTCAGAAGATTTGGAGCATAATTAAGAGGCTTGCTGAAGATTATAAAAGGAGGAGCTTTGCCATTGAAGATTTACGATTTTAGAGAGTCAAAAATCTAAGAATTGAGTCTGTGTTTTTACTTAGAGTTTTTATTGTGCACCACTCATTGTTTGAGTTGGTTTAGGTTTGTTATTGAGTTGTAACTTCATTCTAAGCCTGTAGGTACGAATGAAGGTCTGTCATTGAAATTAAGTTCAAAACAGGGGATTGTTAAGGGTTGTTCAAGTAGCTGGGTTTAGTTGCTTGAATAGGAAGTTAGAGGATTCTAATACTCAGAGTTGGGTAGAAGTCTGACTAGGAGGAGTTTAATTGCTAAGGCTGGGAACTGGGAGTCAGTGTCTTGAGTCTTTGGGTTAAATCCTATAGTGGATTTCCTTCCTGGATTGGTATCCCCCAGAGTAGGAGGTGTTTACTCCGAACTGGGTTAACAAACCTTGTGTGTTCTTTAGCTTTCCTGCATTTTTTATTTTTGCTATTTATCTGCTTTAAATTGTGCTGAGTCATTGTTCAGAACCTGTTTTGGTTCAGAACCTGAATTCTCTTAAGTTTTGCCTGGCCAGAATTTCAATTGGCATCAGAGCAGGCACCCTGCCTGTAACTTGGGTGAGATCCAGAGGAATTTATTTCTGGCAAGCATGGATAGAGAAGGAGGCTATGTCAATAGACCACCCCTACTAGATGGCACAAATTATGAGTATTGGAAGTCAAGGATGTGTGCTTTTCTAAAGTCTATTGACAGCAGGACTTGGAAAGCTGTGATCAAAGGCTGGGACCATCCTGTGTATACAGACAAAGATGGTAACAAGACTGAGGTTCTGAAGCCTGAGGAGGAATGGACCAAAGCTGAAGATGACTTGTCTCTGGGAAATTCAAAAGCTTTGAATGCTATCTTTAATGGTGTTGATCAGAATATGTTCAGACTTATCAAACAATGTACTGTGGCTAAGGATGCTTGGGAAATCCTGAAAACCACTCATGAAGGAACTTCTAAGGTGAAGATGTCCAGATTGCAGCTGCTGACTACTAAGTTTGAGAATCTGAAGATGAAGGAAGATGAGAATATCCAGGATTTCTATATGAATGTACTTGATATGGCTAATTCCTTTGATTCTCTTGGGGAGAAGATGTCAGATGAGAAGCTAGTGAGAAAAATCCTCAGGTCCCTGCCCAGAAGATTTGATATGAAGGTGACAGCAATTGAAGAGGCTCATGATATTACCACTATGAAGCTTGAGGAGCTGATTGGGTCTTTGCTCAATTTTGAAACTGCATTCTGCAAACAGCCTGATAAGAAAGGAAAAGGTGTAGCTTTTACTGTGAACTCTGAAGCTGATGATCAACAAGAGTCTGAGGAGGATGACTTATCAGAAGCTCTAGTGTTGCTGGGAAAACAATTCAACAAGATTCTGAAGAATGTTAACAGAAAAGCCAAAGCCAAAGGTCAGAATTTCAGATTCAATAACAAAAAGCAACAAACTGATGAGAAGAAGACCAAGTCTGAGGAGAAAAGTAACCAAGCTAAAGGTGTGCAGTGCTATGAGTGTGAAGGGTATGGACACATCAAGTCTGAATGTTCCACTTTTCTCAAGAAGCAGAAAAAGAGCCTAGCTATTTCATGGTCTGATGATGGTTCTGAAGATGATGATGTTAGTGAATCTGATATGTGTGATACTGGTCTGGTAGTGAGGTCAGGAGCTATCTTGAAGAAGGAAGCTGTTTTAGAGTCTGAGACTTTTTCAGAGTCTGACTCAGAGTCTGAAGTCTCATCTGTGTCTGAAGCTGCTAAAACCTCATATGATGAACTAGCTGATAACTACAAGAAGCTGTATACCAGAAGTGCTGAGGTTTGCAAACAAGTGTTGGATCAGAAGGAGACTATTCTACAATTGGAGGCTGAAAAAGGTGAATTGTTAGTGCAGAATTCAGATTTAAAAGAAGAAGTGAACCAACTGAAATCCCAACTTGATCAAATGAAGAAGCAAGTGAAGATGTTGAACTCTGCCACTGATAAGTTGGAGAACATTTTGGGGAATCAGCAACAAGGAAAAACTGGTTTAGGTTTTGTTGATCAGACTCAGATTCCTAAACAGATGAATTTTGTCCCTGCCACTCAAAGTGTTGATCCTATGATTGGAACATCAAAGAGGAGCCCTCAGAAACGAGCCCAAATGCCAGCTCAGAAGCAAGGTCAGAAGAGACCTCAGATGCAAGGTCAGAAGCAAGTTCAGATGCTACCTCAGAAGCAACCCCAGAATTTTTTCAGAAACAGAAGGAGGAGGAATCATCCATGGGTCTGTCATCATTGTGGAAAGAAAGGGCATATCAAACCATTCTGCTTCAAACTTTATGGCTATCCTGAACATTTTCAGTATAGAAGAGTTGAACCAGCTGCTATCAGACACAATGTTCAGAAGGTGTGGAAGCCCAAAGTTCAGAATGTAGGCCTTATAGCTCATACTTCTTTGAGAGCCACTTCAAAAGAAGATTGGTATTTTGATAGTGGGTGTTCAAGGCACATGACTGGTGTGAAGAAGCTGCTGAGCAATATCAGATCTTACTCCAGAAGCTATGTAACAGTTGGAGATGGTGTAAAAGGTCAGATTCTGGGTATTGGTGATTTGATCAGAGAAGGTTTGCCCAGACTTAATGATGTGCTACTGGTGGAAGGATTAACTTCAAATCTGATCAGCATTAGCCAACTTTGTGATCAAGACTTAAAGGTTAATTTCAACAAGCAAGAGTGCATTGTTACTGATCAGAAAGATGAGATTCAGATGAGGGGCTGCAGATCTAAAGACAATTGTTACTTATGGGTTTCTGAAGAAGAAAGAAGTCTGACTTCTTGTCTTATGAGTTCAGAAGAAGAAGTCAAACTCTGGCACCAGAAACTGGGACATTTGCACTTGAAAGGCATGAAGAAAATCCTAAGTACTGAAGCTATCAGAGGTGTGCCTAATCTGAAGATCAATGAGGACAATGTTTGTGGTGATTGTCAAATTGGGAAACAAACAAGAAAGTCTCATCCCAGATTAGTTCACCAGGTAACTACTAAAGTACTAGAACTTGTTCATATGGATTTAATGGGGCCTATGCAAGTAGAAAGTATTGGAGGAAAGAGGTATGCTTTTGTAATGGTAGATGACTACTCAAGATTCACATGGATCAACTTTGTTAGAGAAAAGTCTGATACATTTGAAGTATTTAAAGACCTGTGCATTCAATTACAAAGAGAAAAGGACTGTGGCATAGTCAGAATCAGAAGTGATCATGGCAAGGAGTTTGAAAACAAGAGTTTTTCAGAATTCTGTGCTTCTGAAGGTATAAAGCATGAGTTTTCTGCACCTATCACACCTCAGCAAAATGGTGTAGTTGAGAGGAAGAATAGAACATTAGCAGAATGTGCAAGAGTTATGCTGCATGCAAAGAAGCTGCCATATATGTTTCTGGCTGAAGCAATGAATACTGCCTGTTATATTCATAACAGAGTTACTTTGAAGAAGGGAACCACCTGTACTTTGTATGAATTATGGAAAGGAAGAAAGCCAACTGTGAAGTATTTCCATGTGTTTGGGAGCAGATGCTACATTTTGTCTGACAGGGAAAACAGAAGAAAACTGGATCCTAAGTCTGATGAGGGCATATTCCTGGGTTATTCAGTGAACAGCAAAGCTTATAGGGTGTTTAATTCCAGAACCAAGGTAGTGATGGAGTCCATTAATGTGGTAATTGATGATCTGACTGCTGAGAAAGATAGAAGTGAACCTGAAGTTGTTCCAGAGTCTGAAGTATCAGAAGAACAAACCTCAGAAGCAGAAAAACATTTAGAGTCTGAAGAAGCAGAAGATCAACCAGATCAAGTTCCAAATGGTAAAGGGCCATCAATTAGAGTTCAGAAGGATCATCCTAAAGACTTAATCATTGGAAGCTTAGATCAAGGTGTCAGAACCAGGAGATCAGATGCTGCTACTGATTCATGCTTTGTGTCAAAGGTTGAGCCTAAAAATGTGAAAGAAGCCCTAACTGATGAATTTTGGATTGAAGCAATGCAAGATGAGTTGAATCAATTCAAAAGGAGTGAAGTGTGGGATCTTGTTCCAAGACCAGAAGGGTTGAATGTGATTGGGACTAAGTGGATATTCAAGAATAAAACAGATGAGAATGGTACTGTAGTCAGAAACAAGGCAAGGTTGGTTGCTCAGGGTTATACTCAAGTGGAGGGATTGGATTTTGATGAGACCTTTGCACCTGTGGCCAGACTAGAATCCATAAGACTACTGTTGGGTGTATCCTGCATTCTCAAGTTCAAATTATTCCAGATGGATGTGAAGAGTGCATTTCTGAATGGATATTTGCAAGAAGAGGTATATGTTGAACAGCCTAAGGGGTTTGTGGATTCTAAGTTTCCAGAACATGTGTACAAGTTAAAGAAGGCTTTATATGGATTGAAGCAAGCACCAAGAGCATGGTATGACAGATTGACTCAGTTTCTTGTGGCTCAAGGTTACAGAAAAGGAGGTTCTGATAAGACCTTGTTTGTGAAAGATGAAAATGGGAGTCTGATGATTGCTCAGATTTATGTGGATGATATAGTGTTTGGAGGGATGTCTCAGAAGATGGTTCAATTATTTGTTCAGCAGATGCAGTCAGAATTTGAAATGAGCTTAGTTGGTGAACTGACTTATTTTCTTGGATTACAAGTTAAGCAAATGGAAGATACAATTTTCATTTCACAGAATAAATATGCCAAGAACATTGTTAAGAAGTTTGGAATGAAATCTGCTGCTCACAAGAGGACACCAGCTGCTACCCACCTGAAGTTAACTAAGGATGAACATGGAGTGTCAGTAGACCAAAGTCAGTACAGAAGCATGATTGGGAGCCTATTGTACTTAACTGCAAGCAGGCCTGATATCACATTTGCTGTAGGAGTTTGTGCAAGATATCAAGCTGATCCTAAGATGAGTCATCTGACACAAGTTAAAAGGATCCTGAAGTATGTGAACAGCACAAGTGACTATGGAATCATGTATTCTCATAGTTCAAGTTCTAAATTGGTGGGATTTTGTGATGCTGACTGGGCTGGAAGTGCTGATGACAGGAAGAGCACCTCAGGAGGATGTTTCTTTTTGGGAAATAACTTAATTTCATGGTTTAGCAAGAAACAAAACTGTGTGTCATTATCAACTGCTGAAGCTGAGTACATTGCTGCTGGGAGTAGTTGTTCACAACTGGTTTGGATGAAACAGATGCTGAAGGAGTACAACTTGAAACAAGGTGTTATGACATTGTTCTGTGACAATTTGAGTGCAATCATCATCTCTAAGAATCCAATACAGCACAGCAGAACTAAACACATTGATATCAGACACCATTTTATCAGAAACCTTGTGGAGGACAAGATTATTCAACTGGAACATGTGGACACTGAAGAGCAAATTGCTGACATATTCACAAAGGCCTTGGATGCTAAACAGTTTGAAAACTTGAGGAGCAAGTTAGGTGTATGTTTATTTGAAGAATTCTAGCAATTAAAGCAAACTGGATGTGAGGAAGATAGAGTACCTGCCAGCTTTGTTAGTGCTAAGTGTGATCCTGTCTCTGATACTAAGTCTGAAGTTCAAACTGGGACAGTAGTTGAAGATGTTTGTGCAGTTTTCCTTCCCTATTTGAAGACTATGATTTGTCAGAATTTTATGGCTAAAAAGGGGGAGAAAATATGCAATGTGTTGGCTTTGTTGGCTCTGATACCAAGAATTAGAAGATGTATTGCTGCATTTCAGATATGTGTGAAGGTGACTAGTTTTGCTCTGATACCAAGCAATATATGTCCAGATATGATTGAAGGGGAAGATGTGTCTCAGGGGGAGTATAAGGTTGTTTTGATCCTGAGTGTTTTAGTGATCCTGAAGTGTGCATCTGATATGCTCTGATACCATGTTTCTCTGTAGTCCAGTAGTGAGGGGGAGTGTTGTGGAGATTCAGAAGTAAGGGGTGTCATACCCCATTTTTGACCCGTGTTCATTTCGTTTTTCTCGTCTTTTGAGCCAGAAATTTTCGTCGTTTCAGACGAAATTTCGGCAGGGAGGTATTTTAAAATACCTCATGTTTTGTTCCGAAGGCGACCGTTTTTTTTTATTTTTGTTTTCTGTTATTTTATTATTATTTTTATTAATATTTATTTCTTTTTTTTTAGTTCCTTTTACTAGTTTTATTTTATTTTATTATTTTTCGTTTTTTTATTATGCTTGTTTTTTTTTACTGTTTCTTTTTTATTCATTTTCAGTCTTTTAAGTCCTTTTTGTCCAAGCCCAAAAGGGCATTTTCGTCCTTTTTTTTTATATCCTGCACTATAAATAGTGCATTTACTGTACTGTCAGAGTACACAGTACCCAAGTCAGAAGTAGTACCATCTAACCACCACAGAAAACTAGCCCAACCACCGTGAGCCACCAACAGTGTCCATTCCGGCCACCGTCCACCACCAACACAGAAACCCATTTTTTTTCCTTCTCTTCTCCTTCCCAGAAGTTCACACCGAACCCAAACACCAAAACAACCTTAGAGCTCACACGGCCAGGCTTAGTATAATCAGTACAAATCACAGAATCACAACCAGTTTGAATCCCAAATCAACACAGAACACAACCAATTCGAAAAACAAAAAAATTAAACCGAAGCTAACCCAACGGAACGCAAACTGATTTGAGATCAAAGAAACAAAACCAAAGCCATCGCAAAGCATAAAACCCAGAAACAAACCAACAAAAATCAACTTCACAAATCCATAACCAGATCGTAAATCTAAGCAAGCCGAACCAAACGAAACTCAAAAGGTGGTGTTTCTCAAAAATTTTCAAATTCAGATCTATGCGTTTATAGAAAGTTTTTAAGAAAAATAGGTTGAAATTTGAGAAGTAGGAGGAAAAGGATGTTCAAAACTGCAAAAAGATTTAAAAAAAAAACGTTTCTGTTCACTTCGGCGCGGCGGCGCCGCCCTCTGGGCAGGCCTCCACCGCGCCGGACACCCTTTTCCAGCAGAGGAAGATAAGAGAGAGGTTAGAGCTTTTTTGAGAGAAAGAAAGATAAGAGAGAGGAAGAATTAAGCAAATGTGGGAATTGCTGTTTGTTTGGCTTTAAATCCTCAGCCAGGCCCAGTAGACCCAAGCGGCCCATTTCTCCTTTCCTTGCCTGTTCTTTTCATTCTGCTAACCACCCTCCTCTCTTCTACTTCTTGCATCCTTTCTTTTTATTTCTTTTTTTTTTCCCTCTAGTTTTCTCTTTATTTCTTTTTTCTTGCATTTTATTTTTAAGTATTTATTTATTTTATGCATTTTTATTTTACTGCATTTTAATCTTCAGTACTGCATGCATTTTATTATTATTGCTTTTTTTTTATTTTATGCATTTCTTTTATTTTTTTTTTATATATTCTATGCACCATATTTAATTTTTTTTTATGCCTTGCATTTTTTTATTTTCTTTATTTAAATTCCAGCCCCATATTTATTTTATGCTTCGCATTTTAATTTTCAGTATCATATTTATTTTATTGTCTTGCATTTTTATTTTTTTTCTTTTAGCATCATATTTATTTTATTGTCTTGCATTTTTTTTTTAGCATCATATTTATTTTATTGTCTTGCATTTTTATTTTCTATTAGCATCATTTTTATTTTTATGTCTTGCATTTTTATTTTTATTTTTAGCATCATATTTATTTTATGTCTTGCATTTTTATTTTCTTTATTTACTTTATGCACCATATTTATTTATTGTTTTGCATTTCATGCATTATTTTATTTCTTTTTAGCATATTTACTTTAATGTAATTTTTATTATTTTTGTCATTTATTTTATTGCTATTAGAATGTATCTAGGTCCAATGTAATAAATATAAATGAGAATATGCACCGACACCACATTTATTTTTTATGCTTTATGTCGAGGACGATATTATAATTTGGACCGTATCCGAGGAAAAGGACCCTCACTTGATCCAACGTCATTTTGAGGGATCCGACGCGTCAGACCTTTCTCAGCATAACTTAGTCTCAGGACCTTAGGACTTAATCAAAATTTTCACAAAAAAAGTCAAAAAAGTCAAAATCCAAAAACATTTTATAATCAAAATCTTCAAAAAAAATCAATCTTTTCTTTTCTTTTCTTAATTAAATCTCAATCAACTTTTAATCAATCCAAACATTTTTCTTCAATTTAAAATCAATCAAACTCACTACTTTTTTATTCTTCTATGCCTTTACGGCCTCTCATCTCTCTTAAAACCTTTTTCGAACTTTAAAAACAACCAAAACCAACCACTCAGCTTTTTACCCCGAACTACGAGATTTTGATCCCGCTCGGGTACGTAGGCAAAAGACCTTGTCTTTCCAAATCAATAAAATAAACAATTTTTTTTTCTTTCTTTTAATTTCATCACTTTATCCTTTTTACACTTAAGCTTTATTTACAAACAAATAATTAATTTAGCATAAAGATAAAAATAAGCAAGAGGTTCCTATAGAGTACTATAGACGTTTAGGGTGCTAATACCTTCCCTTTGCGTAACCAACCCCCGGACCTTTGATCTCTAAAAAATAGGGTTTTCGAACTTTCTCCCTTTTCCTCGGAAAAATAAAAGATCGGTGGTGAAATTAAAATTGCGAGTCAACGCTAATCAATAGCTTGATATCCAAAAATCACCGCGACAGAAAAATGGCGACTTCACTGGGGACAAAATCCTAAGTGGGTTAAACCTATCTTGCTTTTCTTTATCTTTATGCTTTATTATTATTTGTAATTGTAAATACATGCTTAAGTGTTTATCTTTTTACGTGAGTGGTGAGATAAGTCCTATACCCGGACTTGAGGGAAACATAAGATAGGATGGGGTATAATCAACGTACCATACCAGGAGTAGTCTTGGGTTTTGGTACATGTGATAACCCCGCTCAATGGAGGTCTCTTAAGAGTAGTACCATGTCAACATGAGTAGTCGTGTTTGGCATTGCTATTTTTAAGTGACCTATGAAGTTGAGGACCTTTAGTTACCTAACCCATCTTGGCCTCTTAGGACGTAGTGCGGTGGCTAATCAAGAGTAGTCTTGAGTTGGTCGATACGCGATACTACACTCAAACGAGACTTTCTTACGAACGTTGTTGGACCGGGAGTAGTCCCGTAACCTGACAATATTCGGAAGTGGTCAATGACTTTGGGAACTTGGTAGAACCCGTGATACAGGTACATGTGAAACCATAGTCCTTACCAAATGGCGTGATTACCCTCAGCTCCAACATTACGAACTTAACCTCACCATGTTTTCTCCGTTCCTTTAGCATAACCATGCATACATGCACTCATTCATAAACATTTTTCTCATCAAGTATCGAAGGACTTAGACAAGTTTTGTTGTAAACATCGTAGGAATGAACTTCACAAAGAGGAACACTCAGAAGTATAACTTCAAAGACCCGGATTTGACAAATTTACGGAAGCTAGGTTCTTTGGTAACTAGTCCAGACGACTTCCGAAAGCGTTATGGGAATTTGCTCAGCATCCTCAAGACAAATGTGGAAGAGGGGATCCTTAATACTTTGGTCCAGTTCTATGACCCTCTCTATCACTGTTTCACGTTCCCAGAATACCAGCTTGTCCCTACTTTGGAAGAATACTCCTACCTAGTTGGATTACCGGTGCTTGACAAGTTACCTTTCAGTGGCCTCGAACCAACTCCTAAACCTGTAACTATCGCCGCAGCCCTCCACCTCAAAACTTCCGACATAACCAGTAACCTTACTACCAAAGGAGGCTTCCAAGGCCTAACTCCCAGTTTCCTCTACCAAAAAGCCCACACCTTTGCCGAAGCCGCCAGTACCGGTGCCTTCGAAGCTATCCTCGCTCTACTCATCTATGGCCTTATACTCTTCCCCAACATCGACGACTTCATCGACATTAACACAATCCAAATTTTCATATCCGGAAACCCCGTCCCCACCTTACTTGCAGACACCTACCATTCCATCCACCACAGAACACAAAAGAAATGCGGAGTTATCACTTGTTGCGCACCTTTGCTATACAAGTGGTTTACTTCACATTTACCCCAAACCCACCTTTTCAAAACTAATCCAGAGAAAACCCGTTGGCCTCAGAGAATCATGTCCCTCACTCCAACTGATATCCTTTGGTACCAACCAGCTAGTGACATTGGGGTAATCATCGACAGTTGTGGAGAGTTCCCCAATGTACCCCTCATCAGTACCCGCGGAGGAATCACCTATAACCCCACCCTTGCCAGACGCCAGTTTGGATACCCCATGAAGGAAAAACCCAACAACCTCTCCTTAACCGGTGAATTTTACCTCAACCACGAGGACCATGCAGGCATGAGATTGAGATTTGTGCGAGCCTGGCATACTGTTCGTAGGCTTGATAGGAATCAGTTAGGAAGAAGGACGAGTTTTGTACATGGATCATATACTCAGTGGGTTGTCGACAGAGCTTCGATTCTCGGTTTACCCTACCCCCTACTCAGGCATGTGTCCTCAACCGTTCCATCACCATCCTTACCTGTGCCCTTTGATGACAAAGAAGAATGCAACGAGCAGTTGATTCAAATGCGGCTTGAAAGGGATACTTGGAAGAGAAAATGCCAGGAGCTCGAGCGTGAGAATGAGACCTTGAAGGGAAAGCTGGCACAGAAAGATCATGAGCTTTTTGTTCAGAATCAGAGGATAATTGAGAAGGATGACTTGCTTCGTCGGAAGGACGCTTTGCTCCGCCAGGACGCTAGGAGGAAGAGGAGATTTATGGAGTCGATCTCTAGTGCACACTCAGATTCCGAGGATCCACCTACTCCGGGAGTTTGATTTTGACGTCCTTAGGACCTTATGTTTAGATTCTAGCTTCCAAAATCTTTTAGCTTGTAAAAAAAAAAAAAACTCTTTGTAATATTTCAATGCTTTAGTGAAGTGTTCGATTTATGATGTTTACAATTGCTCTGACAAGTCCTTCGATAATAATTTGTTCTTTTTCTTTTTGCATAAGCATAAGCATGCATCATGTTGCATTCACAGTTTCCCAAATTGAGTCTCACACTATGTTCACTACTTAAAGGTTAATCAGCCGTCGTCCAAGGAAAGTGGCCCGACGAGTTCTCAGAAAACCGACTCGCATCTACAACACCAGAGCCAATCGAAAGAGGATGGATTTGGTTGAACAGGAGAATCAGAGTCTCAGGGAAGAGGTTGCCACCTTACGGGAAGGAATGGATAGACTGACAGCTATGATGAATGCACTCTTGGCAGCCCAGAACTCTCAAGCCGCCGCCGCTGTTGTAGAACAGCCTCTTGTGAGCATGGCCCCGTCATCTACAGTGACTTCTCCTCCCCTTTTTATGCCTCCAGGTTGTACATGGGGGATGCCGCCTCCAGTCAGCGGAAACTCTCAGCCTTTTGTATCTGAAGCTCCACTCTTTGTCACCCAGCAGTCAGCGCCGGTTCCACAACCCGGTACATTTTTCCCTCAAGCCGCCGTAACTTACTCAACACCACTGGTCCATACCGTTCAACAAGAGGGTGAACCGATTTACCATGCTGAGAGTGTTGCAGCCTTCGACAAGATGGACGAGCTCCAAGAAAGGTTCGACGGTATGCAAAGAGAAGTTGAAGCTCTCCGGGGAAGGGACTTGTTCGGGAAGGATGCCCGTGAACTATGCTTGGTCCCGAATGTTACTATACCTCATAAGTTCAAGGTGCCAGATTTTGAGAAATATAAAGGAAATTCTTGCCCCCGCAGTCACTTGGTGATGTATGCGAGGAAGATGTCCATGTACACTGACAATCACAAACTGCTTATCCATTTCTTCCAAGACAGCTTGACTGGGGCCGCTTTGAAGTGGTATATGAATTTAGACAGTACAAGCATCCGTACCTTCAATGACCTCGGTGAAGCATTTATCCGCCAGTACAAATACAATCTGGACATGGCCCCAGATCGCGATCAACTCCGGGCAATGACGCAAAAAGAGAAGGAAACGTTTAAGGAGTATGCTCAACGCTGGAGGGAGGTGGCTGCCCAAATTGTCCCACCACTGGAAGAAAAGGAGATGACAAAGATCTTTTTGAAGACTTTGAGTCAGTTCTATTATGAGAAGATGGTTGCAAGCGCGCCCACGGATTTCACTGAGATGGTCAACATGGGGGTGCGACTAGAAGAAGGTGTCCGAGAAGGACGGTTGACTGTGGAAAGTGCCCCTGCCGCAAACAATGCTAAAAAGTTTGGGGGCCATTTCGCGAAAAAGAAAGATCAGGAAGTGGGAATGGTAGCTCATGGCAATCCTCAGCAAAACTTCACTCCATACCGTCAAGTTGCAAACGTTGCATCCAATACCCCAAACCCAGCCTATCATCAACAGAGACCACAATACCCCTACCAATACCCCCCACAACAACATCCCCCATAACAATATCCTCCACAACCATACCATCAGCCACAATATCCCCAACAACAACAAAATCGCCCTCAAGCCCCTCAACAACCATACCACTCACAAAACCGCCAGAAAACAACTTTTGATCCTATCCCAATGAAATATGCCGACCTGCTTCCCGCCTTGCTAGCAAAGAACCTTGTCCAGGTTAGAGCACCACCCCGTACACCAGATGTTTTACCTGCCTGGTTCCGTCATGATTTAACCTGCGCTTTCCACCAAGGGGCCCCAGGTCACGACGTTGAAAACTGCTATACCCTGAAGAATGAAGTGCAAAGGTTAGTTCGGTCCAACCTCCTGTCGTTCAAAGACCAAAATCCTAACGTTCAGGCAAACCCTCTGCCGAACCATGGGTCTACTGTCAACATGATCCAGGAATGTGACGAAGATGGTGTTATCTTGGACGTCCAGCATGTTCGAACCCCTCTGGTCCCCGTACATATCAAGATGTGTGAGGCAGCTCTGTTTAGCCACGATCATACAGCATGTGAAGTGTGTTCGGTGGATGTGAAAGGGTGTCAAGAGGTACGAAAAGACATACAAGGGTTGATAGACAGCAAGGAATTGATCGTCACGAGGACAGATAAAGAAGTATGTGTTATTACCCCTGAGTTTCAGCGTTTGGAAATAAGTTATAACAGTGGGAATCCAGCTGTCACTCCATTAGTGATCAGTTTGCCAGGGCCTATGCCGTATGCTTCTCTGAAAGCGGTCCCCTACAAATACAGTGCCACAATGTTGGAAGGAGGGCTGGAGGTGCCTTTACCCTCCCTGACTCCTGCAACTTCTGTGGACAACATTGCCGATGACAGCAGGGTCCTGAGAAACGGACGTGTTATCCCTACTTTGTTTACAAAGAAAGTGAAGGATCCGGTAGTGGAGCAGGCGACAGTGAACGACTCCGGTGCGAAGAAGGAAATAGGCCAGTCCAGTGGGACCAGCAAAGCTTCTGACCATGATGAGATTCTAAAGCTGATTCAGAAGAGTGAATATAAGGTGGTAGATCAGTTGCTGCAAACTCCCTCCAAAATATCCATCTTGTCTTTGCTACTAAACTCTGAAGCGCACCGTGAAGCTTTAATGAAGGTGCTTGATCAAGCTTTTGTAGAGAAAGATGTAACGGTTAACCAGTTAGACAGTATAGTAGGGAATATTACTGCCTGCAATAACTTGAGTTTTAGTGATGAAGAGCTTCCTGAGGAGGGGAGAAACCACAACCTGGCATTACATATATCGGTGAACTGCAAGTCAGATGCTCTGTCGAATGTACTTGTGGACACCGGTTCCTCTTTGAATGTGATAGCCAAATCCACATTAGAGCAACTCTCCTATCAGGGGCCTCCTATGAGAAGAAGTGGGGTAGTTGTTAAAGCGTTTGATGGATCAAGAAAGTCTGTTATTGGGGAGGTTGATTTGCCTATCACAGTTGGGCCGTCTGTGTTCCAGATTACTTTTCAGGTGATGGATATCCGAGCTGCATATAGTTGTCTCTTGGGTAGGCCATGGATCCATGAGGCAGGGGCCGTGACGTCAACTTTACACCAAAAATTGAAGTTTGTCAGGAATGGGAGATTGGTTACTGTAAGCGGAGAAGAAGCTTTGCTGATTAGTCATTTGTCAGCCTTTTCCTTCATTGGTGCTGATGAAACTGAAGGGACCCCTTTCCAAGGCCTGACTGTGGAAGATAAGGTGCCCGAGAAGAGTGAAGTGTCTTTTGCTACTTGGAAGAGCGCACAGAAAGTTATTCAGGAAGGAACAGGTGTAGGATGGGGAAAGGTTGTACAGTTGCCAGTGAGTAGAAATCGTGAAGGACTGGGATTTGCTGCAGGATCATCAAAGAACAGTACTGGGTCAAGCTCTGTTAGCGACACCTTTTGTAGGGCCGGTTTCATCAATGACTCACCAGAGGCCAATGCTATCTCAGAAGATGTTCCCGAAGAAATTGTACCTGCATTTGTCATACCTGGAAAGCTTGTTCGTAACTGGGACACGGTTGACATCCCTTCAGTAGTTCACGTGTCAAAGTAATGTGTCTTTGTTTTTTCTGTTTGTTTGTTTTTCAAAAAGATCCTTTCGTCTTGCCCAGGACGAAAGTGCAATCATGTAGGGCTATTTTGTATCAAGTACTGCTTTCATTAATAGAAAATGTGGTTTATCCCGATATTTATATTTATTGCTTTTTCTGGAAAATGGTAACACAAAAAACCCAAAAAATATTTTATTTTTTGTTTCTTGTTTTCAATCAACTATATAAAAAAAAAGTCTGCATTTTCCACTCATTCTCTAAAATCAACCATAAATCATATGCAGACTAAACATCATTGAGCCCGTTGAACACGGTAACCCTGCACTCTCTCCCAACTTCGAATTCCCTGTCTACGAGGCCGAAGAGGAGGAGGATGAGGAAATCCCAGATGAAATTGCTCGGTTGTTGGAACGTGAGAAGAAAACCATTCAGCCTCACGAAGAGTTAGTGGAGGTGATCAACCTGGGAACCGAGGAAGATAAAAGAGAAGTCAAGATTGGGGCATCGCTTGAAGCAACTGTCAAAAGAAGGGTGATTGAATTACTCAAGGAATATGCTGATGTGTTCGCATGGTCATACCAGGATATGCCCGGTTTGGATCCTCGTATTGTGGAGCACCGTTTGCCTTTGAAGCCCGAATGCCCACCGGTCAAGCAGAAACTGAGAAGAACTCGCCCTGACATGGCTCTCAAGATCAAAGAGGAAGTACAGAAGCAGATAAATGCAGGCTTTCTTGTCACATCAGAGTATCCTCAATGGTTAGCCAACATAGTGCCTGTTCCAAAGAAAGACGGCAAAGTTAGAATGTGTGTCGATTACCGGGATTTGAACAAGGCTAGTCCGAAAGATGATTTCCCTTTACCTCACATCGATGTATTGGTTGACAGCACTGCTAAATCTAAAGTTTTCTCCTTCATGGATGGTTTCTCTGGATACAATCAGATCAAGATGGCAGTTGAAGACAGAGAAAAGACATCTTTCATCACGCCTTGGGGCACCTTTTGTTACAGGGTGATGCCTTTCGGGTTGATAAATGCAGGTGCCACTTACCAAAGAGGCATGACTACTCTCTTTCACGACATGATGCACAAAGAGATAGAGGTGTACGTGGATGATATGATTGTTAAGTCAGGCACTGAAGAAGAACATGTCGAGTACTTGCTGAAGATGTTTCAACGGCTAAGGAAATATCAACTGCGGCTGAATCCCAACAAATGTACTTTTGGTGCTAGGTCTGGGAAACTTTTGGGATTCATTGTCAGTCAGAAGGGTATTGAAGTAGATCCTGATAAGGTCAGAGCTATCAGAGAGATGCCTGTTCCACAAACAGAGAAACAAGTGAGAGGATTTCTTGGGCGGTTGAATTACATTTCCCGTTTCATTTCGCATATGACAGCCACATGTGGGCCCATATTCAAGCTGCTTCGGAAAGATCAAGGTGTTGTTTGGACTGAAGATTGTCAAAAGGCTTTTGATAGCATCAAGAATTATCTGCTAGAACCTCCGATTCTTATCCCTCCAGTCGAAGGAAGGCCTCTGATTATGTACTTGACTGTGTTGGAAGATTCTATGGGTTGTGTGCTTGGACAACAAGATGAGACCGGAAGGAAAGAGCATGCCATTTACTACTTGAGCAAGAAGTTTACAGATTGTGAATCCAGGTACTCCCTGCTTGAGAAAACTTGTTGTGCATTAGCCTGGGCTGCCAAGCGTCTTCGTCACTACATGATTAACCACACCACCTGGTTAATATCCAAGATGGACCCGATCAAGTATATCTTTGAGAAACCCGCTCTGACAGGAAGAATTGCTCGTTGGCAGATGTTGTTGTCCGAATATGATATGGAGTACCGCACTCAGAAGGCAATCAAGGGTAGTGTTCTTGCTGATCATTTGGCTCACCAACCAATTGAGGATTATCAACCCATCAAGTTTGACTTTCCTGATGAAGAGATTATGTATTTGAAGATGAAGGATTGTGATGAACCATTGCATGGAGAAGGTCCAGATCCCGAGTCCAGATGGGGCATGATATTTGATGGGGCGGTGAATGTCTTTGGCAACGGAATTGGGGCAGTTATTATCACTCCTGAGGGTAATCATCTTCCTTTTGCTGCAAGGTTACAGTTTGATTGTACCAACAATATGGCAGAATATGAAGCATGTATCCTGGGCATTGAAGAAGCCATTGACTTGAGAATCAAGAACCTTGATATCTACGGGGATTCAGCACTCGTAATCAATCAGATCAAAGGAGAATGGGAAACTCGCCACCCCGGCTTGATTCCATACAAAGATTATGCAAGGCGTTTGTTAACATTCTTCAACAAGGTGGAGCTTCACCACATCCCTCGTGATGAGAACCAGATGGCGGATGCGTTAGCAACTTTATCCTCCATGTATGAAGTAAGTCACCGGAGAAATTTGCCAACAATCAGAATTCAGCACCTCGAGAGGCCCGCTCATGTGTTTGTAGTCGAAGAAGTTGTGGATGATAAGCCATGGTTTCATGATATCAAGTGTTTCCTCCAGAGTCAGGAGTATCCACCCGGAGCATCCAATAAAGACAAGAGAACTTTGAGAAGATTGTCTGGTAATTTCTTCTTGAATGGTGATGTTTTGTACAAAAGAAACTTTGACATGGTATTACTCAGATGTGTAGACAAGCAAGAAGCAGAACTTTTGATGCACGAGATACATGAAGGCTCCTTTGGAACTCACCCCAACGGACATGCAATGGCTAGGAAGTTGTTGAGGGCAGGTTATTACTGGATGACCATGGAAACAGATTGTTGCAAACATTCCAGGAAGTGCCACAAATGCCAGATTTATGCTGTCAGAATTCATGTACCACCGACTACACTTAATGTTCTTTCTTCTCCGTGGCCTTTCTCTATGTGGGGCATTGACATGATTGGTAGAATCGAACCAAAAGCTTCAAACGGGCATCGTTTCATTCTAGTGGCTATTGATTACTTCACCAAATGGGTCGAAGCAGCATCCTATGCAAATGTGACTAAGCAAGTAGTGGTCCGCTTTATCAAGAACCAGATCATCTGCCGTTATGGTGTGCCGAACAGAATCATTACAGATAACGGAACAAACTTGAACAACAAGATGATGAAAGATTTGTGTGAAGAGTTCAAGATTGAGCATCACAATTCTTCTCCTTACAGACCTCAGATGAATGGCGCAGTTGAAGCTGCTAACAAAAACATTAAGAAGATAGTACAGAAGATGGTGGTCACATATAAGGACTGGCATGAGATGCTACCGTATGCTTTACATGGATATCGCACTTCAGTGCGTACCTCAACATGGGCAACCCCTTTCTCTTTGGTGTATGGTATGGAAGCAGTACTCCCTGTGGAGGTTGAGATTCCGTCAATGAGAGTTCTAATGGAGGCCCAGTTGTCAGAGGCTGAATGGTGCCAAAGCAGATATGATCAGTTGAATCTAATTGAAGAGAAACGCATGAATGCCTTGTGCCATGGACAACTTTATCAACAGAGGATGAAGCAAGCTTTTGACAAGAAGGTTCGTCCTCGTGTGTTTCAAGAAGGAGATCTCGTGCTCAAGAAGGTTTTATCTTTCCAACCCGATTCCAGGGGCAAGTGGACGCCTAATTACGAGGGTCCATATGTCGTCAAGAGAGCTTTCTCCGGTGGTGCTTTGACTCTTACGACTATGGATGGTGATGAGCTCCCTCGTCCTGTGAACGCTGATGCAGTCAAGAAATACTTTGTCTAAAAAATAAAAGAACAGCTCGGTAAGTCGAAAACCCGAAAGGGCGGCTTAGGCAAAAAAGAGCGTCTCGGTGGATCGAAAACCCGAAAGGGCGGTCCAGGCAAAAACTAGAGACATCAAACAGAAAAATAATCATCCTGATAGGTCGAAAACCCGAAAGGGCGATCTATGCAAAAATTAAGGATTAAAAGACAAAGTAACTGCATTGGTCTGATCTTTACTCACTTGGGGCACATTTGAATGTCAAAGAGGCTCTGAATCTGAAGCATCCAAACAGTGGAATTCAAAGTTGTCAGGGAGGATAGTGGTTATTATGTTCAATGTACCTTCAATTTATATTTACCATTTTCCAAACTTTGTAAGATCTGTGGAGCCATGCCATTGGCAGGTCACCACTCTTTCAAATAGATTTGAGCCTGTTGCCTTTTATTTGGAATTCTCATTTATTCAGCTTATAAAACCTTTTCTATTTGTGATGGTAGCATTTGAAACAAAATATTATTTCAAAATCATAAATATTTTTCATGTCTTTTTGAAAAGCACAAACAACAAAACACATTTCCTTTGAACTCGTGAATAAGTGAAGGGGGCGTCAACAACTATCCTAAGAACGGATAAACTTTGCAGGCTAAACATGGTCAATTGCTTACAAAAAAAAAGAAAAAGAAATATATGAAAAAAGAACACAAAAAAAAGAGAAAGAGAAAAAGAAAAGAGCTCGGTAAGTCGAAAACCCGAAAGGGCGGCTTAGGCAAAAATGAGCGTCCCGGTGGATCGAAAACCCGAAAGGGCGGTCCAGGCAAAAATTAGGGGCATACAAAAAGAATATATTCCCGGTGGATCGAAAACCTGAAAAGGCGGTCCAGGCAAAAATTAGGGACTCAAAAAAAAAAAGAAAAAAACGAAAACAAAAATAAGCATGACCACAGAGGCACCAGTTCTTCTATCATGATTTTCGGACTAGCACTCTCCCCAGGAAGTGGTTACTCCCCATCAGTTGTTGCACATGCCGGGCTTTACTCCGTCTTTGTTTTGTTATGTCCCCAGTGGCATCAACCCCTTTGAAGATTACCAAGTGTTTGTGATGCGACGTCGGGTCACTTTCCATATTACCTGTCCAATCGTGTCTCATCAAGTGTGTCATTCATACAATCGTACAAGTCAATCCCTCATACAATCACAAGTTAATCAGTCACACGGTCATACAGGTCGTGTTGTCATTCATGCATTCATACATTCATGCATACACACAGTCATGCATATACAACAAAAACAATATCATTCATACATGGTTGCATTAACCACCACGAGTCTTGCCTCAAATATCTTTCCATATCAATCAATCATGAATAATTTGTAACCCTCTCTCCCCAAGTGTCATCCCCAGTGTGTCTGGTCCCGAGATGTCACTCCTTCTTCGTCAATGGCAGTTCGGCAATAACCCGGACAGTTGGCATTTACCTTCATTTCTTGTCGTCAATGGCAGTTCGGCAATA
This sequence comes from Medicago ruthenica, assembly GCA_018208015.1. Taxonomy (NCBI): domain Eukaryota; kingdom Viridiplantae; phylum Streptophyta; class Magnoliopsida; order Fabales; family Fabaceae; genus Medicago; species Medicago ruthenica. Next base: position 21,182,955 of record CM031375.1, read on the forward strand.
ACCCGGACAGTTGACATTTACCTCCTTCTTCGTCAATGGCAGTTCGGCAATAACCCGGACAGTTGGCATTTACCTTCATTTCTTGTCGTCAATGGCAGTTCGGCAATAACCCGGACAGTTGACATTTACCTCTTTTCTTGTCGTCAATGGCAGTTCGGCAATAACCCGGACAGTTGACATTTACCTCTTTTCTTGTCGTCAATGGCAGTTCGGCAATAACCCGGACAGTTGACATTTACCTTCATTTCTTGTCGTCAATGGCAGTTCGGCAATAACCCGGACAGTTGACATTTACCTTCATTTCTTGTCGTCAATGGCAGTTCGGCAATAACCCGGACAGTTGGCATTTACCTTTATTTCTTGTCGTCAATGGCAGTTCGGCAATAACCCGGACAGTTGGCATTTACCTTTATTTCTTGTCGTCAATGGCAGTTCGGCAATAACCCGGACAGTTGACATTTACCTTTACTTCTTGTCGTCAATGGCAGTTCGGCAATAACCCGGACAGTTGGCATTTATCTCTCTTCTTGTCGTCAATGGCAGTTCGGCAATAACCCGGACAGTTGACATTTTCCTTTACTTCTTGTCGTCAATGGCAGTTCGGCAATAACCCGGACAGTTGGCATTTATCTCTCTTCTTGTCGTCAATGGCAGTTCGGCAATAACCCGGACAGTTGGCATTTATCTTATTTCTTGTCGTCAATGGCAGTTTGGCAATAACCCGGACAGTTGGCATTTATCTTATTTCTTGTCGTCAATGGCAGTTCGGCAATAACCCAGGCAGTTGGCATTTACCCTTTACTTCTTGTCGTCAATGGCAGTTCGGCAATAATCCGAACAGTTGACATCTATCTTTGTTCCTTCGTCGTCAGTGGCAGTTCGTCGTCAACCCGAACAGCTGACATTTATCCCCAGTAAAACCATTTTATCCCCAGTGGAGTCGGATCCCGTTTCTTTTAACAGACTCGGGTATCCTGTTGTTTTGTTATCCCCAGTCGAGCCATCCGCGCCGTCTTGCATTCATACTTGCATCGCGAGCACTCACAACATTACATGCATAACATTACATGCATAGCATCACATGCACAGCATTACATTCATAGCATTTTGCAGTGGAATTCGGTCAAAAATGGTGTACTCTGTATTTAAGTCTCTTCGACCCGTCGATTTAAAAATTTCATTTTTAAATCTTCGTAACGAAGAAACTTAAATAGGGGCATCTGTCATACCCCATTTTTGACCCGTGTTCAATTCGTTTTTCTCGTCTTTTGAGCCAGAAATTTTCGTCGTTTCAGACGAAATTTCGGTAGGGAGGTATTTTAAAATACCTCATGTTTTGTTCCGAAGGCGACCGTTTTTTTTTTATTTTTGTTTTCTGTTATTTTATTATTATTTTTATTAATATTTATTTCTTTTTTTTTTAGTTCCTTTTACTAGTTTTATTTTATTTTATTATTTTTCGTTTTTTTATTATGCTTGTTTTTTTTTACTGTTTCTTTTTTATTCATTTTCAGTCTTTTAAGTCCTTTTTGTCCAAGCCCAAAAGGGCATTTTCGTCCTTTTTTTTTTTATATCCTGCACTATAAATAGTGCATTTACTGTACTGTCAGAGTACACAGTACCCAAGTCAGAAGTAGTACCATCTAACCACCACAGAAAACTAGCCCAACCACCGTGAGCCACCAACAGTGTCCATTCCGGCCACCGTCCACCACCAACACAGAAACCCATTTTTTTTCCTTCTCTTCTCCTTCCCAGAAGTTCACACCGAACCCAAACACCAAAACAACCTTAGAGCTCACACGGCCAGGCTTAGTATAATCAGTACAAATCACAGAATCACAACCAGTTTGAATCCCAAATCAACACAGAACACAACCAATTCGAAAAACAAAAAAATTAAACCGAAGCTAACCCAACGGAACGCAAACTGATTTGAGATCAAAGAAACAAAACCAAAGCCATCGCAAAGCATAAAACCTAGAAACAAACCAACAAAAATCAACTTCACAAATCCATAACCAGATCGTAAATCTAAGCAAGCCGAACCAAACGAAACTCAAAAGGTGGTGTTTCTCAAAAATTTTCAAATTCAGATCTATGCGTTTATAGAAAGTTTTTAAGAAAAATAGGTTGAAATTTGAGAAGTAGGAGGAAAAGGATGTTCAAAACTGCAAAAAGATTTAAAAAAAAAACGTTTCTGTTCACTCCGGCGCGGCGGCGCCGCCCTCTGGGCAGGCCTCCACCGCGCCGGACACCCTTTTCCAGCAGAGGAAGATAAGAGAGAGGTTAGAGCTTTTTTGAGAGAAAGAAAGATAAGAGAGAGGAAGAATTAAGCAAATGTGGGAATTGCTGTTTGTTTGGCTTTAAATCCTCAGCCAGGCCCAGTAGACCCACGCGGCCCATTTCTCCTTTCCTTGCCTGTTCTTTTCATTCTGCTAACCACCCTCCTCTCTTCTACTTCTTGCATCCTTTCTTTTTATTTCTTTTTTTTTTTCCCTCTAGTTTTCTCTTTATTTCTTTTTTCTTGCATTTTATTTTTAAGTATTTATTTATTTTATGCATTTTTATTTTACTGCATTTTAATCTTCAGTACTGCATGCATTTTATTATTATTGCTTTTTTTTTATTTTATGCATTTCTTTTATTTTTTTTTATATATTCTATGCACCATATTTAATTTTTTTTATGCCTTGCATTTTTTTATTTTCTTTATTTAAATTCCAGCTCCATATTTATTTTATGCTTCGCATTTTAATTTCCAGTATCATATTTATTTTATTGTCTTGCATTTTTATTTTTTTTCTTTTAGCATCATATTTATTTTATTGTCTTGCATTTTTTTTTAGCATCATATTTATTTTATTGTCTTGCATTTTTATTTTCTATTAGCATCATTTTTATTTTTATGTCTTGCATTTTTATTTTTATTTTTAGCATCATATTTATTTTATGTCTTGCATTTTTATTTTCTTTATTTACTTTATGCACCATATTTATTTATTGTTTTGCATTTCATGCATTATTTTATTTCTTTTTAGCATATTTACTTTAATGTAATTTTTATTATATTTGTCATTTATTTTATTGCTATTAGAATGTATCTAGGTCCAATGTAATAAATATAAATGAGAATATGCACCGACACCACATTTATTTTTTATGCTTTATGTCGAGGACGATATTATAATTTGGACCGTATCCGAGGAAAAGGACCCTCACTTGATCCAACGTCATTTTGAGGGATCCGACGCATCAGACCTTTCTTAGCATAACTTAGTCTCAGGACCTTAGGACTTAATCAAAATTTTCACAAAAAAAGTCAAAAAAGTCAAAATCCAAAAACATTTTATAATCAAAATCTTCAAAAAAAATCAATCTTTTCTTTTCTTTTCTTAATTAAATCTCAATCAACTTTTAATCAATCCAAACATTTTTCTTCAATTTAAAATCAATCAAACTCACTACTTTTTTATTCTTCTATGCCTTTACGGCCTCTCATCTCTCTTAAAACCTTTTTCGAACTTTAAAAACAACCAAAACCAACCACTCAGCTTTTTACCCCGAACTACGAGATTTTGATCCCGCTCGGGTACGTAGGCAAAAGACCTTGTCTTTCCAAATCAATAAAATAAACAATTTTTTTTTTCTTTCTTTTAATTTCATCACTTTATCCTTTTTACACTTAAGCTTTATTTACAAACAAATAATTAATTTAGCATAAAGATAAAAATAAGCAAGAGGTTCCTATAGAGTACTATAGACGTTTAGGGTGCTAATACCTTCCCTTTGCGTAACCAACCCCCGGACCTTTGATCTCTAAAAAATAGGGTTTTCGAACTTTCTCCCTTTTCCTCGGAAAAATAAAAGATCGGTGGTGAAATTAAAATTGCGAGTCAACGCTAATCAATAGCTTGATATCCAAAAATCACCGCGACAAGGGGGAGTATTTGTGTTGATCAAGAGTTGATCAGTAGCTCAATAGCTCTGATACCATGGTTGTGATCAGAAGTTGATCAGTACTTGGTTATGTGTGCTTCAGTAGCTGTTATGTTTTGTAGAACTGAAGCTGGTTTGTGTTTTTCATAGTTGTGTCCGCTGCTTATGTTTATGCTATGGAAGACTGAAGGACTTGGTTGGTTTTAGCCAAAAATTTGCCAAAGGGGGAGATTGTTGAGTCTTTAAGTGTTGGCTGCATTGTTTGGCAAAACCATAGTATGGGATAGAAGCTTTTCCTTATGATGAACATTTCTTCAGTTACAAGTTTTCTCATTTGAAGCCATTCAGAAGCTGAAACCTACATCAGAAGCTGAAATGCTCATCAGAAGCACTGTAGCACTTCAGAAGCAGTTTCAGGTTCTGAAGCTTGCGTTGACTTCTGTTGACCACGTCAGAAGCTGGGTTTGCTGGATTGTTTTTACACGTATCTTGGGAGATTTAGCAAGGAATTATTCTTGTATATTTGGTTCTAGAAGGCTGGTTTAATTGGAGAAGATATCTTTGAAGATTTGGTTCAAAGTTATGAAGATTCGTATTTTCTGTTTTAAATCTTTCAAAGATTGGATGCAGTTTTATTTGTTACTCTTTTGGAACAATCTTATTCCAGTAACAAATCAATTCAGAAGATTTGGAGCATAATTAAGAGGCTTGCTGAAGATTATAAAAGGAGGAGCTTTGCCATTGAAGATTTACGATTTTAGAGAGTCAAAAATCTAAGAATTGAGTCTGTGTTTTTACTTAGAGTTTTTATTGTGCACCACTCATTGTTTGAGTTGGTTTAGGTTTGTTATTGAGTTGTAACTTCATTCTAAGCCTGTAGGTACGAATGAAGGTCTGTCATTGAAATTAAGTTCAAAACAGGGGATTGTTAAGGGTTGTTCAAGTAGCTGGGTTTAGTTGCTTGAATAGGAAGTTAGAGGATTCTAATACTCAGAGTTGGGTAGAAGTCTGACTAGGAGGAGTTTAATTGCTAAGGCTGGGAACTGGGAGTCAGTGTCTTGAGTCTTTGGGTTAAATCCTATAGTGGATTTCCTTCCTGGATTGGTATCCCCCAGAGTAGGAGGTGTTTACTCCGAACTGGGTTAACAAACCTTGTGTGTTCTTTAGCTTTCCTGCATTTTTTATTTTTGCTATTTATCTGCTTTAAATTGTGCTGAGTCATTGTTCAGAACCTGTTTTGGTTCAGAACCTGAATTCTCTTAAGTTTTGCCTGGCCAGAATTTCAATACACTATCAAACAGTATAATAAACTGAAATCAACAACACATAGTCAAGAAAGTTAACAACACATGCGTACAAGAAAACCAAATCAGACCACCAAATATAAACCTCCTACACATACTAAATACCCACTAACCAGACACTAAATGCAGCTGATTTTGAGCGAGGTCTGGAGTTGCTCATTGAGATAAACTCCAAGAATCTAATCTAATCTAATCTACCAGTGACTCAAATCAAACACTCTCCATTCCAAGTCGTAACAACTGTCCCAACCCCACTGCACAATAAATAAAGACAGAAAGAGGAAGCAGCGCTGCAACGCCACATTTTCATCCAGTTTAAACTTTCAACTTCATATTCATTCATCATCTAAATCTAAATCTTATAATTCCATTTTACGGTTCCAATCCAAAATCAAACTCTTCTTCATCAAATCAAATCAAATGCAAAATCATCAATTAATAAATGTAGCTGAGGAAGCAACATAGAAAAATCAAAACAAAGAAAACAAACCCACTAACCAGACTCAAATTTTCAACAAACTCTTTTACCTAAAATCAAAGTTTCAACAAACCCATTTCATCAAATTAAAAAATTTCAGCAAAGAGCAACAAGTTAACAAAAATAACATAGAAATCACCTATATGGAGGAATGAAGCTGAGAAAGAAAGGAAATTACAAACCTGAAATTGCCCAGAACAATGGAACTGTGAAAGATGCGAGGAGGAGAACTGAAATTACAAACCTGAAATTACAAAACTGAGAAGGAGGGATCGATATAGACAAGAGAGGGAGGGCCAGGATCGATTTAGACAAGAGAGGGAGGGATCGATTTAGGGAGGTTATGGGACGCTGAAAGAGGGACGCTGAACGAGAGAAAGAGAGATGAAGAAGAGAGCGCTGAAGTTATCATCTTCTGATTTAGGGATTGTGTTTTTTGTGAGTGTAAGTATATGAGGGAAAATAATAAATAATATTAAAAATGATAAAAAAAATAATAACACTGGTGCCAATATTCCCGCCCACACTATTCACCAAAAAAATATTCCCACCAACAATTCCCACTAAATTTTTGGATTAAAATATACCAAGTTGTGACGGAAATAAAATTCCGTCCCAAATTTGTGACAAAAATACAAATTCTGTCTCAAATTTGCGACATAAAAGTTAATCCATCCCAAAAATATATATAAATTAAAATAAAATATTTGTAACACAAAAGCGTCGCAAATTCCGTCCCGGTGTTATAAATTTGGGACGGAAATAAAATTCTGTCAGGACGTTCCGTCTCAATTTGACTGTTTTCTTGTAGTGACAGCCTTAGCAAGGGTGACTCTTACAGGCTTATTCAACAACCTTCATTTCCAAGAAGCAAGCTTAGAGGCAACTTTATCTTGGATCTTTAGGAAATCTTCTTTCTTTGTACGTCCATATCTCATGTTGAGTCCCAAATAATTCTCTAAGCGGTTAGTGAATGTAATATTAGTGAGATGTTCAAGAGAATCTTTTATGGATCTACTAACTCCTTTAGACGCATAAGCTCTTGATTTCTCCAAACTAATTTTTAGACCTGAAAGAGAACAAAAATTATTTAAAAGGTTGGAAATAAATTGCGCCTGGGAAGGTTTGGCTTTCGCAAACAAAAGCACATCATCTGCAAAGAATAAGTGAGATATTCTTGGCCCTTCAGGGGTAATGTGAAGAGGGTGCCAGTTCCCTTCTTGAACTGCTTTGTCAATCATATCTCCAAGTCTCTCCATATAAAGTACAAAAAGATATGGTGATAGTGGATCCCCTTGACGAAGACCGCGAAGAGGTTGAAAATGCTCAGTCCTACTCCCATTCCTCAACAAAGATACCGAGGTAGCTGAAATTCTACTCATTATAAGAAAAATGATGATAGAAGGAAAACAAAAGTATTTGAGGGTTTCACGCAGAAAAGTCCAATCAACTCGATCGTACGCCTTCTCTAAATCAAGCTTATATATAACATCTCCGTGCTTCTTCTTCGACTTACGCATGTGATATATAAACTCTTGAAGGATGATGGCATTATCAACAATACCCTTCCTTGGAATAAAACTACTCTGTAAAGGGCTCACAATATCAATAAGCATAAACCTTAATCGGTTTACAAGAACTTTCGAAACCAGCTTGCAAGTGACATTACATAAGCTTATAGGCCGATATTCCTTAAATGATGTCGGGTTATCAACCTTAGGGAGCAGTATCATGAGGGATTCAGCAACTTGTGGGTTAATGGATCCGGTCTCAAACTCAGTATTCACAAACTTCAAAACATCATCTCCAATATCCCCCCAGAACATCTTGTAGAAAATGGGTTTAAAACCATCTGGCCCAGGAGCTTTGTATGATTTCATGCTCAGAAGAGCTTGATACACCTCTTTTTTAGTGACTGTGGACATAAGTCTATGTTGCTGCTCATTATCTAGAGCAAATTGACTAAGAGAAATAAGAGATGGAATAAATTAACAAAGAGAAGTATTCTAGAAATATGCTGAACTTTGTTGAATTCATGCTTTATTAATTAAAGAAAAGATTAAAAAAACATAAATAATGTATCATTAATTTTAAATTATAAAATTAACTTTTAATATTAGATAAATTATAGAGAATTTATTTACACTTATTCTCATTAATTAAACATGACTCTTGGAGTCATACATTTCAATCAAAAATAACATATCAACTACATGAATAAACCACCAATATATCTTGTAAAATATACATATCTCTCTAATTCTCTGTATATTAAATATGACTCGTGAACTTCTTGCATTTCAATCAGAAACAACACCAAATACATGCATGAACAAACAATATATCTTGCAAATAAAATATAGATCTCTCATACTCATGTATTAGATATGACTCTTTGAGTCATGCAAGTCGTGTGAGTAAATATTATATATGTTAAAAGTACAAAGTGATTTCAAATTTTAACTCATATTATATTCATGTATTATGTCTCTATTTTCTATCAAATAACTAATTGGGTTAAATATGTTTTTAGTCCCTACAAAATCATGAGTTTTCAAGTTTAGTCCATATAAAATTTTAATGGTAATTTTAGTCCTCTATAATACTAAAGTTTGTAAGAATAGTCCCTATTTTAAAAACTTTTTACAAAAAATGGATACTTTTAGTCCTCCAAAATAGTCCCTATAAAATGCAAACAGGGACTAAAAGTGAATAAATTTTTTGTAAGGACTAAACTTGAAAGCTTGTAAATTTGTAGGGACTAAAAACATATTTAACCCTAACTAATTTTATTTTTTTTAGGGTTAAATATGTTTTTAGTCCCTATAAAATCACGAGTTTTCAAGTTTAGTTCCTAAAAAATTTTAATGGTAATTTTAGTCCTCCAAAATATTGTAGTTTGTGAGAATAGTCCCTATTTTGAAAACACTTAACAAAAAATGAATTACTTTTAGTCCTCTTAAATAGTCCCTATAAAATGCAAATAAGGGACTAAAGTGAATAAATTTTTTTGTAGGGACTAAACTTGAAAGTATGTAATTTTATAGGGACTAAAACATATTTAACGATTTTTTTTTATTATAAATAATCGTCTAAAATTTTGTAGTGTTGTATTATTTTAGGTACAAATTATAAATTGTATCATTTAATACTTTGGAATTAGACGAAAAACATCATCAACATTAATTATTTTATTTGATCTCTCATTTTTTTAGACATTAGAAGAAGCAAGTTTTCAACAGTAAGGAAATAGTTGTTTATAATGAAGTCACATGACAACATAATACCAGATAAACCAACAAAAATCCATCAACAACATCAACGCCACTTGTCCCACAAAAATCTATAAGACATATCTCTTAAACAAAACAATATAAAAGCTTAGAAAACTGATCATAGCTTAAATGGAAACATCAAAACAAATAGGTAGAAATATAAGTTAGTTCTTCCCACCAATATCCTTCAAAGCACAAATCTGTTCCTCACCCATACCAGACATAATAGACACGACAAGGTCCTTTCCCTCAGCAAATCCATCGTTGATCTAAGCGAGCAGACTGTCATAGTTATGGGAAGAAGGCACAATATCTTCATGCTTTGAAGTGAAGATATCAATCGTAACAAAATGACACTTAGCATGCAGTCTTCGAAGTCGAAACTTCAACAACCTTGCAGGGACAGTTTTCGATAACGATATATCCGTTCTTACGGATGGTACCAGCTTGTTGATGAAAGGTTTTGGAGGCATCATCATCGGCCTTAGATTCAAATTGGTGCTCTTTTTCAGAATTTTTCAATTGAAAAGAAAAAACATATTTGATCTCTCATTTGTTCATCTGTTCTTTTATATTTTCTTCTTTTTCTTTCTTCTTTTTGCTAGGGATGAAAATGGGTAGGATCTGTGTAGGGTACTACAGTACAACCCTCGTACCCTTTACGCATATAGACTCTCATATCCGTGTGGGTAGAAACATTGTTGCCCATACATTTACCGTATATGTACCTAATTACACTTACTCGTACCTACTACCCGCGTTTTAACTAAAAACAAAACTTGATCGAAGAACCAGCGTTTATTGAAGAAGCTATAGAGTCGATTACAAAAATATGATATCATTTTAACGCAATTAAAAAGTTTTGAAATTTCATTTTAAAAAATGTTTTGAAATTGGAAAATAAGATATTTAATTTATCCAAAGACTTGAAAATAATGATTATAAAAAGTTAAAAGAGTTTGTTCAAATTGTTATACATAGATTTGTAATTTAAATATTATTAACCTAACTAAAATGTAAATGTTTGTTGACATCTTGATATTGTGTTTGCATTGTGTTATAAACAAACATTGTCATTAAAAATGTGTGATAATTTAGTGGTGAAGTATTTTTTTAAATGTATGACCATCATGCATTTGCGGAGTAAGAGGTTTAGTGAGCGGGTCATAACATTCTTAAGTCTCATGCTTTTGATTACTCCCTTTAGGTATTTAAGAGATTGTTCTTAAAGACCTTATTTTCATGCCATGTCTACTTCTTATAAGTAGCCATTATTATCTGGGTTGTAAATATGCAGGTATGAAGACTGATATATTCTTGTTTCTCTAATTTTTATTGCTGCTTGAGTTCTTTACGATGGTAGCTGCTGGAAAGTATTGAACTGCATTTTAAAATAAAGTAATGTGTATGTGTATATAGATTTGAATGCGAAAAAAGGAATGACACTTTCACCATTGTAGTAAACTCTAAGAGGGGGTTTGTATCTCCGAACATAGTTCCGATTAGTTCCACATTTTCTTATTAAAAAGTAACAATGAACACATATTCTACGAAGTTAAAACAAAAATATTTTCATAAAGTAAACAAGCCCTTAATATTTAATTCATGAGACTCGAAGAGACCCTAATTTTGGTAGAAGAACTTTGGAAGGGAGACTCGTTTTTCTATTATAAATAAATTAAGCACTATAAAGGATGCATCTAAAAATGAATAAAGTATAACTGATTATTATATGATCGTATATCATGCTATTCTTTAAAAAAAAGTGTATATGTGTGTGTTTGTGGCGCACACATATTTCTCCAAAACCTTGCAAAATGGGAAAGACTTTGGAAAAATAGAAGGATGGAGTGGAAGGAATTGAAGACTTTGTGAGAAAAAGATTTTAGGAGTTTATTTTTCTTCATAATATAAAAATCTCTTAATTTGAGATAACCTAAAAATTGTACTAGAGGAGAATTTTGAAGGGATTGTATAAATTCATCAAATTCTTTTCATGTTGTTATAGTACTTTAAAAATAAAAAATATATCAATCTTAAACATTTTCTACCATTCTTTACAAAATCGATCTCTTAGATAAAGTAAAAGATTTCTATATTTTTCTCTATCTATCTCCCTCCCACCAAACCCCTCTTTTCATCATCAGTGATAAACTTGTGAAAAACATAGATCAATCACAAAGTTGTCTGGTTCACATGGATTTCCATGGTTTTAGAGCTTTTTCCCTCCTTTTGTCCATTCATGACTTTTTAAACAATTTATTTACAAGACTCGACTAAAGCAAATATAAAAACATACTTTTATTCTAACTTGCTACTAAAAGCTTACTAAAATCCCTATATGATTTCTTGTCCTCAAGATTCATTCTTCTGCGTAGATTCCTTCATTTCCGTCAGAATTGATGAACTAGGTAAAATCCCTAGCTTGTAGAGGAGAAAAGAAAACTTCTTTTGTCCTTTGGAAATTTGAGCACCTTAATTCCTTGAAAGAATCAGACCAATACACAACCTACGATTTTCCCTCTAGATCCGGAGCCAAAACCTCACAAAGAACAGTGAAGAAAGTGTTTTCTTGTGTTTTTTGAGAGAAGGAGAGTAGAGACAAAATTAATGAATGAATTTAGTGTTTAGAAATAATGAGGGGAAGTTATATTCATAGGTGTATGGTTTTAGAACAAAATAAAGTTGATTTTTAGTGAAAACACACAGTCTGAATCGATTTAGAGAAAATGTGAATTGATTCAAGGACTAAAATTCATTGTGGGTATCGTTTAAAAATTGATTCGATTCAGATGAAGATTGAATTGATTGGATGAACAAACTATGAAGGTTAAATCGATTCATATTGTCTCCTACATGTTTTGAATCGATTCACAAGTGTAAAATTGCTTTAAAATAGTTTAAAATCACACTATGACCCTACACTTTGTAAAATATGATTTCCACCTCAAAGTAGGATCAAAACATGAGTTTAGCAAAAGTTTTTTGCATGCAAAACATGTTTATGTAAGGGGAGCATAAGTCCTAAACTTAGAGAGATAAAATACAATCTGAAACTAATTTAGAAATATAAGGCATCACTAAAACCTAAGGGTACTACTAATTGAGTTAAGGGATCGAAATGTCTCAATTGTTTTATAGCGGGGTTCTTCCTTTTTTTAACTATTAAATTTTGTTATTTTATTAATACTAATTAATGAAATGAAATTCGATAATGCATTTTGAAATTCTATTGTATTCCAGTGGTGTAATGTATTCTATTTATAACTAACGAAAAGACGGGCAGTCACGTGCTCGTCTTTCCGCTCTTTTTATTACGCAAACGTTTGAAAATAATGAACGGTGTTTTTTTTTTATGAAAATAATGTTTTTTTTTATGAAAATATAAATGTTGCTTTCAAATTATAACAAATCAAATTAACCATGATTATCTATTTCAATGACACCAACAATATAACAAAAAAATATAATCTAAATTCTTATTTTTTTTAATGACATCAACAACAATCTTTATTATAGAAAAAGTTTTTTAAGGGTATAATTAGGATAATGAAAAAGTAAGTATAAATATACTCATCTAGTTTGTTACACTTTTTAAATGACAAAGGAAAAAAATTGGACATATATATACTCATATCGTGTTTGTTACACTTTTATTTTAATGTTTGAATTTACTCTTATCTCTTTGTTATATGTGCTATTTGCATTGAAAGTTAAGGGTAATTTTGGAATGAAAAAAAGTCATCGAAAAGAGACAAAAGAGACTATTTTCTTCATATATAGTATAGATATTGAAAAAAAACTCTTTAAATAAAAAAAATTATAAAAATAATCAAGCAAATATTTCAATTGTTCCCATTTTGCTATCTAGGAATACAGATAATTGGGAACATATTACTCTTTCAAACAGAATTCTTTTTAAGAACGGGTTACCACCAATATTGTCTAAATATGAAAAATAGAATCCCCTATCAGTTGTCAATTATTTATTCAATTTAAGGAATTAATTTTTTTAGAATACTAAAAAGATTATTGTATTATTTATCGAAATTATAAAAAAGAATGTGAAATCTAAAAGAACAACTTCTTAAATTTCTCTATTTATCTAACCATTTACATTTTTTCTTTCTAAAAGTTTTTTTTTATTTAGGGGAACTTCCTAATATTTATTTAGAATTTCTTTTTGAGTGCCTACATAAAAACACACTTTTTAATCCCCGTAACATTTTTAGGGACAAAAAATATTGAGTGAAAATTTTTCAGGGATTACAGATATTAATAGAAAATTTTATAAGGACTAAAAATATAAACAAAAAAAATTTACACAGACTAAAAAATGCGATTTTTTTGTAAAGACTAAAAACGAAATTCTAGATAGTTTTGGTGACTACTTACTTAATTGTCTATTTTTTTAAGCAAGTAGTTAAGAAGTTGTAGTAAAAAATCTAACGAACACAACAGTATACCGAGGAAAAAAGAGTTAAATGATGTTTACCCCATGTCATGTAAAATTGCTTGAATATAATGAAAAAAATGAAAATTGATTTGTCAAGTTAGCCTGCCATGTAAGCAATTGTACAAAGTCATATCCAAATTAGTGCGTTACCTCATCCATTTTGCATAGTCAGCTGTTTTGAAGGTCCAAAACCAAAAAATCTTCAAATGACAAAGTGGAATCTACAACTTTTTTTTACAGTGGGTAAACAAAAACTCACTCAAATGACAGGGGTAAACATATTTTAATATGAGAAAACTCCCGTAGATTGCGAAACCAAATTGCAACACCAGAGTAATACTATTCGAAGTATTTTGTGCCCTCACTCTCAACTTGTTTTCACACTGCAATTTGAGTAAATTGGAATAAGGGATTTCATATCTGTTTATCTAAGAAAATTGCTCTTTGCACCATCAGTTTTGCTTCAAAACATCAGAAAATTGCAAAAATATCTCTCACGACGACAGTTAATTGTCATCGGGGATCAACAACAACAACATTAGCCATCCGTAATTAACTGCCGCTGGGAGGTATTTTCGTATCTTCCTAAGAGAAGAGCAATTTTCTATGCCTAATAGATTGGCTAAAAGCCCATTAAAATATTATTATATTATTATTAAATTGACCCAATCACAAATAGACACGTTCAGCTAATATATTTTCTTTACTCATTACTAAAATACTAGTCCATAAAAATACTCATTAAAATAAGAGAAATGCTACATATCGCGAAAGCGGGTATCACTAAATTTTCACGAACGTGTACAAGCACACCAACAAGCGGGTATCCTTCGACAGACCATGATCTTTTCATCTCTCTCACTAGCAATGATTTCATATATAGGAGCTGAATATGAGATTTCATAACAACAAAATTAGACTCAAAACTCAAGGTGCAGTCTAAATATTATGAAAGCATCAATGCTTATGAAGATCCATACCATAACAAATCTTTCAACAAAAGTGTGAATTTTTGGGCACCAACATTGCAAATCCTCATAAAAGGTGGGTTAAACTGATGATATAGCTTAGGGGCTTCACATGCTAGCAATTGGATTTGAAGGTGCTTGAAATGAAAGTTTAACAACGTGACAGTGGTTTCATTTTGATAATCACGTTGGTCCTTTTCTTTCTATATAATTGTAGTTATCATATGTAGGAAAGAAATATAAAAAATTGTAGTCGTGATATATTCGCGTGAAAGCCTTTGGATACATATAGCATAATTACATGGGTCATGCTAACTTATCAATCTTTTCAATCAATTTTTCATGTAATGAATACATATAGCATAAAAAATAGGAGCTTTCAACCTTTTCAATTTCTCATGTAATGGTAAATCCTACAAAGACATTCAATCCTTATCAATCAATTTTTTAAAAGAAGGATCAATCTCATCCAAAGACAAACTTGATATCCTAACTAGGTTTGCATCCCAAATCACTACCTATCATTTGCAACATCCGAACAAATTTATTGATGAATAAAGAAATACAAAATATCTCTTGGGGGGACTAAACCAAAACCCAAGAAGACTACAGAGAGTTTGGACATCCGCATCATAAATCTAGTGCGATAACCTAGTGCGATAAAACCTAATGAGGAAAAAATTACTGCGGTTCAATAACACAACTAGCAACAAGACCAAAATCAAAATAAAACAACTAACCATCATCTAAATCTCTAACTTTTTAGAAAAGTCTTCTTTGATGCACCTTGATATTAATGCAATTTGAATTTCAACATTTAATTTGGACGAGGAGAAGGAAGAGTTGAAACATAGTTGTCCTTATAGAGAAGAGGGTGGAAATTTCCATCCCATGAGGTAGGAGGAGATGGAATGTTGTCCTTATTGAGAAGAGGTTTGGAATCTCCCTTCAATGAGGTAATGTTAAAATTGCTTCTTCTTTTAGTCTTTTTTGATGCAGCACTTTGGTGAAGGAAATGCTTTTGAGCATGACTAGCAACTTGAGTTGGAGTTTTTGTACGAACATGTTCTGAAATCAGTTTCCAATTTCCCTTCTTATGAATCTCGAGCCCCTCTACAAATAACCTATAAAAGAAAATGATGAGAGGAAGTCAATTTATTTTGGTGGAAAAAGATATATATATATATATAGCGTCAAAGATACATTAACAAAAAAATTTCGTCAGGTTTGTTATACTTTTTTTATTAGTCCAATTTAATGAATAAGTAGTTAGTGTAGTAACACAAAAATCATCAACCAAAAAAAAGTGAATGATGCAGGGAAATTAAAATCTATGATACATATTTCAATAGTAAAAAGGAATGAAAGTTTGCCTACAAATTAAAGGAATACACGTTTTTTTTTTTTTTTGGATAAAAGGAATAAACTTTTAAATAAAAAAGTTTCTTGTTTATAAAAAATAATCAAGAAAGATTTAAAGATTCATAAAAAATAAGGTTTCTTTGTTTAATTTGATGAATCTTTAAACTTTAAACTGTCCCTTTCATAAAAAATAAGGTGTTCTTCGAATAAAAGATTTACTAATATCTCTTTTTACGGAATTCTCAGCATGCATAAAGACTCATCCACATGAAGAAGAAAAAAATTAAATTAAAAATAAAATCATATACCTGTGTTCTTCTTCACTCCAATGTTTCACTTTCACCACTTTCTTAGTTGGAGGAGCTTTGTTCTCATCGGTTGAAGCATTGACTTTTGAAACAAAATCATCTGAGTCTGTTGGAAAATCGATAAGACCTTCCTCAATGAGTGCTAAGTCATGCAACAATGTCTCATAGTGTTCTTTTACTTCAGTTGATGATCGACCACAAACAAGAGCAAGATTTTCCCATCGACCTTCTTGTACTTCTTCAAGATATTCAAAGAGAATGGTCTCAAAGATTTTATTTTCATCCCATGTCCACTCCTTTGATTTTCCATCATTATTTGTGTCGTTCATATGCTGGTATGAAGATTGGTACATTCTTGTTTCTCTAATTTGTTAAGCGCTGCTTGAGTTCTCTAACAAGGGTTGCGTTTCTAAAATATAGTAATAATGTGTAGAATATATAACTTAAAAAAAGTGTAACAAACAAAATATTAAAAAAAGATAATGGATGAGAGTGAATTAAAATATTAAAAAAAGTGTAACAAACAAAATATTTATTTTTTGGTTACTGCAAAAAATATATCGTGTAACAAACACGATATGAGTATATGTCCAGTTTTTTTCTTTATCCTTAAGAAAAGTGTAACAAAGAAGATCAAGTATATCTATATTATATACTATATCTATACTATAAGAAAATATGAGATTTTTGACTGACTTTTTTATTATCCCGATTATACCCTTAAACAATTTTTATATTAAAAAAATAAGAATTTATATTATATTTTTTTATATTGTCAGTGTCATTCAAATAGATCCACATTATTAGTTTGGTTTGTTAAAATTTGAAAGTAACAACCATTTATATATATTTTTAATCAAAATCAAAATTTCATAAAAAAAAACACCGTTCATAATTTTCAAACGTTAGTGCAATAAAAAGAGCGGAAAGACGGACATGTGAGTGCCCGTCTTTTCGCTAGTACATATAATTTTAATTAAAATCAAAATAGTTTTATTCAATATTTCATAAAAACTATTGTTCGTAATTTATAACCATTAACTGTAACAAAAAAAAAAATTATAAGCATTAGCACAATAAAAATAGCGGACAAACGTGCACGGAGTGTTCGTCTGAATGCAAGCTATATATAAACAAGATAAGATAATTTGGGATGACTTTTATATTATTCATATTTTACCCTTTATCAACTCAACTATTTTTCAATTTTAAATTTAAATTCAAATCAACACCGTGATAATATGGAAACTAACTACCTATTTTTGTTGACATTTTTTTTAAAATTAAAATATGATAGATATTAAAAATGATAGATATTAAAAAAATGATAGATATTAAAAAAATTAATTAAATTAAAGTATATATATCAAAATACAATGCCCATAAGTACCCTAGTGAGTAGGGATGACAAAGTGACCTAATACGTTTAGGTCTGTCTCGCTTAAGCCCGCAAAATGAAATGAGACATATGATTCAATGGTAATTATGTCCATTGTTTGATGAGTTATGACTTTGTCGTCGTACAAAGCTTCCTGGGCTTGTTAAAGTTGTTGTAATATCTGCTCCACAATTGGTTGTGTTTTAACATTTGGAGGAGGAGGAGGAGGAGGAGATGGAATGTTAAAGTTTCTTTCAGTTTTTTTTTCTTTTTTGATAAAAACACTTTGGTGAAGGAAATGCTTTTGAGCTTGACTAACAACTTGAGTTGAAGTTTTTCTACCATTATATTTTGAAATCTCTTTCAAATTACTCTTGCCAAATATGTGAAAAACAAAACGGTCTATCTATCATTCCTTCTAAAAAAAACTATCTATCTAAAAAGGATATTTCCCCCTAATAATATTAGGAGGCCCCAAATCAAAACTTGAGTGAACGAAGACATTATATAAATTTGTTAGTCAATAAGACAATACTTTCAATCTATTCACGTTAATTAGTTAATCAAATGATTATTCTTTGTAAATTTAAATGTTTGCGAGAAAAACATGAAGTCCAAAACTATTTTCCTTTCGTTTCATTTGTTATACAATTCGTTTTAGTTTAATAGAAGGAATAAAGTAAACAGTATTTTTTTTGAAGAAAATAACTGAATTGAATAAAGTAAACATTTTTTGCGTAGAAAATAAAAGGAAACAGTACCTTAACACGGAAATTATCAACCAAAAAAAAAAGAAGATGGACGTACGAAAAATCAATCTATGAAGAAAACTAAAATAAAAAATGATAAATTATATATTTAACCCCTTACATTCATTTTAGATTTTATTGTGATCTCCGTTACTTCTGTCTAAAACGTCTACGTGGTTGACAAAAATATATACATGTATGATAATTTAAAAAACAAAAATTGGTAAATAAATAAGAATTAAATAGTACTTCCTCCGTTCCTTTTTAAGTGTCGTTTGAATGCAAATTTAATGTTTTTATTTAACTGTCGTTTTGGTATTTTTAAGGGTACAATTTGTCAATTATACCCTTTGTCAATTACTTTTATCTTTTTCGGTAAAATTAATTAGTTATATATTTGGAAAACTAAAGTTTGTTTTTCTAAAACAAAGTTTGTTTCTTGTTATCTTAAAACTGACAATTGTTTGTTATGAGAAAGACAAAGTGTGCAAAAAAATAGAAATTTGTTAGAGAAAAAGATAATAACTAACAATTGTTTGTTACGAGAGAAATATAACATTAAATTTATTTAAAAGAGAAAATGTGTGCAAAAAAATAGGAATATAATGGTGAATTTAAATAAGGGTATAATAGGAAGTAAATGTACAAAAATACACTTCGCTAATTTGGTGTTAATATTCTAAAACAACACTTAAAAAGTAACGGAAGAAGTAAAAAATAGAATATTGAGTGTAATTTTGTGATTTTGTCTAGGTTATTAGGTTCGAAACTGTGATTGAGATTTTCATCACCCACATGCTGGCTTTTCCATCAACCACATGTGGATGTATTAGAAGGAATTAACTTCAAATTGATGGAATAGATGAACTTATTTTTGTGTCGGTAACGTAATAGATCAACTTAAACGTTTTAAATCTAGGAGACTACCTTTTTTTTTTTACCTAAAATAAACATAAATTGGAAAATATAAAATTTAGCCATTAAAAAAAATCATAAAAGTTCATCAAAATATAAGTAATGTTTTCTAAATAAAATATTTACTGCTCTTAATTTTTATGGAATTTACATCATGCATAGAGACACATTCATCACTTACATGAAGAAAAAAAAGTTAAAAAATTAAACAAAATCAAATGTACGTTAATTAATTTCTCAAATATTAACTATTAGTATAAATACTTGTGTTCTTCTTCATCCCAATGATATTGCACTTTCTTGGTTTTAGTATTAAGCTGAGGAGCTTTGATTTCATCAATTGAAACATTATGATTGTTATCTGTGTTTTGGTTGATTCACAGTTTCATTCACGAAATTTGATTCTATGCTACGGTACATAATCTCCCTTTTACAGGCTTTCTACACTTAACCAACTAAAGCTTATCTAAGAAGGCAAACAATACATTCTCAAATCTTCTCTTTCTGTCTTCTCCCTTTTCACAATGCTGAGAAATCTACAAGACTACGATTCAAGTTACTCCGATTCTCTAAAAGTTCTTCATCATTCACACTCTAATCATTCAATAATTATTGTTAATTTATTTAATTAATCCAATTTCTTGTGATGAGGTTTGTTCGCATCATTGCATGCAAGGTATATTGTAGTACTCGTAATCCAAGGCACAAGAAATACTACAAAAACTTCAATGAAATCCAACTGTTAGAAAATATGGAGTTTCTTGAGATGCTTGGTGAAGGAGGTTTCGGTAGAGTTTTCCGTTCCCGTGACGTCGAAGCTAATCGAAACGTGGCCGTCAAACAAATCTCTATTCTTGATAGTTACAATGTTGTTCCTTGTTCCATCATTAGAGAAGTCTTGTTTCTTAAAGAATTGTAATTAACTATCAAGAATATAGATTTGTTTACGGCCACGATTCGATTAGCTTTGACGTCACGGAAACGGAAAACTCTATGAAAACCTCCTTCACCAAGCATATCAAGAAACACCATATTTTCTAACGGTTGGACTTCATTGAAGTTTTTGTAGTATTTCTTGCGCCTTGGATCACGAGTACTACAACATAATTTGCATATGCAATGAAGCGAACAAACCTAATCACAAGAAATTGAATTAATTAAATAAATTAACAATAATTACTGAATGATTAGAGTGTGATTGATGAAGAACTTAGTGAAAATCGGAGTAATTGAATCGTATTTTTGTAGATTTCTCTGCATTATGATTTGGGAGAAGAGAAGACATAAATAGAGAGGGTTTGAGAATGTACCGTAACATTGTAGATTTCTCAGCATTGTTTCTCTTTGTTGATTTCAAGGTCTCTAAAGCGTTTCTGGATTTGCAATGATATGTATGTTTAACCCTAAACTACCTTTTATAGGCTTTCTACACTGATTGGGCAATTAAACAACTACAGCTTATCTAAAAAAGCAAACTTGTTGGGTAAGTAAGTCACATTATTGTTGCCTTGTAAAATCTCTTTTAATTTAAAAAAAATTCAGTCATCTTATCTAGTTAGTTCCTTTTTTGACGATTTATCTAGTTAGTTGTTTTTTGACTGGATATGCTAAAGAGATATCAATTTTAGTATATATTATGATAAAATATTTTTGGTAAATAAAAATAAAAATAAACTATATTGTATAATATTGTTCCTGTTGACTGTTGTATAAGGTAGATAGAGCATGAATACATTACATACTGTAACATCCCGATCCCCGAGACTACTATTTAAATAATAAATCGCGTAATTCAACAAAACGAGGTATTACAAATCATCAAACATCTCATATTGAATTCTCATAATAAAAATTTCATCATAAATGTACTCAGATCACAGCGGAATAAACATCTCGACAAATATCATTTCGGGTCACATTAAAAACCTCGGGTCACATCATAAATTAGGTAATGAAAAATGTAGCTCAAACTCGTGTATATAGATGAAAAGAAATACAATATATTATATTTAAATGATAAAATTATCCTTGTGAAACAAATACATATATTTTTTAGAAATAAAAAATTAATTTTTATATTTTTAATTGACAATAAAAAAGTAATAAGTGATGAAATAATTTCATGTAATTGTAAAAATAATTCATTGGCACTTGTAAAATTAAAATTTTCAAACACAAAATTAGCACTAAAATAAGTAAATAGCCAAAAAGAAATATATCGTCAAAATTAAAGTTGTCGTACAAAAGTAGCAGCAATAAAACAACAAGCAACAAAATATTGTAAAAACATTTTTGCTATCAAGGATTTCACAAATATAAGTCGAGCGAGTATTCTAAGAGCAAAGAAAAGGCCTTTTTTTTAAGGGAACAAAAGATTTTTAACTAAGGTATCGTTTGACCTAGTTTTTTTACAGTCTAAAAGCTACTTTAAAATAAAGTTAAAAGAAAAGCCTTTAAAAAAGAAGTTAAAGTTGTTTGGTTTCTTTAGTTTTTTTTTTCAGTTTTAAAGCTATTTTTAAGTTAAAAGTTGTTTGACAAAATATTGTACAAAGCTTTGAATTTATTATGAATGAACATAATAAATAAATAAAATGTTTAAAATAATTTTTGAAAGGAAAAAATGTTTGAAATATTTTTTGTGGAGGTGAAGAATATATTTACAGTGTGTGTGTATATATATTGCACTTTCATATTGTAACAAATTATAAATATTTTTTTCAATGGTATCTACAATGTAAAAAATATAATATAATATAAATTTTTATCTTTTTGAATGACACCAACAATATATCATTCTTATAACCACATATTCTCTTTATATATTAGACGAAAATTGAATAAAGATGTCAAACATGAATAAAATTAAATGGAAGAAAAAATGAAATATAATATCAAAGAATAAAAGAAATGATGCCAGCGTGAATCGAAGAGAGTATATGAATGGAGAAGAATTCAAGTTTCCCGTGTTAAGTAGTTCTAAAGTTTCTTTAAACAACTTTTGATCAAAGTTCATTCTATTCAATTTTATGATAGAGTACATCGATACAATGCAAATTTGCTAAAAATAAAAAGGATGAATCTGCGAACAAACTCACAATATCTATGTTAATAGTATAAAACAGCAAAGTACAAAAGCCTACACTATATTCAAGTCTCCGGAATACCGATGTTTCCGGATCTGCAATGTGGATGACGTCAAAGTCATTGATTGGATATGCACCAGATCGAAACTAATATGACAATCTGAATTGAACAAATACCTGAGCAAAACAAGAAAGACAAACAACGCCGAACAAAGATGACGAACAAACCAACGTCGCACTAAGACGACAAAATTACAAAATAAAAAACGAAATAGATGTGAAAATCACTTCTTTCAAAATAAAAGGGAAAGAGAAAAATGAGTTAAATGGGTGATTTTGGGTCAACAATTGACCCTAAATCACCCCTCTTTGGTGGATGAAGGAAAAGAAACTAGTGTTTTAGTGACGTCTCACAAGAGAGAAAGTGAAAAGAAGATTTTGAGAGAAGTATCAAAATAACTGAAAATATAAGTAGGTAAGTAAGACAAATATATATATATATATATATATATATATATATATATATATATATATATATATAATTTTTGGTAGGAATGATACCTTCCTGTATACATAGAAGTCGGTCTGTCGACATAATTGAAGCTGGGTGCTCATTGGGCCCCATCAACACTTACAAAAAGAAGAACAGACAAACAACTTTTATAAAAAGAAAAGAAAAGATAAAGTCGATAATGACTTAAAGCAAAATAATTGCAGAAAAGATAAGGTCAATAATGACAAAAGTAGAATAATTATTCTGCTAGCAATAATGCTGAAATTGCTCTTTGGATTATATGGCCATCCTTATTGATCTTCTTGGATTCCTTTTCCTTTATTTTGAGAAGGAACAATAGTAGTGATTAAAGCATTCCACACGTCTTCTGTGGTTACTTCTTCTTCTGCCTGAGATTCTCCGGCAAAACAGTCCATAGTTCTTGGGAAGATGTAGACATAGTCTCTATTTTATGAGAAGGTATATCAACTTTATGAGAAGGAAATGTGTTGAGGAATTGTTCCTTCATGTAATCCAGAGTTCTGGTCATAATATCTTCCTCAGATTCTTTAGGATATTTTCTCTGAAAGTATTCTTTCATCTCTGTTAAAGGAGTAACACGAGACCTTTGTTGCTTAAGACTATTAGCCTTATCTACTGCAATGCTTTGATCAATTTTAAGACCAATAATCTTTATGTCCTCTGGTGTCATATTAGTCCACCATTTTGTAAAGAAATGTCTTTGAAGAATAGGAATGTTGTATTTATCCCTACAAACAGAGATTGTCCAACTCCATATCCAAGGGATTTGGAACTCGGCAAAGAAAAGAAATGGACATTGTCCAGTAATCAAATTTTTAGATATTATCTTTTTAACCAAAAGGCTATGATCACACCAGTCATTATATCTATTAGATATACTGTCTGGAAGAATTAAAAAAGAAGGGCCAAATTTTAGCCACCAGCTGTAAAACCAATTGGGAATAGTTTTATTAACTATTTCAGGATTTATAGAAAAGAACCAAGAATGCTTATTCTTGGGGTTTTGATAATAAAAAGCCAAGGAAAAGGCCTGGATATAATCCCAATAGTTGAAGTAAATATATTTACCTTCGGCTATTTTAATTGCTTTTTCACCATTTGGATTCAAGCCCCATTCTCTGGGTAACAAAATTTTGTTAATGTGGCATTTAGAAAAGTTTATAAAACTTTGAGGATTATTATTTTGATAATGATGTGTAATAGTTACCGATTCGGTAGCTGTCAAGAGAATCTCAAGATTAGGCCTTGGTTTGCCATATAAACCAGGGTAACCTCTATCCTCAAGATATCTTGTTTTTAAAGACCAACCATCATTGTTGGTGATCTTAAGATCCTCATCATCAATATACATGATGTCTTCATTAACAGGGTTCTCGAAATATTCGGAAACCTTCTCAATTGTAGGGTCATTGACCGCTATATCCTTGTAAGAGGTTGTCTTACTGGGGGATGAAGAAGAATCTTCTTTCTTGTCTTTAGAAGGAAATTTTCCTTTTCTAGAAATAGTGGTCCAATCCCCTATAAGAGGAACGTTATTTTGGGGTAACAATCTGTCATCCCCACCACGGCCACGGCCTCTGCCACGACCTCCTCCTCTCCCCCTATAAGGGGTTGTCATTACCCTGCAAGAATTCACGGGTTAGATAATCAGCAAGAGAATTATTTTCCCCTTTAATATATTGAATATCAAATTCAAAAGCTGATAATTGGGCTTGCCACCCTGCAAAGATTTGTTTTGCTACAAGATTTTTAACATCTTTTTCAATAATGGATTTAGCAGAGCTACAATCTATTCTGAGCAAAAAATTTTGATTTAATAAATCACTCTGGAATTTAGAGATACACTTTATAATAGAAAGCATTTCTTTCTTAATGGTAGAATATTTAACTTGAGTAGGGTTCCATTTACCCGAATTAAACCTAACTAATTCTTCTTTAGAATTGTTAGGATTAATTTGTTTTAAAATTCCTCCATACCCAATGTTAGAGGCATCAGTTTCAACAATTTTGAAATATTTAGAATTTGCTAAAGATAAACAAGGAAGACATTTAACCTTAGCCTTAATTCTTTGAACAGCTTGAGTATGCTCAGCTGTCCAAGGATTGGGTTTGGTTCTAAGCCTATTATAAAGAATAGCAGTATCTTTAGCTAGATCTTTATAATAATCAGAAACATAGTTTAAACTTCCAAAAAATCTTTGAAGTTGAGTTTTATCAATAATAACATCATGAAATTTAGAAGCAAATTTAATACTTCTATTGATAGGAATAATTGTTCCTTGATAAATCTCATGACCTAAGAATCTAACTTTGGTCTGAAAAAGTTTCATTTTTGGCTCAGAAATAACTAAACCATTTCTTTTGACTACGTCTTTGAAAATTTTCAAATGTTTAAAGTGTTGGTCAATACTATTAGAAAAGACCAAAACATCATCAATATAAACAATAATAAAGTCAGAATATGAATTGAATATATCATTCATAATGTTCTGGAATTTAGACGGAGCGTTTTTTAAACCAAAGGGTAAAACGTTCCATTCAAAGTGTCCAAAAGGGACAGTAAACGCAGTTTTGTATTTGTCTGCTTCTGCAACCTGAATTTGCCAATATCCAGATTTAAGATCAAATTTTGAAAAAATAATAGAATTATTAAGTCTATCAAGAAGATCTTTTTTATTGGGAATAGGATACCTAATCCATTTTAAAACCTGATTGAGAGGTTTATAGTTAATAACTAATCTAGGAACACCTCGTTCCTTTTCAGCTGCCTTATTAACATAAAAAGCAGTACAACTCCAAGGAGATTTAGAATTTCTAATAAGGTTCTTATCAAGAAGAGTCTGGATTTCTTTTTTACAGAGATCAAGATATTCTTGATTCATTTGAGCTGGCCTAGCTTTAGTAGGTATTTGATTTTCATTAAAATCATCCAAATAAGGAAGAGTAACCACATGCTTTTTTCTATCCCAAAAAGCATTTGGTACATCATTACAAATTTCAATTTGAAATTGTTTTTCTAAAGACTTAATTTGTCTTTTAATCTCATCTTTATTAAGACTGCTTTCAACACTTAATATTTTAACTTCTTCTTTAAGAAAACATAATTGTTTCTTTTTATTAATAAGTAAATCTTTAACTTCATTAATAATCCTAGTCTGAGGATCAGTGATGAATTCAAAAGATATTTTTTGATCGTTGATATAAGCAGTGATACCTGTCTTATCTATATTAATAATAGGCATAATATTATGCAAAAAAGGGGTTCCAAGTATAATTCTTTGAGTTAACCCTTTAATCAAAATAAAATGTGTAGGAAGACAAATATTTTGGTTACAAATAAAAGTATTAGTTAACTTATAATTAACTTTAAGTTTATCACCACCAGCTTGGGTGAGAGATTGAGTAGTTTTCTCAAAATATTTGGTAGGAATGATACCTTCCTGTATACAGTTGAGATCAGCACCGCTATCAACCAGGGCTATCTCATCTTGAAGAATAAAATTTTTATTTATGACTAAAGTAATTTTTATAAACCATTTTTGAGAGGTTACTCTTTCAAGAGTAGATAAATAGTCTTCTTCCCCAGAAGAAGAAGAGACAACATCTTCAAGAAGACCTTTACCCTTTTCTAAATGAGTAATTCTTTGAGATAATATATTATTATCTTTTTTTATTTTAGCTATATCAGCTTTTAAAGAGTTCATTTCTCTTTTAAGGTCATTAACAGAAACTGGAGTTTCCTTTTTGTTGACCTTTTGAAGCCTAGATAAAACTTCATTCATATTATAAGGTTTATCCAAAATTTTTGGACTATCTTTAGGAGAACTTCTTTTTATAAGGAATTCTATCATTTCTCTTTTCAGCTTATTATCTGAAATTGATTCGAGCGCTTTTAGGGCTTCATCATGTTCTTTGGTAAGAACATTTAATCCATTCATATCGATAATGGATTTCCAATAATTACATTGACAGTCATTACTGTCATCAGAAGATATTTCTTCATTATTATCAGAAGATGATTCATCACTCATATCAAAGCTTTCGTCCGAAGTACTATTATCTTCATCAGAGTTAATTAAGAGAACTTTCTCTAATTGGGAACAAAGATTATCGTCTTCAATATTTTTAAGGGCCTTTTTAGTCCAACATTGATTGGCATAATGGCCAGTCTTACCGCACTTATGACAAATAATATTAGACCTATTAGGTTTTCTATTTTTGTTATTCTTATAAGTTTTCTCTTTCTCATGAAAGGGTTTCTTATACCTCTTTTTCCTATAAGGTTTTTTATAACTATTATTAGCTTTCTTAAGAGTTATATCTTTCTTAGTTTTTTCAGTAGAATTTTTACCAATATCAAAAGCAAATTGATCACAAAACTCTCCTAATTGGTGTTTTTCAGTAAGCCTTTGGCTTTTAAGTTGATTTTTAAGTTTTATGTCATTACATAAATTTAATCCTTCATTAATACAAGTACTAATGATATGACCATAGGTTAATCTTTGGTAAAAGATGTTTACTCCATCATTTTGATATCTAAGGGTCTGCCTAACTTTCTCAGCGAAAAGATGAGGAAGCCCATCAACGAACTTGGATTTCCAATGTTCAGAATTAGAGTCTCTAAGCATAAAAACTCTGGATAAAAAGGTATCTTTGTACCATCTAAAATGGGTCAAAGAAGGACACCTAAGATTTTGGAGAAGTGTATTAACTTTCTCAGTAAGAGGTCCTATAGTACCAACAAAATGGATAAGAACAGAAAGACACAAAGTGTAAACTGCATCTTCTTCTCCTATTTCCGCAAGATTATTATCGTCATTGTCATCCATAGCTTTCATATGGTTAAGAATTTCTTGACGTTCATCTTGAGTGAGATAATTGTCCCACCAACCTTTTATAGTACCTATAAATCCTGCTGTTATAAAATTGGCAACAATATTGTCACTATTTCCACTCTGTTTGCAGATAGTGGAATACATAAGCATTCTGTGAATGACTTTAAGAATTTGGGAGTCATTAAGACCATCAATATTCCATTCATAAATGGCTCTTCCAGAATAATTAACTTGAAGGAAATCATCTTCTTCAAAAAGAATATCTTGAGGAGAAGGTCTTTTATAATAATATTTTCCCAAACTTTTTTGCGGATTTCTTTGTAAATTAACAGGATTAATCTCAGGTTTATTAACCTCATAACTTTGATCTCTAAACATAGCAGTTAAATCATCAATATTATTGATTTTATCATCATCAGAAACATCAGATATATTAGGTATATCTACTCTAGATATATCAATATTATTGATATGCATCTTTTTAAGTTTTTCTTCTAATATACTAATAAATTCACTAGTATCGTTTTCTAATTTAAAACCTTTCATTTTAATAGGAGGTTGTATTAAGGGGATTTCCTTAACTTTCTCTATAGGTTTAGAAGTAGATGCTATAGAAGTAGCAACAGGTAAATCAAGCTTTTTAATAATGATCTTTTGTTGATCATTTATTTTTTCTAAAATAATTTTTTGTTCTTTTTCTTGATTTTGATGTTTATCAAGTTTTTCCAAAATAATCTTTTGCTGACTCGATTGATTTTCAAGAAGAGCTCTCAGATAAACAAGATCTTTCTCAAGAGATATATACTGATCTCCAAGACTAGTTAAAAAGGCATTCGTATAGTTTTGAGCCTTTATAATATCATTTAATTCTTGAAGAGTGCTTGTTATTTTAACAAAAGTATTGTACGCATTAGCAACAATATTTTTACCTAAAACAATTTCTTGTTCAGGAGGAAAAGGAGACTGTATGGTATTACCATTAACAGCTTTAACCCAGGGCTTAGTTTTTAAAACTAAAATCTTTTGTTTAGTTTTTCTGATTACATAACCATAAAACCAAGTAACAAAAGGGATAAAATCTTTATCCTTATCAAGTTTTTTGTAAAACTTTTCTTTGAACAAATCTCTTTGTTCTTTATCAAACTTTTTAAAATACCAAGATCTGAAACTTTTATATCTAGGTAATTTAAATTCATCATTGATAAATTTTCTAAAATTACTTCCGGGACTACAATCCATGAAAACTCATCTCAGATTGAGTAGGGGATTTCCTACTATAAATTCCTTGGGGAATATTATTATCACTGATAACAATATGTTCAACAGTGTCATTATCAAAATCTTCTTTGATCTGAGAAGTAGACATTCTACTAGAAAAATTTGAAGCTTCGTTAGCCGTTTGATATCTAGAGGATAAACTTCTAGGAATTCTAAAGGATCTACTAGAAGCAAATCTGACTTCTATATCACCTTCAGTATTCTGAATAATTTGATCAATATTATTATTGATAATAGGTTCAGGGTTGGTTTCCTGAGGAAGATTCCAACTTTCAAGAAAGTTTATTTCGTCCCATCTTATCAACCTATTGGTGGCAATGTTAGTTGTTAGCAAATTGGTATTAACTAACGTAGTAGTTCCAGGAAAACTTATTTGTTTTACCTCAGGGTTTAAAGTATTTATAACTTTATAAAAAATTCTATAGCAAACAGCTATAACTTCACTTCCAGTTTTAAAATTATAACCGTGAGTATGAACTTTAAGTTCCATAGCATCATAAAGATTTTCATCTGTCATAGACAGAGTTAAATTAGGTTTAACATCAAACCAAATAGGTCCATGACAAAGACTGGTTTCTATAACTCCAGCTAAAGATTGTTTAAAATCTACACATCTACTATCTCTAACATAAACCATTATGCTAGCGTTTAAACCTAATAAAGTTAAAGGTCTAAAAGACACTTGTATTAATCCAATATGGACATAATTATAAGTTAAAAAGGTTTTTAAATCCTTTTTGGTTAACAATTTTATTGTTTGATCATTACCCTTAATACAGATAGTTTGTTCCATTTTCTTTATAGCAAACCTAGATGCTATATCAAATTTTCCAAAATTATAAATTTGGTTAGAAGGAACGGATGGCATAATCCATTTATTAATTTTATCCAAAGATTGAGGATAATCTATAAGATTTTGGTTTTTAACCAAATTATTATCTGAAACAACAGATGAGGTATCTTCCATGAAGATAACTATAAAGAGTGTTATGGTTTACTGATTTAGTTAGAAAAATTAAGTAAGAAGATGATATCTATAATTAGTCTCATAATATAAAAACAAATAGAAATTGTACAGAGAAACAATGATTCATAAGAAGTGCTGGTAAAGACATCGCCTAAAAATTGCCAAAACCCTTCCTCGGGACAAAACGGCTACATGCGTTGATAAGCCAGCCATGAATTATTGTTCAATAACAACATCATTTGTTCTTATAGAACAATACTAATATTACATATATACTTCTTACATAATTATAATAACCAGATCCATAGACCATAACAACAAATTAGTTACACATAAAAGTGTATACCTGAATCGTCAAGAGGCGATGATACCAAAATTGTAATTGCAAAGCAGCGGATAAGTATCATTCCTTTCACTTAATTTTTATTTAGTCATAAATTATATATATATATATATATATATATATAAAGCATGCAAAACCAAAATTGAATCGATTGGGAATGTAGTAGCAAGAAAGTAAATAATGAACAAGAAATAAATAAAAAAAATTAAAAACAGATAAAAGATAAGAAGCACAAGAAGTAAACTTGAAAATATTTTGTCAACTCTTACAGAAGCACAAGAAACAATAACTATGAAGCACAAGAAATAAAAAAATAATTGAAATCTATTGGGAACAGGAAGAAGAAGATCGGAAAAAAAAAAATTGAAACCGCACAGCAAGAATAAAAATCTGGAGAAAACGTAGAAGGTAAAAATAGGAGAGAAAAAAAAAAACTGAAACACATAGATTTATGAATAGAATCGTTGGAAGAATGTTTTTGAAATGGAATCGTTACATGGAGAGGGCATAGGAGGCATATCAGTTGGAGAAAGTGGGAATCGAAAGAGGTTTTTGAAGAATAGAAGACACACGCGTATGATAAGTTTATGCTATCAAGTTGCTAACCCATCAAAAATTAATGGAAAAAATAACAAAGGGTGAGTAGGATAGGATTAGAAATGAGTTTAATTTATCATTTCATATTGATGCATTAAACAACGGATTAAATCAACATATACTAGTTTTATCATATCCTATCTCCCTATCATGTGCACCAAATGGGCGGTAAAGGTTTAATTTCAAATTTATTATGTAGGCAACAACCTTTTCATAAAAAAAAATCATCATAAAAAGGAGAAATATATATTTTTTTGTGCCAACCATTAAAACCTTAAAAGAAGGGACTCTGAAATCTGAAGTGCTGCCGGAAGCTCAGTAAAGTCTTAGCAATAATTGCTCTATCTAGAAATCAAACTCATGGTGGAGCTAAACCACTTAAACTCAATTGTTTGTGTTGAATATTTGGTTGTTGACTTCATTTTTGCTAAAATCAATATACAAGCAAGATGTACGTCTTCAGAAGCTGAGAAGATGAACCTTCAGAAGCAGACCTTCAGACGCAGATCCTTCA
Organism: Medicago ruthenica; assembly: GCA_018208015.1. Taxonomy (NCBI): domain Eukaryota; kingdom Viridiplantae; phylum Streptophyta; class Magnoliopsida; order Fabales; family Fabaceae; genus Medicago; species Medicago ruthenica. The sequence goes on from CM031375.1 coordinate 21,214,239, forward strand.
GACACAGAACTTCAGACGCAGACCTTCAGAAACACTTCTTCAGAAGTACCTTCAGAAGCATTTTTCTGTACACCTGATTTCGCGTCTTGGAGCTGTTTATTATCTCACCTGATCTTTTGGAGATTTGATTGAAGAATTCTTTCATGTTACTTGTTCTCCAAGCTGCGTATGTTTCCAGAAGGAAGATATTTTCGTGAGATATATTTTTCAAGATTGGATATTGTTTTATTTGTGAATATATTTTCAAAGAGATCTTTGGAAAATATATTTCTGAAGAATATTTGTTTCAATATATTTCTGAGAAGAATATTTGATTCAAATATATGTTGCTGCTGAAGGCTATAAATAGAAGACGCCACTATGGAAGAAATCAACTAGAACATAAGCTATCATTGAAAGATTATTCTTAGGTTTCTAGTGTGTTAATTGTGAGCCTTTCTTGTGTCACCTTGATGCAAGCTTAGGACTGTGTTTATTGAGTTGTAATTGTAGATCACTTGAAGCTTTTAAGCAAGAGTGACTTTTGTGTGTTTGGAGTGTGTCTCCGTCTTTGATTGTTATTAGAGTCTAAGATCACTGGGACAGTGATTGTTTGAGGCGAATGTGAGAGGGGTCTCATATCTAGGAGTTCCTAGGTAGAAATACCACATGTAGTGATTAAGTGAGAAGGCGGTGAACCGGTGGTTGTTCACATAGGACTTTGAATTGATACTATCATAGTGGATTTCCTTCCTGGCTTGGTAGCCTCCAGATGTAGGTGTGTTTGTCACCGAACTGGGTTAACAAACATCTTGTGCCTTTTACTTTCTATCTGTTATTGTTTTGCATGTTTTAGTCATAAATCAACAGTTGAAATTTTGTACTCTGTTTTACACCGTTGTTCCTGTGTTGGATCATTACGTTCAGCATCAGGACTTTACTGCGCCAGAATTTCAGTTTGATTTCTGTGGAGAAATATGAAATCTAGTTCAAAACTAAAACACAAAAATTTAGTACACTTCCTTGGCCACTTCCTTTCAAGACTTTGGTGTCGGCCTCATGCTTATTTTCCTAAGAAAATTGCTTTTCCCACTTCATATAAAGCTAAAAAACACCAGTATTTTACGTTTTTAACCCCATCGGCACGTAACTGCCGATGGGAAGGACGCGGACGGCAGTTAACTGCCGATGGGATCCGGCGGTAGTTAACTGCCGATGGGAAGGAAACCAGCGGCAGTTAGCTGCCGTTGCCATGTTTTGCCTATATTTTCTAAAACTTCACATTTTTTCATCTTAATGTGAACAAAAACGATAAAATGAGTGAACAAAAACGATAAAATGACATGCGATTAAAGTGAAAATGCTAAAAAAAAATACAGCTAATTTTTTAACTTAAAAACTGTTTTTAATTTTTTTTTTAAAAACAGATTTAATTTTAACAAAAACTAATTCTAACATAGTTTTAATTTTATAAAAAAAACTGATTTTAAAAAATCAATTTTTTAAAAACAGATTAATTTTAAAAAAAAAACTAATTCTAACAATTTAAAGAAAAACTGATTTTAAAAAATCAGTTTTTATAAATTGTTAGAAATAGTTTTTGTTAAAATTAAATCTGTTTTTAAAAAAATTAAAAACAATTTTTAAGTTAAAAAATTAGCTGTCTTTTTTTTTTAGCATTTTCACTTTAATCGCATGTCATTTTATCGTTTTTGTTTACTCATTTTATCGTTTTTGTTCACATTAAGATGAAAAAAATGTAAAGTTTTAAAAAATATAGGAAAACCATGGCAACGGCAGCTAACTGCCGCTGGTTTCCTTCCCATCGGCAGTTAACTGCCGCCGGATCCCATCGGCAGTTAACTGCCGCCGCGTCCTTCCCATCGGCAGTTAACTGCCGATGGGGTTAAAAACGTAAAATACTGGTGTTTCTTAGCTTTCCATGAAGTGGGAAAAGCAACTTTCTTTTCCTAAAGCTTCTTACGTCGTAAAGACATCAAGAGCTTGGGACAACTGTGCCAACTACTCCCACCCATGGGTAGATACCCAATTCTCTGGCCCAACACAAAAGGCCCATTAACCCATAATCTTTGCGAAACAAAGCACAACAACGAACCTCTCGTATGCCACACCACACAGGAGCAATCTTCGTCACATTGTAGCCATTAGATCAATCTCCAACAACTTCCCACATTCTACGTTGGGTTTCTAATGGATGGTTACAACATCTTCAGCTATAAAAGTGTGACCCCTCGTCACGCTCATTGTACGATCATAATTCGCTACATTTTCACATGTTTTTCTCCTCTTAGTCTGATACTGACTTGAGCGTTGAAGTGCTAACCTCTTTTGCGAGTTTCTCGTCCTTCCACCACAATGGAGAACAATCACCTCTGCACCATAATCTTCCCTCCGCCATGCTTGGGTTCTTCTTGGCACAAGCATTCTCACCGGCACATCTCTACCATGCTCTACTATAGTACATTTGTTAGTCCCCTCCATCTTGTTATAAATTATCTCATTTGAGTTGTGCATAGATCTTTAGAAAATGATTAGTTGTGTTGATTTCATCGATCAAATGAGTTTTATTTACTAAAATATCTTTATTAATTATAGTTAGCGGAGTATTTGATATGATTATTTTAAAAATAAAATAAAAAAATACTAGTAACTTTTACAAAAAAAAAAAACTAGTACTTAATAATTCATTGATAATATAATAAACAAATAATATGAGACGAAGGGAGTAGAAAGTAAAATTGGCAAACCGCCATTTTCGTTTCTGAAAATGTATTTGTCATAGTAGTTTCTGACTCACACGAAAATAAAAGTTAATTCCTGGTTCTCCATTCCGTTACTCATTTTTCGTCCCGGACATTACCAACAATGTTAACCCAGTCAAAAAACACTGATATGTTTAGTGAAGACCAAAAATAAAGAAGAATGAAAACGACTTAGCAATTGAAATTGATAATTGAAAATTCATAAATATGTAAACAATGTTAAAATCCAGTCTCCCTTCATGAGATCACCAAGATTTATCTGCATTTATCATCTCCACTTCAGCAATGGTTATTTTGAGCTATAAAAATATCTGCCTTAGAGCTCCTCTGAACTTAAAAGTTCTTTTGCAGCATCTAGGTTTTCTTACCAACCACTCATTTCTAATTTGTATTTAACTTGAAAAACTTTTGAAATATCACATCGCCCCAAAAGAGATGAAACCAATAAATATAGGCCTGCTTGCCATCCACACCAGAATAAATGAAGTTTTCCGAAAAAACCTGCTAGTGGAGGAAGACCTCCTAAGGATAATAGACATAGGGCTAAAGAGAGAGCCAAAAAAGGATCTTTTGTGAAGTACTCTTGCCCCCAGAAGAGATTAATTCTGTGAATTCATGCTCAATTCAATGTGGAGATGAATTCTGTATTTCAAAGAGTGGTTCAATGACATCTTGTTAGTAAATATTGTCATAGCTTCTATACTGGAACTAGTAGTGCCAATATTGTCATTACCAAATCATTCTTTAAAAGTTCTTAAGGTGTCTTACGTGGTGCATTAAATAGAAATATAAATTTAGGGTGATGAATGGAGACATTTTTGTTTCCAATGAGAAGTCACTTTTGTTTTTCTTTTATATGGTCTCTTTGTCTATGTCAGCATGTCCTTTGGTTCTTTTAATGGCCACATCAGGGTCGTAATGTCATGAACGAAAATGGAGTCAAAATCCTCTCTATTTATTAGTCTCTCAATTTCTTCCATTTGGAGAGATAAAGACACAAATAAGTTTGAACATAATTAATATTTAGCAAATGGAGAAGATCTTAACTCACGAAAATGACTTACGAAATGGAGAGTTGAGAGTTAATTTATGTTTTCATGTTAATCAGAAACTACTACAATAACGAGTTACAGAGACTAATTAAAATGGGGCTGTCCAAAGTAAAACATAAGTGGACATGCGTTAACTACCATGGGTTTCCCATTAATTACACTTGACTGCACGTGCTTTGCTGTGTGATCTCCCTAATTAATTTCTTAATATTTTTTTGATCTACTTTCCATTGAAGCCATTTCCTTATTATAGTTCATTTCCTTGTTCTTTGAAGCTACTGTAATTGAATTACTTCCATATATTTATTGCTATGTGTTCATGCTTTATACTAGTACTTTTTAAAATATTAATTAACTTGCAAGTATTCTATGTGGTATTTTTAAGGAATAACATTGTTTTCCTCTTAAATTGCATGTTTTCAAGGGATAGAGAACCTGCTAATCTTAGAAGTTCATTCGAAATATAAGTAAAGCATGACTCAAGATTGTTTTAACTAGGATTTAAATTTGGATTCTCCGGAATAATATGTCCTTATCAAAATTAATTAACAATTTATGCAATCTCATGATGTCACTTTGTTACGATTGTTTCTTAAGTATTTTCATAAACATCTGCATTATGCGAAGGTTAAATAATTTAGTCAGTTTTCTTTTTTAGGGACAATTTAGTCAGTTAGTCATGATTATAAACATGCATCCGCCTACTGAAGAAAATTTCAAATAGAAAATAAATTAAAGTAAAAAATAATGAGTCAAAATTTCGTTTGACTGAATAGTTGGTTAAAAAGGAATTATGAAAACTTTAAATTTATTGTAATATTAAAATAATAAATATACCAAGTTATATTGACCAAAAAAAACAAGTTATAAAACATGTGAGAGGGGCACAAGCAATGTTCATACATATTACAATCCAAACTCACATGTCACATAAATCTCGTCCTCAATATTCTTAGTTCAATATTTTTCAAAAACTTTATCACTTTTTTCTTTTAGCACCCTCATTTCATATGTTTTTCATTCTTTTCCTGCTCAACTAACCAGCAAATTTCTGCTCAAGAAAAATAGATTACTACACAAGAATTTTCAAACTTAAATCTCAAACTCTTCACACAAAATTCTAAGTGAATTTTATTTATTTTGATTCTATGAATTAAATCACAATGAGGGTCAGAACCAATTTTTCTATGCTACTCTTATTCACATGTTTTCTTTGTCTAATACTTTCTAGTGCTCAAACTTCATTTGATGGCATTGTTTCTACTCGTTTGCTTGATGCCCAGCTTCAAGATTGCGCCTTTAAGGCATTTTCGACGCAAAAAACTGGTGTACCTTATGATGCTCAAGTACCTTCCAACCTAACAGGGATTAAAGTTTCAGCAATGAGGCTTAGAAGTGGAAGTTTGTGGGACAAAGGTGTCCAAAGTTACAAAGAATTTGAGATCCCAAAAGGGGTTATTGAACAACCTTATGTTAAGAGAATTGTTTTGGTTTACCAAAATTTAGGTAATTGGTCTCAATATTATTACCCTTTATCGGGTTACTCATATTTAGCACCTGTTCTTGGTTTATTAGCCTACGATGGCACAAATTTGCTTGCTTCAAATTTACCTGAATTGGAATTAAGAGCTTATCATAAACCAATTTTAGTTAATTTTTCTTATGTGAAAAATACATCACCCTACGGTTCATTAGCAAAGTGTGTGTATTTTGATTTGTTTGGTTCTATAAAGTTTGACACTTTATTAAATGGAAATGTTTGTCCAATATTTGAACAAGGGCATGTTTCAATTGTAGTGGAATCAAATGCTCCACCACAAGCTCATAGTTCTACTGGTCCTTGGAAGAACGAGTTCAAGTTGAAGATTGTGATTATATGTTTGGCTGGAGGGATTGTGTTGTTGTTTATGTTTGGTCTATTGATTGGTAGAATGAGAAGAGCCAAACAAGAGACAAAGATTAAGCAAATGGAATTGGAAGCTGATTGCAATGAAACTTTGAAGATAGTATATATTGGTAACGCCAAAGTACCATCGGCTTTAGGGACTCGTACACCACCAAAGATAGAAAATGATTATGTTCCTTAAATTTTAGTCATTGTTGGCGCTACCATATACATATTTGAAAATTGAAATAAACGAATTATATGTTATGATTTGGTCCAATGATTAGTTCAAATGTTCTGGTCAATTTTGGTGGCTCTGATTTATTTCATTTGTAGTATAAGTCATTTTAATGTAACCTTAAAAAGATTCATTAAATCACGTTTTATATATATCAAGAATTAATTACACATGAATAGAACACAACATTTTGGTGGCAAAATTCATGGACCTAGGAGGTCAACAACCTCTGGAGCATGACCCTTTGAACTCTATGTAGAAGGTCAACAATCTAGGGAGCCATGAGTATCAAACACAAATGGTATAAAAACATGTTGATTGTCAGAATACACTTTCTCATGTTTGGTCACTTTGCTTGACGTAATTTTTAGAGCTACCTGTCTTACCGTAAAAGTTCCAACCCTTAATCCCACTATTGGTGAAACCTCAGTCATTAAATTATTGACTCATTAAGATCCTTTTTTTTAACAATAGGATAAATTCGTTTTATCTTCGACAACTTTTTCTTTTAATAAAATCTACTAATATTTTTCTAACACAAGTAATCATAGTCGAGACCATTATTGGAAAAAACTCAAGTCACACGTTGAAAATATATGACTCTTGATAGGAGTTTATAAAAAATATGCATTCATCACCTTATAAGGATTTGGATTTTATGCGGTTGCAGCTTTGACGCTGTAACAAATCACGACTGTCCGATCTAAAATGTGTGGCTGAGATTGTTTAAAATGATTTTGTACCTGCATTAATCTGTACCATTTGATCTTTAATTAATGGTCTGGATCCTGTACAGCGTGAAAACCGTGTGCTTTATTACAGCATGGAATCCCGATCCACCTTACAACCCGGTTTTAAAAGGATGAATTAAACCATATATAAAAACCAATAGCCATCAACCAAAAAAATAGGCTATCAACAAAAAAAAATTCATATCGGAGGTCAAGAGAGTAATAGTAGAGTAATATGAGCAAAATATCTTCTTAAGGAATTTATTTTCCTCCACACAGAGGCTATATCATTATTTCAATCGTATTAGCCAACCAATGGACTGTCAAACTCAAAGTCATGATCGACCTTGAAGTGTGCTTTTCTGGCCTCCCTCAATCCTTTCAGACTTCCCAAAATTCATGTTTTTCTCTTGATCTTTATGTTCGGGAGATGCACACCGAAGAAGTTGGGGAGCTATCTCCCGTTCGGTGTTGTTTGATAGATATCTCCCGAACAACTCATTTTATATATCAAAATAGAATGACAGTTTTCATATACGTTTTGATGGTTTTAAAGTTGTAGAAATTTCTAGTATTGTCTAAAAAACTCATTTTTTTTCTTGCATTTCTTAATCTTCAACAAATCTAAGTCACATAAATCAAATTTTCTCTAAAACACAACAAGTACGTGTCTTAATCTTTCAATTTATCATATTTGAACTTTCAAAATAATTGAGGAATAAATAAATTAGTATTAATTAAAGTGTCTCTTATGTCGTTTTAAACAAGCCTCTAAGGGAATTTGAAATTCTTCCTTGAGTTTACAATGTCGTATTTTTTTCTAAAGTACAAATAAAACACATTTTCAAATTAAAATAATGTACAAGAGGTGTCATCTAAGTGATAAGAGCTTAATTTTGTTACCTCAAAATGATTGTTAATATCACCGTTATTTATGAATTAAAACTAATGTAAATTATATTAGTTAGATTCGAAATACATATATATTATTTAATTAAAATACATTTGATTATATATGATAAATTATAAATTCTTTAATATAAAATTTGCCTCAGTAAAGATTATAAAATATTATTACATAAATATTATTAAGGGTTAAATGGTCCCTATAAATATATAAAAAAAGTTGCATGTTTGTGTCCCTATAAAATCCTCTAACACTCAAATTTCAGTCCTTGTTAAATTCAAATGTACTTCATTATATTTAAACTTATAAATTTTTGAATGATTTTTTGGCATAGTTTAGAACATTATAACAAGTTCCTCAAAAAAATGTGCTCGAAATTAGATTTTTAGATCCATATTTTCATTACTTTTATCTTTAATTATTGGCTTAAATATGTATATAGTCCCTGCAAATAGGGACTCATTTGAATTTTAGTCCCTGTACTTGTTAATCCTTCCAATTTTTCCCTGTAATTACTAATCACTTGAACTTTGGTCATAATTACAATTTTTTGCCCATGTGTCAAGTATTTAGTGACGTGGTGCCTACATGTCATCCGCTGACTAGGTAATCACCAAGCTGACTCAGCTTCTGACACATGAAGTTACATTTTTGCCCTTTGTGAATACTGACTCTGTAAAAAGACCAAATTGCCCCTGGCTTTCTTCAACACCTCAGACTCTGCCCAAAACTTCTTCTTTCTTTCTCATTTCTTCTTCCTTGTTAAAAGAACCCTAATTTCACTAACCCAAATCGAGTTCGAATTTCTCAGTAACACCATTAACAATCATCGATTCGTTAGTTCGTTCGTTCATTTGTGACTGTTGGTGTTGTTTTCACAGGTTCGTTCGTGACTGTTGGTGTTGTTTTTGCAGGTTTTCGTATGTTTTTTTGTCCAGTTATGGATACTGTTTCTGTTGCATTTCATTATGGAGGTAGATTTACCAGGGACTGGTTGATAAGTTATACAGGAGGGGAGGTAAAAAAGTTTGAAGGTTTAGACCTTGATAAATGGTGTTTTTTTGAAATATGTGGTATTGTAGAAGTGGATCTAAAAGTTTAAAAGGGGTATAGGTTATGGTGGATGCCTGATTATGATGTAAATTTTAGGATTATTAGGGTAGATGAGGATTGTCATGAGATTAAGGATTATGCTATGAAGGGAAATAAGGTAGTTAACATTTTTATTGAGCATGATGTAGATGAAATTAGTGGGCTGGTGGACATTCCAAACTGTGTTACTGTTAGTGAAGTGGGACAAAGTTCTCAAGTTGAGGTCTGAAATTCCTGGCAGAAACTGGTTTTGAACCGTAAAACAGAGTATGAAAATAGCAGTTCAGAAGCAGAAATAAAAAGGACAGAAAGTAAAGGAACACAACTTATTTGTTAACCCAGTTCGGTGCAAACTTCACCTACATCTGGAGGATACCAATCCAGGAAGGAAATCCACTAAGATAGTATCAATTCAAAGTCCTATGACCCAGCCCCTATGACAAAAGCCCCTGTTTCACAGACCTTTCTCACTTAATCACTACCTGTGAAATTTCTACCTAGGAACTCCTAGATATAAGAACCCACATACTTCCTAATCACGTAATCACAACCCAGTGATTATCAGACACTTCAAAACAAAACAATTACGAAGACAACCATCAAAACATCAAAGACATCACTTGTGCTTAAAAGCTTTAAGTGAATTACAACTCAAAAAACAAACAACCAACTCTAACAGATGAGTGGTGCACAAAAACAGAGCAACAACTCACAGACTCAAAAACACTAAGACTCTTTTAATTCTTGAGATGAGCAAGTTCTTCAATAGCAAAGCCTTCTATTTATAATCTTTAGCTGCTCATAAAATTCTTAACAAATCTTCAAAGATATGATCTTAGAATTCTTTTAGAAGCAAATAGAAGCTCTTATTTATTCAGAAATATATTTTCCAAAGATTTCTTTGAAAATATATTCACGAATAACTGAAACAAATCTTCAGAACAAATCTTGTGTGAAAACAAATCTTGCGCAACAGTCTTCTAAAAACAAAGCTTGAATAAATCTTCAACAAATCAAATCCAAGGCGCAAAGATTAAATGCAGAAAACAAGCTTCTGAAATGCAGCTTCTGAAGACACATTGCTTGTACATTCTGATTTTAGCAAACATGTAGCCAACATCCAAATATCCAACAATCTCCCCCTTTGGCAAATTTTTGGCTAAAATCAATTTGAGCATTTCAGCTTTCAAATTCTTCACACAACATGGAACGCAACCATGAAGAACATAACACAAATGTAGCAACAGAGTCAGCAGCGGATGATTCACTACATTTCACACATATACTCCTCCTGAACTACCTCTGAACAGATACTCAGGAACTCCCCCTGAAACAGACATTCAGGAACTCCCCCTGGAACAGATCAATCAGAAACTCCAACTCCCCCTGAACTGTTGAACAGCTTCTGAAACAGACACATACTTATTTCTCCCCTTTTTTAGCCAAACAATGTTGACAAAATAACCAGCAATCACCAGGAGCAGAGAAACACAAGAAACAGAGCATAAGCACATCACTGAATTCTATTCAGAGTTTATAACTAGCACAACACATAACAGCACACAAAGAACCACATCAGAGCCAGTTTCAGAATCAACATTAAAAACACCAGCACAGAACTCAGCACAACACCAATCATCAGGATTAGAACCACATAACATCCACACACAGAAGAACAAAACAAAACTGCAGAGTACAACTCAAAGTTGCAGTCCAGAAGTACAAACAGAAATCCAAGACATTAGTCACAAATTGACAGTCTTCAGACTCAGCAACAGATGCTGTTTCATCATCAGACACGCATCAGAAGCTGTTTAGTTAATATGTGCTTCAGGCACATTCAGAACCTTCTTCCTAGCAGTCTTCTTTTGAAGTTTAGCAATCCTCTTCTGCACAGAGAGTCTGATGTCAGCATCATCCTCAGATTCACTAGGATCCAGTCTCTTTGCTACATTTTGTTCAAGCCTATTTCCAATGGGTTCATCATCATACTCCACATCAGAACCTATGTCATAACTAACTTCTTAAATTTTTTGATCAGACACAGGTTCAGTTTCCAGGAGATTTTTCTTGACAAGCTTTAATAAAGTCATCAGGTTGGATCAGGGATGTTTCAACATCTGGTACAACTTCATGCTCAGACCCATCATCATAACCCACATACTTTTTGATTAACTTCACATTTGCTGCATCAAATGTTCTTGCATTCATAAAAGCACAATTCTTCACTCTACTCTTCTTAGTACCATTGGTATTCACCCCTTTAGGTCTCCATTCTTTCTTGACATTGCTTTTGTTCACAGCTGGTTCCACTTTTCTAACTTGAACAAAAGTATGGCTGACCTTTGATTTAACATGAGGTTTTCTTAGTTGAAAATGCTTGGGGTATCCATGTAGCTTGTAACAGAAAGGCTTTATGTGCCCCTTTTTACCACAATGATGACATACCCAAGGATGAGATGCTCTCTTGCTCTTAAATCCCTGAGGTTGGTTCTGGTTTTCCAACTCAGGTCTCCCTTGGTTCTGACTCTCCAATATTTCATCTAACATAGCAGTACGAGTGTTCAACACTCTGACCTGCTTCTTCAATTGTTCAAGTTGAGAGTTCAAAAGGGTTACCTCATCTTTGAGATCAGAGAGTTATGCTAGATGTTCACTTCTTTCAGCATGCAATTGAATGATAGTCTCCTTCTGATTTACTAATAACTTGCAAACCTCTTCAAATTTAACATGTAACTTTTTGCAAGAGAGTTCTTCTTCTGAGTCCATTATGCCAGAAAATATCTTCCCTGGAGCTCACCCAAATACAGGCAGGGTGCCTGCTCTGATGCCAATTGAAATTCTGGCAATTCTGGTTCTGAACCCGAAAAACAGAGTATGAAAGCAAGAGTTCAGAAGCAGAAATAAAAAGGACAGAAAGTAAAGGAACACTGTCGCGTCGAATTTTGGATATCAAGCTATTGAGAAGCGTTGAATCACTAATTTTAAATCACGACTGAACTTTTAATTTTTCGGGGAAAAAAGGAAAAAAAGTTCGAAATTACCTTAATGTTAGAGATTTTGGGTTCGGGAGTCGATTATGCAAGGGGAAGGTATTAGCACCCCTCACATCTGTTGTACTCAACGGGAACCTCTTAGTTAGCTTAGGCTAGAATGTTTTCAAAGTTTTGCTTGCGTGCTTGAATATGTAAAAGGGAAAAAGAAAATATGATATAAAGGGGAAAAAGAAAGTTTTTTATTAATGGGCTTGAAAAGATGTGAATCATGCTCCTACGTATCTCCCGGTGCGATGGAGAATTCAAAGCTTACGTAGTTCTTTGGGTAGAAAAAGTTTGTATGTTGGTAGATTTTAATTATGAAAAAGATTTGATCGCGCCCGAGCGAAAAAGTTTTGCTTTAAAAATGCAAAAACAACATGGCCTACTATCGTTATGTGGATAGCTTAATAAAGACCGATAAAAAGCCTTTTACCTACTACCGTTATGAGGGTAGCTTAAAAAAGGTAAGAAGGGTTTGATAAAAAAGAGACGGATTCGCACTCGGGCGTGAAAAAAGGTTTGAAAACGCGCAAAGGCGTAAAAGGTTTAAATGAAAAAAAGACGGACTCGCGCTAAGGCGATGGTATCCGTTTGAAAACGCGCAAAGGCGCGAAAAGTTTGAATTGACCACGAGGGCCAAGAAAAGTTTATAATGGTCACGGGGACCAAAGAAAGGTTGGATTGGTCACGAAGGACCAATAAAAGGGTTAAGCGCGTTGGACGCGTTGAAAATGGAATGACGATTGCCCGAACAACGAGACATACGTCAAGCATTCGTGCAATCGGGGAATGGAGAGACATACATCAAACCATTCCTTTTTCATTCAAATTTTTGTTTTGTTGAAAATCGAAGAAATCTCAAAGGAAACAAAACACTTGGTTAAAAACTTTAAAGAAAAGTTGTTGAAAACCATGAACAAATTTGTTGTTCAAGTTTATTGAAAATCATGAACATAGCTTGTTGCTTAAGTTATTGGAACTCAAGAACAAGTGTTATTCAAGTTTGAAAGATGAACAAATTCATGAAAATATGCATAAGTTTGGAAAATGCACAAGTTCGGCTCAAGTTTGAGTTTGGTTTTAAAAGGTAAGCAAGTTCGGCTCAAGTTCATGTTTTGATTGAAAATCATGAACAAAGTTATTGTCCAGGTTTAGTTTTGAAGATAATGAACTTAGCTTATTGCTCAAGCTTGATTTTGAAAGTTTAATGAACGTAACTTGTTTCGCAAGTTACTCAAGATTTATTGCTCAAAACTTGTGAAGTTTCCAACATCATGCAAAAACTTGGTATGGTTTGAACAAAAATGAGTTTTAACCCTCTTAGGTTCTGAATCATTAGTTAGAACCTCAAAAAATTGGCTTTTGGAAGCCTGAACTCAGGTTCTGAGTTCTGCAACTTTCGCAGAGCAACCTGAACTTGGCTCTGTGAACCCAAGTTCTGTCATGGTCGCAGAGCGACCATGACTTTGCTTTGCGAACTCTGCGAAAAATTGAACTCAGAAGCTGCTTCTGAACTTTTGTTCAGAAGCTGCTTCTGAGCAAGATTTAGAACCTTGAGGGGATTAAAAAGCTTTGAAAATTTGGCAAGAAAAGGTTTAAAACAACTCAAATCGGTGTTTTGCAACTTTGAGATTCCTTTGAAGTTTCAAAAGGGGTTTTTTGTACAAAATGAGTTTAAACAAAATTAAAGATGCAAGTAGCAATGCAAAATGAAAGATAAAGACTTTAGAATACTTACAGAACTCCTAGCAATGCTTATTGTGCAAGAGATAGGAAGTGGCTTGAAGGATTATGGTTTTGCAAAGGTTGGAATGTTGGAGGTTATGGATGATAATAACACTAATGTTCCAATTGGTTTTTGCTATGTGTTGAACTCTGTTCTTGCTCTAGAAATTCTGTAATTGCTGTGTATATAATGGTTTTTCAAGTGTGTAGAATGGTGTGTAATCCTTATGCAAGGCATTCCTTTTATAGGCAAAAAATGAAATCTATGCAATGATGAAAAAATCTCTAGAATCCAGCTGCTTGTGTGGGCTAAAACCAGGCTATCCTGCTTTGCATTTAATGCAAAAGTGAAGAGGGGACATTGCCTTGCAACTTTGGTTAAGACTTTGGCCAAAATCAGCCATTAATGAAGCTGATTTGGATAGCAATGATGATGAAAATCTGAAAAACAGGGCAGCTTGCAAATGGGCTGTTCTTGGGATCAATCCTTGCAATCCTGAAGAGTCAAGCAAGAAAAACGTGCACTGTAATGTGCAGAGGTTGGGGGAAAACAAAAGGGAACATGTTGGCTGGTGTGAGGAAGGAGGAAGACAGCTGAAAACAGGGCAGCACAAACAGCTTTTGGGCAAGCAAAACCATCCATGTTTGACTGGTTTTGGTGGAGAAAACAGGAAGAAAAACGAGCAAGCAGCTGGCTGGCAAGCTCAGGGTTAATGGCAGGTCAATTGGGAGGGATGAGGGCTGACCAAGTGCAGCCAACTTGCTTGGGCACATGCTAGGTTGGAAGAAAAGCCATTTCACCTTAACCTTTAATGTCACATGCTTAATGAAGCTTTGCTGGATCCATTCAACCACAATTGATAACAATAACAGTAATAATAATGATAGATGATACTAATAATAAAAATAAAAAAGAGATAAATCAAAAAGATTAAAATCTGCAGAAAATTCGCAGAGTTCGCAGAGCGATGGGGACTTTGCTCTGCGAACTCCTCTTTTCTTTTTTCTCTATTTTCTTTAAAATAAAACAAATAAAAACCAATAATGATGATAGTAATGGTAATAATGAAAGTGATAATGGAAACAAAAATAGTAATGATAATAGTAATAAAGATGAATATAATAATAAATGATGAAAAAGATAGTAATATAAGTAATTAAAAATAATGATAATAATAATAAATAATAATAATAAAACATTGATAAAAAGATAATAATAATATTATTAATGAAAAAGACAATAACAATAGTATTGATAATAATAATGATAATGATAATGTTAATAAAAATGATAGTAATGCTAATGGTGATAAATATTAATAAATAAAAATCCAACAATAAAGATGAAATAATAAAAGGTAATAAAAGGTAAAAATAAGAAATTGAAAATCATAATGAAATAATAAATAATGGAAAGATAATAAACAAAGAAAAATATGAGTCAAAAAATGGGGTATGACAAACACAGCTTATTTGTTAACCCAGTTCGGTGCAAACTTCACCTACTGAAATTCTGGCCAGGCAAAGATACTTAACAGGTTTTGGTTCTGATTAAAAACTTAGCAGGTTCTGATCAGAACTTAGCACAATTATAAAAGCAAATAATCAGCAGGAATATAAATTTAAAGTGCAGGAAAGCTAAAAACACACAAGGTTTGTTAACCCAGTTCGGAGTAAACACCTCCTACTCTGGGGGATACCAATCCAGGAAGGAATTCCACTATAGGAATTAATCCTTATGACTCAAGACACTGACTCCCAGTTCCCAGCCTAAGCAATTAACTTCCTCCTAGTCTTGAATTCTACCCAACACGTTGAGTATTAGAAAACCTCTAACTTCCTATTCAAGCAACAGCAACCTAGCTACTTGAACTACCCTTTGAACTTAACCCAGTTCTGAACACAAAAACTCCCCTGTTTTTGAACACACCTTCAAAGACAAAACTTCATTCGTACCTAAAGGCTTAGAATGAATCACAACTCAATAACAATCCTAAACCAACTCAAAACATATGAGTGGCGTACAAACACAAAGCAAAAGCTTGAACACAACTAAGACTCTATTTCTCTGAATAATACTCTTAAATTCGTCCTTCTTGAAAGCAGCATCCCTCCTCTATTTATAGCCTTCAGTCTTGCAGAATAAAATAACAAACTAATCTTTTTGATTTGATTTGTTACTGAAATAAGATTGGTCCAATAATGTAACAAATAAAACTGTACTGAATCTTTTAAAGATTATAGCAGGAAAATATGAATTTCATATCTTTGAACCAAATCTTCAATAAAATCTTCTCCAAATAAATCAACATTCTAGAAGCCATATGCGAGCATAAATCCTCAATAAATCTTTGAAAGATTAGCATAGAAAAACCTTGAAAATAACCAGCTTCTGATGAAGTCAACATAAGTCAACGCTGGCATCAGAACCTGAATTCAGCTTCTGAAGTGCTACAGTGCATTCAGCTTCTGATGACATTTTCAGCTTCTGAATGGCTTCAAAACACAAAACTTGCAACTGAAGAAATGTTTCAAAAATGGAGATGCTTCTATTCAATACTTTGGTTTTTGCCAAACAATGTAGCCAACACCAAAAGACTCAACAATCTCCCCCTTTGGCAAATTTTTGGCTAAAACCATCCAAGTTCTTCAATCTCCCTTATAATCAACTCAGCAATGAAGAACTCTACACTGATCAATCATAACATAGTAATTAGCAGCGGATTTATTTATGACTATCTTGAGAAACACAAACCAGCTTCAGTTCATATCAGCTACTGAAGCACACATAACCTACTGATCAACTCCTGATCAGCACAAACAAGGTATCAGAGCTACTCCAAGGTATCAGAGCTACTGATCAACTCCTGATCATCACACACACTCCCCCTGCAACTCAGCATACATCAACTCCCCCTTACTTCTGAATTTATGGTATCAGAGCATATCAGAGATCACAAAAAAAACACTCAGGATCAAAACAACCTTATTATACTCCCCCTGAGACACATACTCCCCCTGATCACAAATTACTTCTGAACCACATTGAAAACTGAACATCTGAAATTTGAACTTCTGAGCAGCAACACCTTGCATAAGACTTTTGGTGTCAGGGCCAACACATTACATAAGATTTTCTCCCCCTTTTTAGCCACAAAATTCTGGCAAATCATACCCTCCATATAGAGAAGAAAAACTGCACAAACAACTTCAACTACTGTCCCAGTTTGAACTTCAGACTTAGTATCAGAGACAGCATCACACTTAGCACTAACAAAGCTGGCAGGTACTCTATCTTCCCCACATCCAGTTTGCTTTAATTGCTATAAATCTTCATGTAAGCACACTCCTAACTTGCTTCTCAGATTCTCAAACTGTTTAGCATCCAAGGCTTTTGTGAATATGTCAGCAACTTGTTCTTCAGTAGCTACATGTACCAGCTGAATGACTTTATCCTCCACAAGATTTCTGATAAAATGATGTCTGATGTCTATGTGTTTGGTTCTGCTGTGCTGAATTGGATTCTTAGAAATGTTGATGGCACTCAAATTGTCACAAAACAATGTCATAGTTCCTTGTTCAATGTTGTACTCCTCCGGCATTTGTTTCATCCACACCAGTTGTGAGCAACTACTCCCAGCAGCAATGTACTTAGCTTCAGCAGTTGACAATGAAACACAGTTTTGTTTCTTGCTGAACCAAGATATTAAGTTATTTCCTAAAAAGAAACAACCTCCTGAGGTGCTCTTCCTGTCATCAGCACTTCCAGCCCAGTCAGCATCACAATATCCCATCAGTTCAGAACTTGAACTATGAGAATACATGATTCCATAGTCACTTGTGCTATTCACATACTTCAGGATCCTTTTAACTTGTGTCAAATGACTCATTTTAGGATCAGCTTGGTATCTTGCACAATTTCGAACAGCATAAGTAATGTCTGGTTTGCTTGCAGTTAAATACAATAGGCTCCCAATCATGCTTCTGTACTGACTTTGATCAACTGAAACTCCATGTTCATCTTTGGTTAGCTTCAGATGAGTAGCAGCTGGTGTCTTCTTATGAGCAGCAGATTCCATACCAAACTTCTTCACTATGTTCTTGGCATATTTACTTTGAGAAATAAAGATGGTATCTTCCATTTGCTTGACTTGTAATCCAAGAAAATAAGTCAGTTCACCAACTAAGCTCATTTCAAATTCTGACTGCATCTGCTGAACAAACAGTTTGACCATCTTCTGAGACATCCCTCCAAACACTATATCATCCACATAAATCTGAGCAATCATCAGACTCCCATTTTCATCTTTCACAAACAAGGTCTTATCAGAACCTCCTTTTCTGTAACCTTGAGCCACAAGAAACTGAGTCAGCCTGTCATACCATGCTCTTGGTGCTTGCTTCAATCCATATAAAGCTTTCTTCAACTTGAACACATGATCAGGAAACTTAGGATCCACAAAACCCTTAGGCTGTTCAACATACACTTCCTCTTGCAGATATCCATTCAAAAATGCACTCTTCACATCCATCTGAAACAATTTGAACTTGAGAATGCATGAAACTCCCAACAGTAGTCTTATGGACTCTAGTCTGGCCACAGGTGCAAAGGTCTCATCAAAATCAAGTCCCTCAACTTGAGTATAGCCTTGAGCAACCAACCTTGCCTTGTTTCTGACTACAGTACCACTTTCATCTGTTTTATTCTTGAATATCCACTTAGTGCCAATCACATTCAGTCCTTCTGGTCTTGGAACTAGATCCCACACTTCACTCCTTTTGAATTGATTCAACTCATCTTGCATTGCTTCAATCCAAAATTCATCAGTCAGGGCTTCTTTCACATTTTTGGGTTCAGACTTAGACACAAAACATGAATCAGTAGCAGCTGGTTCTGATCTCCTGGTTCTGACCCCTTGATCCAAACTCCCAATGATAAGCTCCTTAGGATGATCCTTCTGAATTCTAATAGATGGCCCTTTATTGGTAGAATCATGTTCTGGATGTACATCTGCTTCTTCAGACTCCGGATGAATTTCAGCTTCTGAAGTTTGTTCTTCTGATGGTTCAGACTCTGGAACAACTTCAGACTCACTTCTATCTTTCTCAGCAGTCAGATCATCAATTACCACATTAATGGACTCCATCACAACTTTAGTTCTTGAATTAAACACCCTATAAGCTCTGCTGTTTACTGAATATCCCAAAAATATACCCTCATCAGACTTAGGATCCAGTTTTCTCCTATTTTCTCTGTCAGCCAAAATGTAACATTTACTACCAAACACATGAAAATATTTGACTGTAGGCTTCCTTCCTTTCCATAGTTCATACAATGTAGATGCTGTTCCTTTCTTCAGAGTGACTCTATTATGGATATAGCATGCAGTGTTCATTGCTTCAGCCCAGAACATATATGGGAGTTTCTTAGCATGCAGCATCACTCTTGCACATTCTGCCAAAGTCCTATTCTTCCTCTCAACTACACCATTTTGCTGAGGTGTGATAGGTGCAGAAAACTCATGTTTTATACCTTCAGAAGCACAGAATTCTGAAAAACTCTTGTTTTCAAATTCCTTGCCATGATCACTTCTGATTCTGACAATACCACAGTCCTTCTCTCTTTGTAATTGAGTACATAAGTCTTTAAACACTTCAAAAGTATCAGACTTCTCTCTAACAAAGTTGATCCATGTGTATCTTGAGTAGTCATCTACCATTACAAAAGCATACCTCTTGCCTCCAATACTCTCTACTTGCATAGGCCCCATTAAATCCATATGAACAAGTTCTAGTACTTTAGTAGTTACCTGGTGAACTAATCTGGGATGAGACTTTCTTGTTTGTTTCCCAATTTGACAATCACCACAAACACTGTCCTCATTGATCTTCAGATTAGGTACACCTCTGATAGCTTCAGTACTTAGGATTTTCTTCATGCCTTTCAGATGCAGATGACCTAACTTCTGGTGCCAGAGCTTGACTTCCTCTTCTGAGCTCATAAGACAAGAAGTCAAACTTCTTTCTTCTTCAGAAACCCACAAGTAACAATTGTCTTTGGATCTGCAGCCTCTCATCTGAATCTTATCTTCCTGATCAGTAACAATACACTCCTGCTTGTTGAAATTCACTTTTAAATCCTGATCACATAGCTGGCTAATACTGATCAGATTAGAGGTTAATCCTTCCACCAGTAGCACATCATTAAGTCTGGGCAAACCTTCTCTGATCAAATCTCCAATACCCAGAATCTGACCTTTTACACCATCTCCAAATGTCACATAACTTCTGGAGTATGATCTGATATTGCTTAGCAGCTTCTTCACACCAGTCATATGCCTTGAACACCCACTATCAAAATACCAGTCTTCTTTTGAAGTGGCTCTCAGTGAAGTATGAGCAATCAGGCCTACATTCTGAACTTTGGGCTTCCATACCTTCTGAACATTGTGTCTGATAGCAGTTGGTTCAACTTTTCTATACTGAAAGTGTTCAGGATAGCCATAAAGTTTGAAGCAGAATGGTTTGATATGCCCTCTCTTTCCACAATGATGACAAATCCATGGATGATTTCTCCTCCTTCTGTTTCCAAAGAATTTCTGGGGTTGCTTCTGAGGCAGCATCTGAACTTGCTTCTGACCTTGCATCTGAGGTTTCTTCTGAGCTTGCTTCTGAGCTTGCTTCTGGGATTGTTTCTGAGGTCTCATCTGAGAAGTCCCAATCATAGGATTATCAGTTTTAGTGGCAGGAACAAACTCTTTCACCAGAATCTTCTGTTTGGGGTTCTGAATCTGATCATCAAAGCCTAAACCAGTTTTTCCTTGTTGCTGAGCACCCAAAATTTCATCCAACACATTAGTAGCAGTATTCATCATTCTAACCTGCTTTTTCATATGTTCAAGTTGGGAATTTAACTGGTTCACTTCTTCTTTCAAATCTGAATTCTGCACAAGAAGTTCTCCTTTTTCAGCCTCCAGTTGTAGAATAGTCTCCTTCTGATCCAACACTTGTTTGCAAACCTCAGCACTTCTGGTATACAACTTCCTATAGTTGTCAGCTAGTTCATCATATGAGGTTTTAGCAGCTTCAGACACAGATGAGGCTTCAGACTCTGAGTCAAACTCTGAAAAGGTCTCAGATTCTAAACCAGGTTCCTTCTTCAAGATAGCTCCTGACCTTACAACCAGACCAGTATCACACATATCAGATTCACTAATATCATCATCTTCAGAACCATCATCAGACCATGAAATAGCTAGGCTCTTTTTCTGCTTCTTGAGAAAAGTGGGACATTCAGACTTGATGTGTCCATACCCTTCACACTCATAGCACTGCACACCTTTAGCTTGGTTACTTTTCTCCTCAGACTTGATCTTCTTCTCATCAGTTTGTTGCTTTTTGTTATTGAATCTGAAATTCTGACCTTTGGCTTTGGCTTTTCTGTTAACATTCTTCAGAATCTTGTTAAATTGTTTTCCCAGCAACACTAGAGCTTCTGATAAGTCATCCTCCTCAGACTCTTGTTGATCATCAGCTTCAGAGTTCACAGTAAAAGCTACACCTTTTCCTTTCTTATCAGCCTGTTTGCAGAATGCAGTTTCAAAATTAAGCAAAGACCCAATCAGCTCCTCAAGCTTCATAGTGGTGATATCATGAGCCTCTTCAATTGCTGTAACCTTCATGTCAAACCTTCTGGGCAGGGACCTGAGGATTTTTCTCACTAGCTTCTCATCTGACATCTTCTCCCCAAGAGAATCAAAGGAGTTAGCCATATCAAGTACATTCATATAGAAATCCTGGATATTCTCATCTTCCTTCATCTTCAGATTCTCAAACTTAGTAGTCAGCAGCTGCAATCTGGACATCTTCACCTTAGAAGTTCCTTCATGAGTGGTTTTCAGAATTTCCCAAGCATCCTTAGCCACAGTACATTGTTTGATAAGTCTGAACATGTTCTGGTCCACACCATTAAAGATTGCATTCAAAGCTTTTGAATTTCTCAGAGACAAGTCATCTTCAGCTTTGGTCCACTCCTCTTCAGGCTTCAGAACCTCAGTCTTGTTTCCATCTTTGTCTGTATACACAGGATGATCCCAGCCTTTGATCACAGCTTTCCAAGTCCTGCTGTCAATAGACTTTAAGAAGGCACACATCCTAGACTTCCAATACTCATAGTTTGTGCCATCTAATAGGGGTGGTCTATTGACATAGCCTCCTTCTCTATCCATGCTTGCCAGATATTAAGTCCTCTGGATCTCACCCAAAATACAGGCAGGGTGCCTGCTCTGATGCCAATTGAAATTCTGGCCAGGCAAAGATACTTAACAGGTTTTGGTTCTGATTAAAAACTTAGCAGGTTCTGATCAGAACTTAGCACAATTATAAAAGCAAATAATCAGCAGGAATATAAATTTAAAGTGCAGGAAAGCTAAAAACACACAAGGTTTGTTAACCCAGTTCGGAGTAAACACCTCCTACTCTGGGGGATACCAATCCAGGAAGGAATTCCACTATAGGAATTAATCCTTATGACTCAAGACACTGACTCCCAGTTCCCAGCCTAAGCAATTAACTTCCTCCTAGTCTTGAATTCTACCCAACACGTTGAGTATTAGAAAACCTCTAACTTCCTATTCAAGCAACAGCAACCCAGCTACTTGAACTACCCTTTGAACTTAACCCAGTTCTGAACACAAAAACTCCCCTGTTTTTGAACACACCTTCAAAGACAAAACTTCATTCGTACCTAAAGGCTTAGAATGAATCACAACTCAATAACAATCCTAAACCAACTCAAAACATATGAGTGGCGTACAAACACAAAGCAAAAGCTTAAACACAACTAAGACTCTATTTCTCTGAATAATACTCTTAAATTCGTCCTTCTTGAAAGCAGCATCCCTCCTCTATTTATAGCCTTCAGTCTTGCAGAATAAAATAACAAACTAATCTTTTTGATTTGATTTGTTACTGAAATAAGATTGGTCCAATAATGTAACAAATAAAACTGTACTGAATCTTTTAAAGATTATAGCAGGAAAATATGAATTTCATATCTTTGAACCAAATCTTCAATAAAATCTTCTCCAAATAAATCAACATTCTAGAAGCCATATGCGAGCATAAATCCTCAATAAATCTTTGAAAGATTCGCATAGAAAAACCTTGAAAATAACCAGCTTCTGATGAAGTCAACATAAGTCAACGCTGGCATCAGAACCTGAATTCAGCTTCTGAAGTGCTACAGTGCATTCAGCTTCTGATGACATTTTCAGCTTCTGAATGGCTTCAAAACACAAAACTTGCAACTGAAGAAATGTTTCAAAAATGGAGATGCTTCTATTCAATACTTTGGTTTTTGCCAAACAATGTAGCCAACACCAAAAGACTCAACACCTACATTTGGAGGATACCAATCCAGGAAGGAAATCCACTAAGATAGTATCAATTCAAAGTCCTATGACCCAGCCCCTATGACAACAGCCCCTGTTTCACAGACCCTTCTCACTTAATCACTACCTGTGAAATTTCTACCTAGGAACTCCTAGATATAAGAACCCACTTACTTCCTAATCACGTAATCGCAACCCAGTGATTATCAGACACTTTAAAACAAAACAATTACGAAGACAACCTTCAAAACATCAAAGACATCACTTGTGCTTAAAAGCTTTAAGTGAATTACAACTCAAAAAACAAACAACCAACTCTAACAGATGAGTGGTGCACAAAAACAGAGCAACAACTCACAGACTCAAAAACACTAAGACTCTTTTAATTCTTGAGATGAGCAAGTTCTTCAATAGCAAAGCCTTCTATTTATAATCTTCAGCTGCTCATAAAATTCTTAACAAATCTTCAAAGATATGATCTTAGAATTCTTTTAGAAGCAAATATAAGCTCTTATTTATTCAGAAATATATTTTCCAAAGATTTCTTTGAAAATATATTCACGAATAACTGAAACAAATCTTTAGAAAAAATCTTGTGTGAAAACAATCTTGCGCAACAGTCTTCTAGAAACAAAGCTTGAATAAATCTTCAACAAATCAAATCCAAGGCGCAAAGATTAAATGCAGAAAACAAGCTTCTGAAATGCAGCTTCTGAAGACACATTGCTTGTACATTTTGATTTTAGCAAACATGTAGCCAACATCCAAATATCCAACAAGGTCAATGACAAGGGAAAAGGTCTTGAGAAGGAAAAAGGAGTTGACAAAGGAAAAGGAGTATTGATGTGTTCTGAAGAGGATGATATTGTAGAAAAAACTGAAAATGAGGTTTCAGGTAGCAGTGAAGATGAGGCAGATGGTGTATACTTTGATGACAGTGAGGATGATAGAGCATTGGGACTTGATGATGGGTTTGAACCATATGATATATTTCCTTTGGATATGAATGAAAGTATGGAGATGGTTGAAGATGTGGATAATGGTAGTTCATTTAAACCTACAAAAGACAAAGCAGGAAAATCCAAGATAAAATCAAAGAGTGATAAAGAAGAAGATGTTGTTGATCCTAAGTGGGAAAGAGAGTATGAAAATGAAGAGCTAGATTCAGATGACCCTGATGAGTCAGACTCTGAAAATGGTCCAAAGGCAGATGTATTTAAAATGAGCCAACTAACAAAGACTTTTAAATTCAAAGTTGGTATAAACTTTAAGTCAATTGCAGAGTTCAAGGAGGCCATGTGTGAGTGGAATTAGAACATACCTAATGAATAGGATGTCAACACTTAGGAACAAGTTGAGTAAATGGCAATATGATATCATGCCAATGCCTAGGAAAAGATTAAACACTGAGATAGAGAAAGCTGGGAACTAGATAACAACTTGGGAAATAGCTGATGAGTTTGAAGTTGAAATGGTAGGTGGTGGACATAGGTTTACTGTCAATATGGCAAAGAGGACTTGTAGTTGTAATTTTTGGGAGTTGGTAGGTATACCTTGTAGGCATGCAGTTACAACCATGGCAAAGAGAGACCAAAACCCAGAAGACTATGTTGCTGAGTGTTATTCTTGGAAGACATATGAGGCTTGCTATAGTTTTAATGTGAGTGCCATAAATGGGCAAGACATGTGGCCTGAGGTGGAATGTGAGGAGATGCTTCCACCAGTGTTTAAAAAAGGGCCTGGGAGACCAAAAAAGTTGAGGAGGAGGGAGCCTGGTGAACCTTGTTAAACACAAGGGAAGTATAGTAGAGCTTGAACAAGATACAAATGCACAACATGCAACAAATTTGGTCACAATAGCAAGGGATGCAAAAGTAAGACTGTTAACCCTGAAGCACAAAAGAGGAAGGTAATTTATTTCATATTTAGCATAAAAATTCGTTTGAATAACAATTTCATATTCTGATTCAGTTTATGTTTCTATGACAGAGGAAACCATAAAAAAAAAAACAACACAACAAGAAAATGTAAGTCAAAGTGAAGACCAAAATCAAGTTCAGACTCCAGTTCAGACTCACGTTCAGACTCAAGTTCAAACTCCAGTTCAGACTCAAGTTAAGACTCTAGTTCAGACTCATGTTCAGAATCCAGTTCAGACTCAAATTAAGAATCAAAGTCAGGTTCAAAGTGAAGGTCATGGTGTACAAAGTTCACAAGGTTCAGCAATGTCTATGATGGCAGATGAAGTAGAAGAACATGTAAGCAAGAAGAGAAAGGTTGTTAAGAGTTCTCATGTTGGCCCTCCTAGATTCAATCCACCAAAACAGCCACCCAAACCAAAAAAACCAAAAACTATCATTGAACCATCTGCATCAATACACATCACAGTCCAAACTGGTAGAAATTCACACACAATTGTTGCACCATCTGCAAGAGTACACACAATTGTACATACTCATCCAAAAACAATGAATGTTATTAAACCAAGTGCAAAAGTCCTAACCAATGTTAAGAGTGACACCAACTCTGAAATAACTGTGAAACCAACAGCAGATGTGAGCACAACAGTCAACACAACAGCACACTCAAAAACCTTTGTTAAACCATATACCATTGTGAAAAATGTTGGATATTTGAAGGTTGTCTACATGTTTGGTAAAATCAAAATGTGCAAGCAATGCGTCTCCAGAAGCTATTTAAGTCTTCAGAAGCTGAAAACTGGATTTACTGTTCATCAGAAGCAAAACTGGCCTTCAGACGCAGAACTGTTCATCAGACGATGGGATGGTCATCAGACACACTGTTCAGACGTTGACTTCTGATGACCTTCAGAAGCTGCCTTCAGACGTTGACTTTTGATGACCTTCAGAAGTTGCCTTCAGACATTGACTTCTGTTGACCTTCAGAAGCTGCATTTCAGAAACTGGATTTCTGCATTCTTTGTGATTAATTCTTTGCGTATCTTTTGAAGATTTATTGAAGTTTTATCCAGGCTGTTGTTTTCTAGAAGGTTGATTATTTTACATGAAGATCTTGATGAAGATTGGCTTCGTTTATTTATGAATATATTTTCAAAGGGATCTTTGCAAAATATAATTCAGAAATATGTTTCCTTCTTTGAGCTTCTAAAGAATTTCAGAATTGTATCTTTGAAGAATATATGGTCCAGAATTATGTGTGCCTGCTGAAGACTATTTAAGGAGTACGTGCTGCTATTGAAGGACTACTGATCAAAATCCAAAAATTAGAGTCTTAGAGTTTTAGTGTTTTTGAGTCTTTAAGCTTTTGCTTTATTCTGTACCACTCATCTGTTAAGAGTTGGTTGTTTTGTTTAGAGTTATAAATCACTTAAAGCTTTTAAGCACAAGTGATGTTTTTGTCGTGTTGGACAGTGTCTTCATCGTATTTGGTTGTATTGAAGGGTTGTTAATCACTGGGCTGTGGTTACGTGGTTAGGAAGTAAGAGGGGGTTCTTATACCTAGGTGTTACTGGGTTGAAATCTAGACTGGTGGAGATTAAGTGATAAGGCTGGGAACAGGGGCTGTGTCTTGGGTTTTTGAATTAATTCCTCTTAGTGGATTTCCTTCCTGGATTGGTATCCTCCAGAAGTAGGTGTTGTTTATCACCGAACTGGGTTAACAAATACTCTGTGTTCTTTATTTTCTGTCCTTTTCTTTGCTGTTTCTGAACCTGTGTTATTGTACTCTGTTTTGCATTCATTGTACTCTGTTTTAAGTTCTGATTCAGTACCTGCTAGAATTTCAATTGGTATCAGAGTAGGCACCCTGCTTGTTATTGGGTGAGCTCCAGGGAAGGCTTTAGAATGGACAAGGAAGGAGGATATGTTAACAGACCACCTCTGTTGGATGGGACCAACTATGAATATTGGAAGTCTCGTATGAGTGCTTTCCTGAAATCCATAGACAGCAGGACCTGGAAGGCTGTGCTGAAGGGTTGGGATCATCCAGTTGTATTGGACAAAGATGGGAATAAGACTGATGTGCTGAAACCAGAGGAAGAATGGTCAAAGGCTGAAGATGATTTGGCTCTTGGAAACTCCAAAGCTTTGAATGCTCTATTCAATGGAGTGGACAAGAACATGTTCAGACTGATCAAGCAGTGCACTATAGCCAAGGATGCCTGGGAGATACTCAAGACCACTCATGAAGGTACTTCAAAGGTTAAGCTGTCCAGACTTCAACTACTCACCACAAAATTTGAAAATTTGAAAATGTTGGAGGATGAGAGCATACATGACTTTTATATGAATGTTCTGGATATGGCTAATTCTTTTGATTCTCTTGGAGAGAAGATGTCTGATGAAAAGATTGTTAGAAAAATACTCAGGTCACTTCTGTTGTACCCTAATTTTGTCCCAAGCCTTTTTTTAAAAAAAAAAAAACAAAAAAAAAGAGAAAAGTCAAAGTCAACAAAAAGTCAACATTTCATAATCTGAGGACTTCGCAGAGCAAAGTCCTCATCGCTCTGCGAAGTCTGCGATTTTTTTGCAGATTTTAATTTCTTTGATTTGTTTTCATTATAGTTATTATTATTATTACCTATCATTATTATTATTGCTATTATCATCAATTGTGGCTGTTTGGACTCAGCAAAGCAAGAATTAAAACATGTGCCATTAAAGCCAAGGTGAGAAGGTTTTTCTTCCAACCAAGCATATGCCAAGCAAGTTGGCTTGCCCTTGGGCAACTCTTATCCCTCCCAATTGACCTGCTAATGACCCTAAGCTTGCCAGTCAGCTGCTTGCTTGTTTTTCTTCTTTCTTTCTCCCCCAAAACCAGTCAAACACAGCTGGTTTTGCTTGCCCAAAAGCTGTTTGTGCTGCCCTGTTTCAACAGCTCTTCCTTCTTCCTCACACCAGCCCACATGTTACCTTTTATTTCCCCCAACCTCTGCACATTACAGTGCACGTTTTTCTTGCTTAACCCCTCAAGATTACAAGGATCAATCCCAAGGGACAGCCCAATTGCAAACCAGCCCTGCTTTTCACTTTTTCATCATCATTGCTATCCAAAATCAGCTTCATTAATGGTTGGATTTGGCGGCCAAATCTTGACCAAGATTGCAAGGCAATGTCCCCTCCTCACCTTTGCATTAAATGCAAAGCAAAGTAGCCTAGTTTTAGCCCACAAATCAGCTGGATTCTAGAGATTTTCATCATTGCAATAGATTTGGTTTTTGCCTATAAAAGGAATGCCTTGCATAAGGATTCAATATCTTACAAACAACACAATTGAAAACACTTGAAACAGCATTACATACACAGCAATTACAAAGTTTTCTAGAGCAAAAAAACATAGTCCTTCCAGCAAGAAAACACTAGTGTTATTAACATCCATTCATCAACATTTCAAACCTTGCAAAACTTCAACCATTCAAGTCCTTTCCATTTCCTTGCAACAAGAGCTTTGGGCTAGGAGTTGGTAAGTCATCCTAACCTGTTTATATTGCATTTACATACTGTTTGCATTTGCTTTTGATCCCAACTTGTTTCAATCTCAGCTTTGCATTTTTAAGTTTCACTCATTTTTGATTCAAAACCCCTTTTGAACTTCAAAGAAATCCCAAGGTTTGCAAAACATTTAAACTGAGTTGTTGCACTCATTTTATTGCTAATTTCAAAAGCTTTTCACTCCTCCTAAAGTTCTGAAGATTGTTCAGAAGTTGCTTCTGAACAGCAGTTCAGAAGCAGCTTCTGAACTCAAAATTTCGCAAGGTTCGCAGTGCGAAGCTCTGGTCGCTTTGCGACCATGACAGAACTCAGAACCTGAGTTCAGGCTTCTAAAAAGCCAATTTTTGGGGTTCTAACCTAAAAACTCAGAACCTAAGAGGATTAAAACCCATTTTGTTCAAAACATAACAAGAGTTTTGCATGATATTGGAAAATTCACAAGTTTGAGCAACACTTTTTGAATAACTTGCGAAACAAGTTATGTTCATTAAACTTTCAAAATCAAACTCGAGTAATAAGCCAGGTTCATTATTTCAAAACCAATCTTGAACAATAACCTTGTTCACGAATTTCAATCAAAACCTGAACTTGAGCCGAACTTGCTCACTTTTAAAAATCAAGCTTAAATTGAGCCGAATTTGTGCATTTTCCAAATTTGTGCAAAACTTGTTCATTTTCATGACTTGTGCATCTTTTACTCATTCGAAACAAATTTGTTCATAGGTTGCAACAACTAATTTGAACATTAAAACTTTTATTGAGTTTTAAACCAAGTGTTTTGATAACTTTGGGATTTCTTAAATTTCAAACAAAATGAAAAAGGGATGGTTTGATGTAACACCCTATTTCCCGACGATAATTATTAAATAATAATTATATATTTAATAAAGAGGATGTTACAAAACTCGTCAATATAACACATATAACATAAACACTTTCTTTAAATAATAATTTCAACAGCAGAAAACATTTCATTGATTTCATTAATATTGATTATCCTTGTTATTCAACATCATAAATAGAAATATCAATATTTCCAAGTTCTCGACTTAAAAACAAATTAATTTCAACGTCAACCCCAACCCTGGTGTTACAAGAATCAGAGCTCGTAGCGACTACATGCTTAATAGATTACTAAATAAAATGAAAACTAGACGGAAGACGTATTCCATCTCCACCTTCTAAGTCGTCCCACAGCTAAACTTCCTCAACCCGAGTGTCTGTACCCGGAAGTACAATCACCACAAAGAAAACAACACAACAACAACAAAGGGGTGAGAAATCCTGCCGTAACATAATATTAGGGAAAAGCACGCACAACATTATAATACAACAATAACAATATTCTGTCGTCATATGATCATCGACATTTATTATATTCTTCTCAACTAATCATACATATCATCATCTCATTCAATTCACACTTAAAAACACCAAGTATAAGTATCATCATTTAAATGCATATGGACTCACCCTAAGACCTATATGAATGTGGTACCACACCTATCGTCGTCATAATTTGCCAGAGATATGTTACTGGACTTTCGTCGTCATAAATTGCCAGAGATATGTTACTGGACTTTCATCGTCATTTCATCTTCATAATTCCTTGACACGACTCTATATGCATGCATGGTGACAGACTCATCAGGTATTACACATCATCACGTCATCATGAATTCACATTCATAAATGCAAGACTCTCCCTAATATGCACAACATCAATGCAAAACACACCGTCATCATTCTCATCGTCTTCATAAATAAACATCATCATTTTCATCATCAAAATAATATAGACATCGTCATTCTTCTCATCATCATTATAATATATACATCATCATTTTCATCATCATAGTAATATAGACATCATCATTCTCATCATCATTATAATATAAACATCATCACTCTCATCATCATAGTAATATAGACATCATCATTCTCATCATCATTATAATATAAACATCATCACTCTCATCATCATATTAACGCAAGTATCATCATTTCTCATCATATTTATTTATACACTTGTAAATAATATCAATCGTCATCACTCTTTGTCATAGTCATATGATTTCTCATCATTACTCTCTATTACCGTCTATATCTCTACATTATCTCCACATCAATCCAACCCTTAAGCACGACTCGTTTCTACGTCAACATATTCTAGGCTCTCTAGATATTTTATCCTGATAGCACACCTTATTCCTCCTTCTTAGTTTTAAGATGTTTACTTCTCCATTAACATTACATATAACGTCTCCTCTCTATACAACTAGGTTTCACCTCACCATCGTCAATAACTCTTTCCTACTTATCCCTCTCATTATTACGACTTTATACCTTAATCCTCGTCTCACATTTGTCGTCATCTATAACCTCGACCATTTCCCTAACCTTAACTTCATTCTAATTCAAAGTTATTATCTCACCTTATCGATACTTTCTACGTCAGCAACTTTCCTCACTAAAACTTCATTATAATTTAAGGTTTTATTCTCTCGATACCGGTTATTATTATTATCGTCAAACATTATGACTATTACCTCTTATCTTCTTTCCTATTCATCTCGCTCTCTTCTAATCAATTCCCGTCTTATTCACCGCTATCCTCATTCCTATTATCTTTCACTACTCAATACACGCCCTATATGTTTCTACCTAACATTCATCTTAAGTTCCTTAATTACCTTGACTCTTTTACTCTTCAACTTAACAATATTCCTAAGCTCATTATTTGTTTAAGAAGATTATATTTAACTTCATCACTTACTCGGAAGACACCTACGTTATATCCCTTCTTATCATCGTCTCTTTTCACTTCTTTATCTTTTCATATTGTATACTCTCTTAATCAGCTTACCATATTAGACCTTTTAAAAATACCCCAATGGATTAATCACGTCATTATCACTCCGCCGTGAACTACTCATCTACATCCCTCACACTTCTCCTTCTACTGCTTAAACTACTTCACCTTTTTAGGCTCAAGACTCATCAAGTATTAAATGTTAACACACCAACAACAACTTACAACCATAGACGCAAACTCTTCCTATTATGCACGACACCGGGACAAACATATCATCGTCATTCATATCATCATCATAAGAAAACATCGTCTTCATGAATATACATCATCATTCATGTCATTAATATTCTCACTCATCATCATTCCCATCATCAGTAAACATAGACACCGTCAAATATTTTATTATTGACACATCGTTAAATAACATATCAATTACACATCATCTAATAATTCATCTTAAGAAGTAACTATGGTTTCCAAGACACATCCATAAAGGGCATGAAATTCATCTCAAACACATTTAAAAAATAGTAGGAATGAATTCATTATAACATTCATATACATATAGGTATTACTTAGAAATTAGGATACGTTATTTTTAACTAACATAAAGGTACTCTTTCACTGCTATACAAAAATCATTTTTCTACTATAAACAAAATTACCAACTATTATTAACGAAGTTCTACTAAATTACGTCTACTAATAAACCTTATTAATTATTCTCTGCCAAATTGATGAAGCTACTATTTTTCTGCTACCAATTTATCTCTACTACTATATATATTAGTTACTAGTATTCCTGTTATTTGCTACTAGCTCTGCAAATCAACATATTCGACAACTGTGGTAACGACAATGACAGCGACTTCATATCATAATTTCATATGCATCAATCATAAACAACGTCATATAACATCGTATTCAAACATCAACAATTCATCATATAACATCGTATTCAAACATCAACAATTCATCATACACTTTTGTAAAACCATAACAAATTATACATAACATATTTCCATGTCAAACCAAGGATACTAGAAAGATATCACAATTATCAACAACTTTCATGTTTATACCAAAGACCAATTTAAAACAGAGACGTGTGAAAAAGACGCAAAAACATGAAACAGAGAATGCTGTCACCGTATAATTTCACTAAGACCTCCTTGGAGTATTTTCATCATAACTCAAAAAATAAAAGTCATTTTCACGTCAAACCAAAGCCACTGGAAAGCTAACAAAATTATCTAAAACCTTCATGTTTACACCCAAGGCCAATTCTGTACCGATCAATACCAGTTTTCGTTTCAAATTCGGAAAAGTTGTGCAGAAAGTCCATAAAAATTCACTGTGACCTACGTGCAGTAATTTGACCATAACTCAAGTTCTATAAATCGTTTTGACGTCAGACCAACGGCATTAGAAAACTAACATCCATACCTACAACTTTTGTGTTTACACCTAAGACCAATTCTGTACCGATCAATACCAGTTTTTATTTCAAAATTCGGGGCAGAGATAAGAAAACTCAGGAAAAGCAACTTATATTATTCAAACTTCTCATTCATTCAAAATCATCACAATCAACAACAACAACTCAACATAATTCATACCCAATTCATAATATGACATTAACAACAACAATCATCAATAACCACAAATCAACAACAACATAACATAAGTCATCAATTATCACTCTTGCCCTAATTCTCCAATTCTCAAAAACTAAACCTACAACATGTTAAATGAAGTTTTTAGAATCATAAACTCAAGATTATTGAATGATAGTCCCACAATTATCTAAGCCTTAAATCAATTATAATAACGATGATAAAACCCCCCACTTACATATATTAAGATACCCTAAAGTGCAAAGATTCTCCCCCTTACCTTGATTCCTCTGAAATCTCTGGTTTGGCTTGACTTCGTTGTAGTTAGGTTATCCTTTCTCTGACGGCTGCTCTTCTCTCTGTTTCTACGTTCAGCAAAACTGAGTTCTAATTTCCCAAAACTCTTATTTATATTTGGTCTAGCCACTCTTCATATAACTTTCCTCTTCTATTCACTATTCTTTTGCTTTTCCCCTCCCCCACTTATTAAAAACCTATTTTCTACACCTCCTACTCTTTTCTACTTGTTTTTCAATTCTCTTTCTATATTATTTAAATTCTGGTATCATAAATTAATTCACCAATATAATTCAACCCTCTCAACATTTACATCACATTCAAATAAAACAGCATTAATAATAATATTCACAACGCCACACCTATTAAAATTTATTGAATTACTTAAAATATAAAATTGGGGTGTTACATTTGACTTATGTCTCTCCATTTCCCCGATTGAACGAATGCTTGATGTATGTCTCGTTGTTCGGACAATCGTCATTCTATTTTCAACGCATCCAACCACACCAAAACCAATTATTGGCCCTTTGTGGTCAATTTGAACCCTTTGGTCCCCCGTGACCATTTGATTCAATGTTCGACTCGTTTGAGTCCATTGACCCTTTCTTGATCCCGTTGGATCAATCAAACCTTTCCTCGACTCGGTTGAGTCACTTTGGTCAGTGTTCGACTCCGTTGAGTCCATTGAACCTTTCTTGATCCCATCGGATCAATTGAACCCTTTCCCGACTCGGTTGAGTCATTTTAATCTTTTTTGGTCCCCTCACGGCCAATTCGAACCCTTTTTCCCCAACGGACATGTTTTATCTATTCTAGCGCGATTCGAAACAAACGCTTAAGCCTCCCATGCGCGAGCACACAAGCTACGTTTAATCGCAAGAATACGATCAAAACATCGTTCCTTAAAAACAACCAACAAATACGTTTTTCTAGCAAAGAAGTACGTAGCTTTGAATTCTCCATCGCACCGGGAGATACGTAGGAGCAAGATCATCATCTTGTCAAGCACAATAATAAAAATAAACTTTTTTCCCTTTCATCATATTTTCTTTCCCTTTTACTTATTTAAGCATGCAAGCAAAACTTTAAAAACATTCTAGCCTTAGCTAACTAGGAGGTTCCCGTTGAGTACAACGGACGTGAGGGGTGCTAATACCTTCCCCTTGCGTAATCGACTCCCGAACCCGATAATGGTTGCGATGACCATCCTTTCCTCATCGTCAAAGGGTTTTATTATCGTTTCCCTTTAAAAAGAAAAAACTTAAGGGTTTATCAACGTTCCCTTTAAACAAAAACTTTGGTGGCGACTTCACATAACCTTTCGAACGTTCATACACGTCTCGGGGTTTGCGTTTTTTACGAGAGCGCACAGCTGGCGACTCCACTGGGGACACTTCCTCACTAGCGAGTCAAGCCTATCCTAGTTAGCTTTTAAGCTAAATGTTTTTATCTTTTTGCTTGCATGCTTTTATTTTATTGTCTATATCCTTCTCTTGCTTTATATTTATATATGCTTCTTTATGCTATGTCAATATATCAACTGTGGGGTTGTCACATGAGCGATGTTACTCCACATTGTTCGGGTTAATGCCGGACGTGTGAGGCTCTCTACCCGAGCTTGAGAAAAAAATTAAGATAGGATGGTGGTTGTGTAGCGGAGGCCCGCGTTAACGTATGTCCGTGAGGTAGGATGCGAAAACCCCGCCTAGAGGAGATTTCACTTGGAATTTATTGAAGTCTCGCGAGTAATTTGCGATTGACGACCTTATTTTCCCTGTGGGATCCATGACTCTAGGGACCTTTTTAGAAAATCTCATCTCTAGAGCCTACCTGTGAGGATGGGGGGAAGTTTTGAACCTTCATATCATACCTTTGCATACCATCCATTTGCATTCATGAAAATAATTTTCGCATATCATTTTACTTTATAGGAAATTAAAAAGAGCAACCAATAATTAGCAAAAAGAATATGGCTTCCGGAAATAGAAACACGCTCGCTTTTTCAAGATCAAAGCTCCTAAAGTGGAAAGCTTGCTAGCTTTGAGTAAAAGGCTCTCTTTGGTTGACAAGAGTAATTTCGAAGCAAGTTATGGACTAATACTTGACCTCCTGCCCGTGAAGATGGATTCAACGACTTTAACCACGTTGGCTCAATTCTTCGACCCACCTCTCCGGTGCTTTACCTTTCAAGACTTCCAATTAGCCCCAACCTTGGAAGAATTTGAGAAGATTTTGGGATGTAGCATGAAGGACCATGGGCTTTATCTTGGTTCAGGAAAAGACCCCACTTTAGAAGCCATCGCCGAATCCTTACACCTTAATGTCCAAGAAATAATACCTCACTTGGAAACTAGAGGAAACATTAAGGGGTTCACAAGAAGGTTCTTGGAGACCAAAGCTCAGGTCTTGCTAGCTAACAAAGAGGGAAAAGCATTCAACGCAATCCTAGCCCTTTTGGTGTATGGGATAGTTCTATTCCCCAACATGGAGGATTTCATAGATCTTCCGGCTTTAGGGTATTCATGACTAAAAATCCGGTTCCCACGCTTTTGGCGGATTTTTATCATTCCCTCTATTCTAGGCATGGACAAAGGAGAGGACGCACAATTTCTTGTTGTACTCCTTTGGTGCAAACTTGGTTGATGTCCCACATGCCAAGAAGCCGGAATTTTGTGGAAAACCGGGCCAAGCTCAAGTGGTCGCAACGGATGACAACTCTCGCCGAGAAAGATATCCATTGGTTTTCTCCAGATTTAGAAGATCCGGAAATCATCCTTAGTTGTGGGGATTTCCCTAATGTACCCCTCATTGGTACTAAGGGATGCATCAATTACAACCCGGTTCTCTCTCTCCGACAATTAGGTTATTCAATGGAGGATAAACCCAATGACCTCTTGTTGGAAGCTTTCTTCCTAAGGGAAGGAGATCAAGATCCGGCATTGCTAGAAAGAATCCAAAGAGCTTGGAGCCAAGTGCGCAAAGGAAAGGTTGGCAAGAAGAATTGTGTGGCCAAACCTCTTTATACTCAATGGGTGAAGGAAAGGGTCAAAACAATCAAGCTACCCTTTGTGGTCATATGCCCTCCTAAACCTCCTACACCTAAGCCAAGCATAGCCATTCCCAACAAAGAAGCGGAGGAGCTCAAAGCTAAAATTCGAGAACTCCAAAACAAAAATGGGGAGTTAGAATTAAAGTACCTTCAAGCTTTAGGAGAAATCACTAGGACAAAGAGAGATCGAGATGAAACAACAAATTATCTCCTAGTGTGCCAAAAGCGGCTAAAAATCTCCGAGGGGAAGAGAGATTGGATCGGAGGTGGTTTGGTTAGTGCGGATGCCAACCTTGTAGCCAAGGACGAAGAGTTGGAAAGAGTCTTGCATTCAAACCAAGAGCTCAAAAAGTTCGGGGAGCTAGCCATCGAAGCTCAAAGAAAATGGAGGTTGAAATTTCAAGAGAAAAATCAACAACTCCAAGAAGTAGTCAAAGATATGAGAGCTTTTCTCGTCAAGGGAAGCTAAAATTCAATCGTCTTGAAACCGATATCAAGAAATATGAAGAATATTTCGACAAGATTGCAAGAGCACATGGGGACCATATTGCACAACTACACGATGAGATTAGGAGTGCAAATGTCAAGCTAGATCAACGCAAGGAGGTGATTGAGTTTGTATGGCAAGACGCCACCCGATTAAGTGAGGACTTCACTAAATTGGTCGCATTCTCGAACTTGGTCATCGCCCAACTTCCAAAGAAGCTAGCAAAGGCCGAGATGGTCATGCCTTACTTTGTCATCCCTAAGGAGATCCAGAAGTTCATGATGTTCTGCAAAGACACCGTAGACTTCTATAGGGAAGAAATGGACAAAGCTGAAAAGCGAGCGGCTATTTGATTTGTATTAGCATTAGTTACACCTTGTAATCTAAATGTTATCTAATCAAATAATATTTTGAAGCAATATCAATTTCCCGACCTTTAATATTTCTAATTGCTAATATTAACTGCGCGCCTTTAACTCCCTCGTAAAGCAAAATGAAAAAAAACGCATGTTTTTGCATACTCATCACATACATACATTCACATGCATCTTCATGCATTTTTCTAAAAAAACACTCATTCATTTCCCTAAAAAACTGTTTGAAGCAATCATAACCAGAAAACCCAAAAAGCCATCGGCCCAAGAGCCAGATCTCCAACACTCGTACGGAACACGAGCCAACAAGCAAAGGATCATGGATAATTTGGAACAAAATCAAGCGGCTTTGAGAGGAGAGGTTGATGAGATGAAAGGGAAGATGAATCAAATGTTAGAGTTAATGCAAGCTCTATCTGCCCGAGAGAGCAATCCTCGTCCAACCGTGGATGCGGCTAATGTAGTATGGCCTCCTTATGGTTTACCTCCAGGTTATACCCCACCAGAAGGTGATGACCTTGTACCACCTCCTCCACCACAACTTACAATTCCCATTAGGAACGAAGAGCATCGTCCTCAAGGGAATTCCACCACTCATCATGAGAATGTTTCTCGTAATGTGGAAGACAATCAGCCAATACATTCTGCTCTCGACAATACCCACCAAGACAACGATGCCGACCAAATGTATCACGTTTTGGAAGAAAGGTTAAAAGCGGTCGAAGGATCCAGCTCATATGGTGCCTACAATGCTTTGCACATGTGCTTGGTGCCCGATGTGGTAATCCCTCCAAAATTCAAAGTACCGGACTTCGAGAGGTACAAGGGAATTCAATGCCCTAGGAACCATCTACGGATATTCTGTAGGAAGATGGCGGCCTACGCTACGAACGAGAAACTCATGGTCCATGTGTTTCAAGACAGTTTGAGTGGAGCGTCATTGGATTGGTACATGCAACTTGAGCGTACCCACGTCCAAACTTGGAAAGACTTAGCCAATGCTTTCTTAAAGCAATACAAGTACAATTTGGACATGGCTCCAAATAGGATGCAGTTGCAGAACCTTGTGCAAAGGAGCAACGAGTCCTTCAAAGAGTACGCTCAAAGGTGGAGGGAACTAGCTTCTCGCGTACAACCACCATTGTTGGAAAGGGAGCTTGTCGATACCTTTATGGGCACACTACAAGGCCCATATTATGACAAAATGATTGGAAGCACATCATCTGGCTTCTCCGATCTAGTCATAATCGGTGAAAGAATATAGGATGGAGTAAAGAGGAGAAAGATCCAAGGCCCTCCAGAAACTCAAGGTGGAACCAGGAGACCCCCCAGCAACTTTCATAAAAAGAAAGAGGGGGAAGCAAATGTTGTTTTAGTGGGACCATCTCGCCCACCATCAAATCAAATGCCTCGCTACCATTATCCTCAAATTTCTTAGTGAAATCCGTAACAGACATGTTACCCTGTTTCAATTCGAGAAATTCCTGTTCCTTTTTCACCTTGTAGGACAAAGGTAAATATTTTTCCAACATCACCTCCTTGAAGTTCACCCAATTAACCTCTACATCATTCGCCAACATTCTACGATGATCAGATTCCCACCAATCTTCCGATGCGCCTCTGAATTGATTCGTGGCATACACCACTTTATCAATTCCATCTGTTTAATCCATCTTTTTGCTTCTGAGGATCGCCCTCTCCATTAAACTCGGGAGGGTGACTCCTATTAAATTCCCGAAAGACCGGGTTTCCAACAACTGGAGGCGGTGGGGGCTGCTGATGAAATCCTTGTCCCTGTTGCATCATTTCCATACACTGATGCTGGGACTGAGCCTGCTGTTGGGCTTGCTGTTACATCATAAGCATTATTTGCTGATGCTGTAATGCAGTCTGAGCCTATTGCTCCTGATATTGTTGTTGCAACGCTTGCTGCTGTTGCATCATCTGAGCCCAAAAATTTATGTTAGGGTATCCTCTTGCTTCCTCATTAGCCTGATTCAATCTAGGCCTCCCCGGTCCTCTTCTCCTCCCAGACATCTTATCTTAGCTGTCATATACAAGTTAAAGTGATCAGTTTCAACCATATATAACATTTAGAATAATGTCCTAGATCCAAGAGGTCCACATACTTAAATTGTATTTTTAATGACCCAAGGCACGATCTGAATCAACCAGGCTTGATACCAAATTGTAACACCCATATTAAGATTGCCTAGGATCTTATACGAGTATTAAAATTTCGTACTGGATGCATTAATTTACAATACTAAAAGTTATCTCATAATATACATCACATAATTAATATTACATCCAACTGTTTATACAAATCTTTCCTGATAAATATACATCAAAATACATCATCTGAAAACATGTAAACTGAAACAACTAGGAAAAAAGCACGATCAATCCAAAGCTTTTTCCTTACCCTTGCTTCGTGCTACCTGTGAACCTGCATCAGAAGGAATGGGATGAGACATAATGTCTTAGTGAGTTCCACCCAACCTACTGTGGCAACCTCAGGGAACCTAGGGTCGCCATGCCTACTTTTGGCAATCTCTGGGAAACCTATGATCGCCAAGTTTTAAACTTACCCATAAAAGGGTTATATCTGCCTGAACCTGATAACTCTATAGTCATGAAAACTAGACTATATCCTGATAACTTAGTGATCGAGGGGACACCTAAGATCACTACCTGATACCTGCCTGATAACATAATAAAGTATAACTGATACATATTATGTTAGATGTTAGCGTGTAACAAACATATTATCTGAGTTCATTTTATGGAATGCCCCCGAGTGGAGTAACCCCGAAGCACATTCCCCTGATAACCGGTGAAATTCCTATAGTAGGCTAATCATTGGACTCCTCTTGCCTGTGTGTGTGGTTATCCTCACGGAAAGTTCCTCCCATTCCAGACGTATCCGGAACCCCCTGTGCTCTAACTAACGAGAACACAGAAGACACACTATAAACATATGTGTGGTTATCCTCGCGGAAAGTTTCTCGCATTCCAACATTACTGGAACCCCCTGCGCTCTCTAACTGCGAGAACTCATAAGACACATAGTTTATCCTGATAATTAATTAATCCTTATATATAAATATATATACATAATCATGGTATCTTCCTGAACATATATATGTGAGTCGTCATGTAGGTTCCCTAATGGGCTGACCTATTCAGAATAAACCTGAAGCGTACCTGTGCCATGAATTATCAACATATATGTATATACACTATGTATAAATCCTGGTTATAGCCTTGTACCACTATCTAGGGTACATCCTATCCTGAACTAGTGTGTATATCCCAGTGTCACTCTGATGTGAACATCTGGGACACGCCCAGACGTACATATGAATGTACCTGCCTTGTTAAGGGTATCCTGAAACTAACCCTTAACTAACCTGAATTCCTATGGATATAAAACCCATCTCTCTTATGATACATATCCCTATCCTAGATTGATCCTTGAAGGTTCATGAGTGTCTCTACCCAAAGCATATCAAAGATCATTGGCATGGTACAGTTGTTTGTAATTAAAAAGTCATTCTGGGCAAGATCGCTCTACGACCCTGGACTTCGCTCTGCGATCCTGCGTCTGAACCTTCAGACTCTGAAGTAAGCTTCTGAACAGTGCTTCTGAGGTCAGAGTCTGAAGCCAGCTTCTGAAGCTTCGCAGAGCAAAGTCTAGGCGACGGTTTGGTGAAGATAGGCAATGGCAAAACGCTGCTATTTCGCAGAGCAAACCTCTTGGTCGCACTGCGACTATAGCAAAACTCAGGATTTTTTCTAAAAACATGTTTCAATCTTAAAAACCTTGGTACCCACTTGTCCAGTGAACTTTGAAAACATGCCAGAGACTCATTTGAACCATAAAAACTGAAATTCTGGCCAGGCAATACTAAAGAGAAATCAGGTTCTGAACCAAACAGGTTCTGAACAACACACAGGACACAATAATTTGCAAAACAGAGCACAAACACAAACACACACAAGCAGCAAATTAAAGTGCAGGAAAGTAAAAAGGCACAGAGGTTTGTTAACCCAGTTCGGAGTAAACACCTCCTACTCTGGGGGATACCAATCCAGGAAGGAATTCCACTATAGGAATTAATCCTTATGACTCAAGACACTGACTCCCAGTTCCCAGCCTAAGCAATTAACTTCCTCCTAGTCTTGAATTCTACCCAACACGGTGAGTATTAGAGACCACTAACTTCCTATTCAAGTAACAAACCTGTTACTGAAACCCTTAATCAAAAACACTCTGTTTTTCAGAAAACTTCAAAAACACAACTTCATTCGTACCTAGAGGCTTAGAATGAATTACAACTCAATAACAATCCTAAACCAACTCAAAGCATATGAGTGGCGTACAAAAATAAAGCAAAAGCTTAAAAACCACTAAGACTCAATTCTCTGATCTTAAACTCTAAATTCTTATCTTGAATAGCAGCAGCCCTCCTCCTTATATAGCCTTCAGTCTTGCAAAATAAAACTAATCTTCTGATTTGATTTGTTACTGAAATAAGATTGGTCCAATAATGTAACAAATAAAACTGTACTGAATCTTTTAAAGATTATAACAGGAAAATATGAATTTCATATCTTTGAACCAAATCTTCAATAAAATCTTCTTCAAATAAATCAGCATTCTAGAAGCAATACGCGTGAATAATTCCTTGATCAATCTTGCAAAGATTCATGCCAAAACAATTCTGAAAACCCAGCTTCTGATGAGGTCAACAAAAGTCAACGCTGGACTTCAGAACCTGAATCAGCTTCTGAAGTGCTACAGTGCTTCTGATGAGCATTCAGCTTCTGATGTAATTTTGAGCTTCTGAACAGCTTCAAAATGAAAGACTCCCAACTGAAGAAATGTTCTACATATGGAGATGCTTCTATTCAATACCTTGGTTTTGCCAAACAATGCAGCCAACACCAAAATACTCAACAATCTCCCCCTTTGGCAAATTTTTGGCTAAAACCATCCAAGTTCTTCAATCTCCCTTATAAACAACTCAGCAATGAAGAACTCCACAATGATCAATCATAACATAGTAATTAGCAGCGGATTCATTTATGACTATCATGAGAAACACAAACCAGCTTCAGTTCAAATCAGCTACTGAAGCACACATAACCTACTGATCAACTCCTGATCATCACAAACAAGGTATCAGAGCTACTCCAAGGTATCAGAGCTACTGATCAACTCCTGAACAACATAATACTCCCCCTGAAGCTAAACAAACTCCCCCTTACTACCAAAAGGTATCAGAGCACACTTCAGGAGCTGAGCACAAATCTTCTTCTTCTTCAGGACCACTACACTTCAGGATCACTACACATCAGGAATATAACAAACTTGTACTCCCCCTGAGACACATACTCCCCCTTAATAACATCTTGACAGCTCTTGTTATATTGGTTCTGAACTCTGAGCTTCACAAATAACTTCTGAACCTACACTGAAAACTGAACATCTGAAATTTGAACTTCTGAGCAGACAGCAACACTTTGCATAAGACTTTTGGTATCAGAGCCAACACATTACATAAGATTTTCTCCCCCTTTTTAGCCACAAAATTCTGACAAAACATAGTCTTCATATAGGGAATAAAATCAAAACAAGTAACACAGATCCTGGAAAAGCTATCAGATTCAGACACAGGATCACACTTAGCATAGGCACAACTGGCAGGTACTCTATCTTCCTCACATCCAGTT
This sequence comes from Medicago ruthenica, assembly GCA_018208015.1. Taxonomy (NCBI): domain Eukaryota; kingdom Viridiplantae; phylum Streptophyta; class Magnoliopsida; order Fabales; family Fabaceae; genus Medicago; species Medicago ruthenica. The sequence continues at coordinate 21,256,912 of CM031375.1, forward strand.
TGCAGTAATTGCTATAACTCTTCATGCAAACACACACCTAACTTGCTCCTTAAGGTTTCAAACTGCTTAGCATCCATGGCCTTTGTGAAAATGTCAGCAACTTGTTCTTCAGTAGCTACATGTTCCAGCTGAACAATCTTGTCCTCCACAAGGTTTCTGATAAAATGATGTCTGATGTCTATGTGTTTGGTTCTGCTGTGCTGAATTGGATTCTTAGAGATGTTGATGGCACTCAAATTGTCACAAAACAATGTCATAGTTCTTTGTTCAATGTTGTACTCCTCCAGCATCTGCTTCATCCACACCAATTGTGAGCCACTACTTCCAGCAGCAATATACTCAGCCTCAGCAGTTGACAATGACACACAGTTTTGTTTCTTGCTGAACCATGAAATTAAGTTATTTCCCAAAAAGAAACAACCTCCTGAGGTGCTCTTCCTGTCATCAGCACTTCCAGCCCAGTCAGCATCACAATATCCCATCAGTTCAGAACTTGAACTATGAGAATACATGATTCCATAGTCACTTGTGCTATTCACATACTTCAGGATCCTTTTAACTTGTGTCAGATGACTCATCTTAGGATCAGCTTGATATCTTGCACAAACTCTAACAGCATAAGTGATATCAGGTCTGCTTGCAGTTAAATACAATAAGCTCCCTATCATGCTTCTGTACTGACTTTGATCAACTGATACTCCATGTTCATCTTTGGTCAACTTCAGATGAGTAGCAGCTGGTGTCTTCTTATGAGCAGCTGATTCCATTCCAAACTTCTTTACTATGTTCTTGGCATATTTACTCTGAGAGATGAAGATTGTATCTTCCATTTGCTTGACTTGTAAACTAAGAAAGTAAGTCAGTTCACCAACTAAACTCATTTCAAATTCTGACTGCATCTGCTGAACAAACAACTTGACCATCTTCTGAGACATTCCTCCAAACACTATATCATCCACATAAATCTGAGCAATCATCAGACTCCCATTTTCATCTTTCACAAACAAAGTCTTATCAGAACCTCCTTTCATGTAACCTTGAGCCACAAGAAACTGAGTCAGCCTGTCATACCATGCTCTTGGTGCTTGCTTCAATCCATATAACGCCTTCTTTAACTTGTACACATGTTCTGGAAACTTAGGATCCACAAAACCCTTAGGCTGTTCAACATATACCTCTTCTTGCAAATATCCATTCAGAAATGCACTCTTCACATCCATCTGGAATAATTTGAACTTGAGAATGCAGGATACACCCAACAGTAATCTTATGGACTCTAGTCTGGCCACAGGTGCAAAGGTCTCATCAAAATCCAATCCCTCCACTTGAGTATAACCCTGAGCAACCAACCTAGCCTTGTTTCTGACTACAGTACCACTTTCATCTGTTTTATTCTTGAATATCCACTTAGTGCCAATCACATTCAACCCTTCAGGTCTTGGAACCAGATCCCACACTTCACTCCTTTTGAATTGATTCAACTCATCTTGCATTGCTTCAATCCAAAATTCATCAGTCAGGGCTTCTTTCACATTTTTGGGTTCAAACTTAGACACAAAACATGAATCAGTAGCAGCTAGTTCTGATCTCCTGGTTCTGACCCCTTGATCCAAACTCCCAATGATAAGCTCCTTAGGATGATCCTTCTGAATTCTAATAGATGGCCCTTTATTGGTAGAATCATGTTCTGGATGTACATCTGCTTCTTCAGACTCTGGATGAATTTCAGCTTCTGAAGTTTGTTCTTCTGATGGTTCAGACTCTGGAACAACTTCAGACTCACTTCTATCTTTCTCAGCAGTCAGATCATCAATTACCACATTAATGGACTCCATCACAACTTTAGTTCTTGAATTAAACACCCTATAAGCTCTGCTGTTTACTGAATATCCCAAAAATATACCCTCATCAGACTTAGGATCCAGTTTTCTCCTATTTTCTCTGTCAGCCAAAATGTAACATTTACTGCCAAACACATGAAAATATTTGACTGTAGGCTTCCTTCCTTTCCATAGTTCATATAATGTAGATGCTGTTCCTTTCTTCAGAGTGACTCTATTATGGATATAGCATGCAGTGTTCATTGCTTCAGCCCAGAACATATATGGAAGTTTCTTAGCATGCAACATCACTCTTGCACATTCTGCCAAAGTCCTATTCTTCCTCTCAACTACACCATTTTGCTGAGGTGTGATAGGTGCAGAAAACTCATGTTTTATACCTTCAGAAGCACAGAATTCTGAAAAGCTCTTGTTTTCAAATTCTTTGCCATGATCACTTCTGATTCTGATAATCCCACTATCCTTCTCTCTTTGTAGTTGGATGCACATCTCTTTGAAAACTTCAAAAGTGTCAGACTTTTCTCTAACAAAGCTGACCCATGTATATCTTGAGTAGTCATCTACCATTACAAAAGCATATCTTTTTCCTCCAATACTTTCTACTTGCATAGGCCCCATTAAATCCATATGAACAAGTTCTAGTACTTTGGTAGTTACCTGGTGAACTAATCTGGGATGAGACTTTCTTGTTTGTTTACCAATCTGACAATCACCACAAACACTGTCCTCATTGATCTTCAGATTAGGCACACCTCTGATAGCTTCAGTACTTAGGATTTTCTTCATGCCTTTCAGATTCAGATGTCCCAATTTCTGGTGCCAGAGTTTGACTTCCTCTTCTGAGCTCATAAGACAAGAAGTCAGACTTCTTTCTCCTTCAGAAACCCACAAATAACAGTTGTCTTTGGATCTGCAGCCCCTCATCTGAACTTTATCTTCCTGATCAGTAACAATACACTCCTGCTTATTGAAATTCACTTTTAAATCCTGATCACATAGCTGGCTAATACTGATCAGATTAGAGGTTAATCCTTCCACCAGTAGCACATCATTAAGTCTGGGCAAACCTTCTCTGATCAAATCTCCAATACCCAGAATCTGACCTTTTACACCATCTCCAAATGTAACATAACTTCTGGAGTATGATCTGATATTGCTCAGCAGCTTCTTCACACCAGTCATGTGCCTTGAACACCCACTATCAAAATACCAGTCTTCTTTTGAAGTAGCTCTCAATGAGGTATGAGCAATCAGGCCTACATTCTGAACTTTGGGCTTCCACACCTTCTGAACATTGTGACTGATAGTAGCTGGTTCAACTCTTCTATACTGAAAATGTTCAGGATACCCATACAGTTTGAAGCAGAATGGTTTGATATGCCCTCTCTTTCCACAATGATGACAGACCCATGGATGATTCCTCCTTCTTTTGTTTCTGAAAGATTTCTGGGGTTGCTGCTGAGGTAGCATGTGAACATGCTTCTGACCTTGCATCTGAGGTCTCTTCTGAGCTTGCTTTTGAGGTCTCATCTGAATATGCTCCTGACCTTGCATCTGGGCTTGCTTCTGAGGTCTCTTCTTTGATGTTCCAGCCATAGAATCATGAGTTTGAGTAGCAGGAACAAAACTCATCTGTTTAGGAATCTGAGTCTGATCAACAAAACCTAAACCAGTTTTTCCTTGTTGCTGATTTCCCAGAATGTCCTCCAACTTATCAGTAGCAGAGTTCAACATCTTCACTTGCTTCTTCATTTGATCAAGTTGGGAGTTCAGTTGATTCACTTCTTCTTTCAAATCTGAATTCTGCACTAACAGTACACCTTTTTCAGCCTCCAGTTGTAGAATAGTCTCCTTCTGATCCAAAACTTGTTTGCAAACCTCAGCACTTCTGGTATACAGCTTCTTGTAGTTATCAGCCAGTTCATCATATGAGGTTTTAGCAGCTTCAGACACAGATGAGGCTTCAGACTCTGAGTCAGACTCTGAAAAAGTCTCAGCTTCCTTCTTCAAGATAGCTCCTGACCTCACAACTAGACTAGTATCACACATATCAGATACACTAACATCATCATCTTCAGAACCATCATCAGACCATGCAACAGCTAGGCTCTTCTTCTGTTTCTTCAGGAAAGTAGGACATTCAGATTTGATATGTCCAAAACCCTCACACTCATAACACTGCACTTGATTACTTTTCTCCTCAGACTTGGTCTTTTTCTCATCAGTTTGTTGCTTCTTGTTATTGAATCTGAAGTTCTGACCTTTGGCTTTGGCCTTTCTGTTAACATTCTTCAGAATCTTGTTGAATTGTTTTCCCAGCAACACAAGAGCTTCTGATAAGTCATTATCCTCCTCATCAGACTCATGTTGATCATCAGCTCCTGAATTAACTGCAAATGCTATTCCTTTCCCTTTCTTATCAGGCTGTTTGCAGAATGCAGTCTCAAAATTAAGCAAAGACCCAATCAGCTCCTCAAGCTTCATAGTAGTGATATCATGAGCCTCTTCAATAGCTGTAACCTTCATGTCAAACCTTATGGGCAGGGACCTGAGGATTTTTCTGACTAACTTCTCATCAGACATCTTTTCACCAAGAGAGTCAAATGAATTTGCCATATCCAGCACATTCATGTAAAAATCCTGAATGGATTCATCTTCCTTCATCTTCAGGTTCTCAAATTTGGTGGTCAGCAGCTGCAATCTGAACATCTTCACCTTAGAAATTCCTTCATGAGTTGTCTTTAAGATTTCCCAGGCATCCTTTGCAACAGTGCATTGTTTGATAAGTCTGAACATGTTCTGATCAACACCATTAAAGATAGCATTCAAAGCTTTTGAATTTCCCAGTGACAGATCATCTTCAGCTTTGGTCCATTCCTCCTCAGGCTTCAGAACCTCAGTCTTGTTACCATCTTTGTCTGTATACACAGGATGATCCCAGCCTTTTAACACAGCTTTCCAAGTCCTACTGTCAATAGACTTTAGAAAAGCACACATCCTTGACTTCCAATATTCATAGTTTGTGCCATCTAGTAGGGGTGGTCTATTGACATAGCCTCCTTCTCTATCCATGCTTGCCAGAAATAAACTCCTCTGGATCTCACCCAAATTACAGGCAGGGTGCCTGCTCTGATACCAATTGAAATTCTGGCCAGGCAATACTAAAGAGAAATCAGGTTCTGAACCAAACAGGTTCTGAACAACACACAAGACACAATAATTTGCAAAACAGAGCACAAACACAAACACACACAAGCAGCAAATTAAAGTGCAGGAAAGTAAAAAGGCACAGAGGTTTGTTAACCCAGTTCGGAGTAAACACCTCCTACTCTGGGGGATACCAATCCAGGAAGGAATTCCACTATAGGAATTAATCCTTATGACTCAAGACACTGACTCCCAGTTCCCAGCCTAAGCAATTAACTTCCTCCTAGTCTTGAATTCTACCCAACACGTTGAGTATTAGAGACCACTAACTTCCTATTCAAGTAACAAACCTGTTACTGAAACCCTTAATCAAAAACACTCTGTTTTTCAGAAAACTTCAAAAACACAACTTCATTCGTACCTAGAGGCTTAGAATGAATTACAACTCAATAACAATCCTAAACCAACTTAAAGCATATGAGTGGCGTACAAAAATAAAGCAAAAGCTTAAAAACCACTAAGACTCAATTCTCTGATCTTAAACTCTAAATTCTTATCTTGAATAGCAGCAGCCCTCCTCCTTATATAGCCTTCAGTCTTGCAAAATAAAACTAATCTTCTGATTTGATTTGTTACTGAAATAAGATTGGTCCAATAATGTAACAAATAAAACTGTACTGAATCTTTTAAAGATTATAACAGGAAAATATGAATTTCATATCTTTGAACCAAATCTTCAATAAAATCTTCTTCAAATAAATCAGCATTCTAGAAGCAATACGCGTGAATAATTCCTTGATCAATCTTGCAAAGATTCATGCCAAAACAATTCTGAAAACCCAGCTTCTGATGAGGTCAACAAAAGTCAACGCTGGACTTCAGAACCTGAATCAGCTTCTGAAGTGCTACAGTGCTTCTGATGAGCATTCAGCTTCTGATGTAATTTTGAGCTTCTGAACAGCTTCAAAATGAAAGACTCCCAACTGAAGAAATGTTCTACATATGGAGATGCTTCTATTCAATACCTTGGTTTTGCCAAACAATGCAGCCAACACCAAAATACTCAACAAAAACATACTGTAATCACAGATTAACCAGGAATCAAGCATAGTATCAAAAATAGGGAAAACTATTCTTTTTCCTAAACCTTAGCAATTTGTTATGAATCTCACACAAAACAACCCACAAGGGATAATTGCTACTCTAAGGAACTCACTTAGAATCGTGTTGGTCTTGACAGGCTTTCTTTACCAAAATCTCAGCTTGGTCTTACTTTTCCTCAAGCTTTTCTTTACTTCAAACTTTCTCAAAACTTGCTTGCTTGCTGTCAATTCAAGGATTCAGAGAAGATAACTGGCTGATCAAAGCTGGTGCTGCTGCTGATCGAATTCTAGAGAGGGAGAGAATAATCCGTTTTAGTGAGAGAAGGAAAATGAGATAATTATGAAAATAATCAAGTTTATCCCCTTTTTATCACCCTTCCTCTCAAAATTACCATATTGTCCCTACTCACTCATAATTCCTCTGTTACTGATTAAAGTTGCGTTTAAGCGGGATGTTACAACGAGCAATTGCACTCCATTCAGCATCTCCCTGATGCACTTCATCACAAACCTTTTGCTTACCTGCATACCTGCATCAGAAGGATTGGGATGAGACATAATGTCTCAGTGAGCTCCACCCAACCTACTGTTGGCAACCTCGGGGAAACCTAGGGTTGCCATGCACTAACTGTTGGCAATCTCGGGGAAACCTATGATCACCAAGCATTAAAATCTTCCCATATAGGGTTTATACTTGTTTGTGCCTGCTATACTGTGTAGTCATGATAACTAGACTACAAACTGCTAACTTAGTGATCGAGGGGAAACCTAGGATCACTGCCTGATAACTAGTACCTGCCTGATAACATTAAAGTGTTTTCCTGATATTAACTGTTAGATGTTAGCGTGTAACAAACATTATTATCTGAGTTGATTTTATGGAATGTCTCCGAGTGGAGTACCCCGAAGCACATTCCCCTGATAACCGGTGAAAATTCCTATCTGAGGCTAGTCACCGGACTCCTCTTGCCTGGGTGTGTGGTTATCCTCGCAGAAAGTTCCTGCTCGTTCCAGCTATATCTGGAACCCTTTGTGGTCTCTACCTGATGAGACCACATAAGATACACAATTAAACCTGACAATTAATTATTATTTATTTCTTGATATTTATCCTGAACTGTTACGTGTACCCTCAGTGTCACTCAGACGTGAACATCTGAGGCACGTGCTAATGTGCATATAAATGTACCTGAAACTGGGGAAAACCTGGTACCACTGCCTAAGGTACACTATAACCTGCCTGGTTAAGGGTATCCTGAAAACTAACCCTTAACTAACCTGGAATCATGTGGATAAATTACCCCTCACTCTTTATGATACATATGCATTTCCTAGATTAATCCTTGAAGGCTCAAAAGCATCTATATTCTAAAGCATTTCAAAGATCAATGGCATGGCACAACTATTAGTTAAGAAAAAGGCATCCTGGGTCTGAGTCTGAGACTGAAGATTCTGAGTCTGAAGTTTCAAAGTCTGAAGTTTCAGCCTAAGGTTCTGCGTCTGAGGTTTCAAAGTCTGAGGTTCTGAGTCCGAGGTTTCAGGTTCTGAGTCTGAGGTTCCAGAGTCTGAGGTTCTGAGTCTGAGGTTTCAGAGTCTGAGGTTCTGAGTCTGAGGTTTCAAAGTTTGAGTTTCTGAGTCTGAGGTTTCAGAGTCTGAGGTTCCTGATCGCTCTACGATCGTAGCAGAACTCAGAGTTCAGAAATCGTGTTTTAACTTCAAAATCTGGGTACCCAATTGCTCAGTGATCTTTAAAACATGCCAGGAACTCAATTTAAACTGTAAAAACATACTGGAATAAAGGATTAAATAGGAATTACTCACATGTATCAAAAAGGGGAAAAACTATCCTTTTTCCTAAATCTTAGGAATTAAGTTGTGATTCTCACACAAATATAACCCAAAAGGATTAAGCTACTCTAAGGAACTCACCTAATACTGGCTGATCTTGCCAAGCTTCCTTCTACCAAAACCCTAGCTTTGGGATTCCTCCTCTTGTCTTGGTTTCCTTAGTTCCTCTTGCTTCAATCTTTCCCAAAAGCTTGCTTGCTGGCAATACAAGGAATTAGGGAAGAAAATTGATGAAAAGACACATTTGCCCTCCCTTGACTTGTAACCCCTAAAAACTCCTATGTAATCTCTATTTCTCAGTTAATTTGCAATGCGTCTGCTAAAGTATCGTGCAGGATGTTACAACAACTCTCTATTTGTCTGTCTTTTTGGTGTATTCTGATAGTTTTGATCCGACCAGGTGTTGCTTGATAGAGGTTAGGGAAGTATTATATTTGTTTCAGTGAAGAATTGAAGATTTGTGTTAGGACTATGTGTTCATCTTATCATATAAGAGAATTAATAATCAGTATTATTTGAACAATAATATTAAATAGATTGAACTATAACTGGAAATTCTATCAAATTAGGATGTAGATTGCCACAAATAGAACGAAAAGGTGATTCAGGGGATCCTAATCTCTTTCACCATTCTTTCACACCCAACCCCCCATTACTTGTTGTTAATTATCTAGTTTAATTGCCGAGTTGAAACGCCAATATATCCATGTGGTGACGATTTACTTATCACTTCATTATTGTGCAATTTGGTGTACTTGCCGAATTCGTCATCAAATTTGTGCGTTCCTACGCAATTTATTTCTCCTTGATAGAAGATATTTGAAACATACGGAAAATAGTTACACATAATCTTAAAAAAGGTCTTGTACATTTATTTTATTGGACAAACATTTTAATTTAAAATTTATCAAGAAAACATCTATACTATATATAAAGAAAATACATGAGTATTGAAATTCTGGCCAGGCAATAAGAGACTAACAGGTTCTGAACCAACAGGTTATGAACAAGACTAAGCACAATATAAAAGCAAATAACCAGCAGAAAATAAAAATGCAGGAAAGCTAAAGAGGCACAAGGTTTGTTAACCCAGTTCGGAGTAAACACCTCCTACTCAGGGGGATACCAATCCAGGAAGGAATTCCACTATAGGAATTAATCCTTATGACTCAAGACACTGACTCCCAGTTCCCAGCCTAAGCAATTAACTTCCTCCTAGTCTTGAATTCTACCCAACACGTTGAGTATTAGAGACCACTAACTTCCTATTCAAGTAACAAACCTGTTACTGAATCCCTTAACAAAAACTACTCTGTTTTGAAGAACAACTTCAATACATCTGACTTCACTCGTACCTACATGCTTAGACTGATTACAACTCAATCAAAACACCTAAACCAACTCAAAAGAGTGGTGCACAAATAAAGCTAAAAGCTTAAAAACTCTAAGACTCTTTTCTCTGAATTTCTCTCTCTAATTCGTGTCTTGAACAATGGCAGCAACTTCCTTTTATAATTTTCAGCAAGCAACATTAATCTGAAACAAATCTTCTGAATTGATATGATTCTGAATAATGAATGACTTGAAAAGGAAACAAATAAGCCAAGATACCAGGAAAAATATCTTCATAAGATTGTAACAGAAAAATACGAGTTTTCATAAAACTGAACCAAATCTTCAATAAGATCTTCTCCAAAACAAACAACATTCTAGAAGCAATATGTGAAGATAATTCCTTGTTAAATCTCGCCAAGATTCGCGCAAGAATAACTTGAAAATAACCAACTTCTGATGAAGTCAACAAAAGTCAACGCTTATGCTTCAGACTCAGGATTTCAGCTTCTGAAGTGCTACAGTGCTTCTGAAGCAACTTTCAGCTTCTGATGGTGATTTCAGCTTCTGAACAGCTTCAAATGAAAAAACTTGCAACTGAAGAATTGTTCTAAACATGGAGATGCTACTATTCAACACATTGGATTTGCCAAAACATGCAGCCAACACCAAAATACTCAACAAGTATGAGCTGTCTTTTTTCCTTTCCAATTTTATTCTTTATTTAAAGTATTTTATTTACTATTTTATCCTTTTTATAACAATATTTAAAATATTAATTAAAAAAATAGATAAATCTCATTATAATAATCCACTATGATAGGAACAATATTATCTTAAAAATGTATAAAGGAAATAGGAAATTTTAGGTTGAATTTTTCATTATTACAATTAATGTAATTTTTGTTATAAATAATTTTAATTAATGTAATTTTTATACTTTTTCCCATTCACAACTATTACTTGTAAGATTACTTTTTTTTTAAATTCAAGTTTTTGATTGATTTGACGATTATAATTTAATATTAGCAAAAAACATATTTTTCTCAAGAATAAGAATTTAGTCTTGTTAACTTCATGTTCTGATTTCAAACTCTCTATGGACGGTTGTAAAATTATCATCACTATTACTCTCTAAAACGGCCTAAGATCTAATTAATTTGCAGATTGAAACCACATACATGAATCAAACATAATAAGATATTTATATATATTTACTAAAGTGACTTCTATCAAAGGCAAACAATAATAGAGGATATATAAGAAACCATAATTTATTAGCCAATCTTATTCATACAACTATTGCATATGATTTGAACTTCTCTCAAATATGAAATGATTAGTTTGATAATAATAATAGTAGACGAGTTCAAAGCTTCAAGGCTTTGTATCACTGGTTGAAGGGATGCAACATGGAGGCCTAGGACATGGTATTGGGCATACTCCAATATTAGGTGGTAGGACATCTACATTGCCAGCGAGAGCACCTGCAATAGAAACAATTAACATAACAACCATCAAGAACATCTTCAAAAGAGTTTCCATTGTAACAAAGCTTAGCTTGCAAAGAAAAGTAAAGTGGATATATAAACTTTGAGTGATGTTCAAACAATGTGCAAACCTTATTTATTTATAGGCAAAGAGATAGTCCTATAAATCATCATGATATATATTTTAAGACTTTAATAATATAGAAATATTTAATTGCTTTAATAAAATTAAGATTTTTTTTTGTATTTGTTGACTAATTTAATTATTTGTTGACTAACTTATAATACTTTATTATTTTACTAAGCTATAATTGTTTACGATATTTATTAAGATTTATTTTTTATTTTTTATTTTCTTTACTCCAAGAATAATATTTTAGTCTTTATTAATTTTATTACATTTTTCTTAAGGAATTAATTTTATTACATGATTATCTACGCCTATGATTATAGTATTACAAGTATTCAATTTTTATTTAAAAATATTAATAATTTGTCGTTAATAGGATGATGAACATTGTATTTGTAAAATGCAAAAAAAAAAAAAAAATTGGTAAAAAATGTAAAATGAAATCTATGAAATAATAAAAATAAATTATTTGACATGATTAATTCATCCTTAAAAAAAACACGATTAGTTCATAATGCTTGACCAAAGAATTTGTGAATAACTTTAAAAATAATTGAGGAATAAATAAATTAGTATTAATTAAAGTGTCTCTGATGGTTGTTTTAAACAAGTTTCTAAGGGAATTTTAAATTCTTCCTTGAGTTTATAATGTCGTATTTTTTCTAAAGTACAAATAAAACACATTTTCAAATTAAAATAATGTACAAGAGGTGTCATCTAAGTGATAAGAGCTTAATTTTGTGGCCTCAAAATGATTGTTAATATCACCGTTATTTATGAGTTAAAACTAATGTAAATTATATTAGTTAGATTCGAAATACATATATATTATTTAATTACATTTGATTATATATGATAAATTATAAATTCTTTAATATAAAATTTGCCTTAGTAAAGATTATAAAATATTATTACATAAATATTATTAAGGGTTAAATAATTGGTCCCTAAAAATATATAAAAAAAGTTGCATGTTTGTGTCCCTATAAAATCCTCTAACACTCAAATTTCAGTCCTTGTTAAATTCAAATGTACTTCATTATATTTAAACTTATAAATTTTTTAAACAAGTTCCTCAAAAAAATTTGCTCGAAATTAGATTTTTAGATCCATATTTTCATTACTTTTATCTTTAATTATTTTAGTTTAAACAAATTCATATTTAATTTATTTCATTCAAAAAATTCCAATTTTATTAAAAAAATAACTTTTTATACTGTTCTAAACATGTTTGCAAGAATTAATTTAACAGTTTAAGAATAATTAAAATTTTAACTTAGGATATACTAAAATTGGGCGTTGAAAAAACTTGTAGGGACGCAAATGATACCTCCTCGTCATGTCATTTATTTGGGTCCTTTTGCTACTTTATTCTAGGTTTTAGAGGGTAAGTCACTCATGATTTTTGGAAAACATATGTCATGTATTAAAAAGAGCCTTTGTAAATTTCCCTAACCAGACAACTCTCTATATGTCTGTCTTTTTGGTGTATTCTGATAGTTTGATCCGACCAGGTGTTGCTTGATAGAGGTTAGGAAAGTATTATATTTGTTTCAGTGAAGAATTTAAGATTTGTATTGGGACTATGTGTTCATCTTATCATATAAGAGAATTAATAATCAGTATTATTTGAACAATAATATTAAATAGATTGAACTATAACTTGAACTTCTATCAAATTAGGATGTAGACAATTTTCAAATAATTATTCAAGAATTTTGACGAGGGGGCGATTGAATTATGCTCTGGCGATTTTTATGAGATTTGTTACTGTAACATCCCAAATAAATTATTAGCGAGTACTAATAATTAAAAAAGATATTGGAATAGTAGAGAAAATAATTTTATGACTAAGGTGTATTTTCTAGCGGGACCTAGAAGATATTTGTGGGAACCAAATGAGATATTTTGTTTCTATGTCTATCCATTAGTAGTATAAGAGATAATCAGTAAATAGAAAACCACAATTTCTCTTCTTCCTTCCCTGTACAAACCGAAAACCCTCCCTTAAAAGATAGGTCTTATTTCTCCATTTTAACAAACATGAGAATTGCATGCAATGATCTATAATCAACCCAAATTGCTAAAGTGAGAAAAGAACTTCTTCCCCTCTTCAAATCTCTCTCTGTCATCGAACCCCAACCCTATGCCTAACCCAAATTCCATTCCTTTACATTCATTGTATTGAAGCTTACAAGTATCAATTGGAACTTAAATTCATCACCTTGTAGTGCTAGAGAACTAAGGTATGGATGGAATTTCATTTACTTTCCTTTCCTTTTTCCTCCAGCTGAACCCTGATCTTCAATTTCTTTAATTTCTGGTTGCAAGTGTAATTAACTTCACTATTTGAAGCTTTTGAGTGTTGGGAACTAAGGTAAGAAGAAATAAAGTTCATCTCTTCCCTTCAATTTCTGTCATCACCGAAAATCAAACCCTAAGCCCCAAATCCAATCATTTTAATTGTTATATTGCTTTGCTAATTTCAGAACCCATTCTCACTCTTGAGACTTGTATTCATCAATGTTTGCCCTGGGTTGGAATATTTCAAGTATTGGAGGTAAGTTAAGAAATTTTAGTATGCACCTACTGCTAGTGTTTCCGCCATAATTTCCACCCTGTAACTTGGATTTAAATGATTGTTGATGTTCTGGATAGCTAATGAAATTATCTTCGTTTGGGCGCAAATTTCGTAGAAATTGGAGTTAAATTGAGGTCTGTATGAATTTTTGAAGTGGAAGGTTTAGCACAGGATTTTTCAGAATTCGTGTGTGGGCAGGGCTGCACTAAATCAGTAAGTGCTCTCTCCTCACAACTCCAATTGAGTTGATTCTTTTTGGAATGGATTACTAACGAAATTCCGGTCGTTTTAGTACTTGTTTCATGAATTTTAGCCAATAAATGAGCTTTGTGGACATGTTTGAAGTTAGGGTACTGTTGATGCAATTATGCAGAAAAATGGTCATGGGTTTTGGAAGCTTAAGCATAGCTCAAGGAATTTAGAAGTTATTACAACCAAGATAACAAGGTGGGTTTCTTTAAGTAGTCTCGGCAACCATAAGTCCGATGAATAGGATTTTATTTCTATTTATTGATTTTAGAGTTAGAAATTATATGAATTGATTGTGTTGGAATTAATGAGTAATTAATATTTCCCCAGAACTCATGTTGTGTTAATGCGTATTTGACAATTAGATTCCCTTAAATCATGAATTAGGGCTTGGGCTAGATAACACTTTCTTAAATTGTCTTTAGAAAAATCATCGTCTCTTAGTATTATCCAAGTAGCTAGACTTATTAGTTGAGCTAGTTGGAAGATAGTAGTGAGATTGTGGACTTTTTAACTCATTTTGTGTAAAGCTCGATTAGCCCTAGTACATGTGAATATGGCTTCCGATTGTTAAATATGCATTAATACCGTTCCAACAATAGATATTAAATTAGTAAGATTAAGCCGTGGTCTTCGATGTTCACGCCAGTGGGACACGAATGGTTCACGTAGTGTATAGACTAAAGATTATTACATTTAAGTCGTGACTTTCATCGTTCACGCCAGTGGGACATGAAATGTTCACGCATCAGTTTACAGATTATTTGTTCGCGTCTTCCGTCGTTCACGCCAGTGGGACACGGGAGGTATACGCATCAGTTAAGACTATTATTATTAAGTCGTGTCTTCTGTTGTTCACGCCAGTGGGACGCAGGAGGTTCACGCCAGTGGGACGTGTTATTCCGCAAGGATAACCGCACGACGACAAGAGGAGTCCGGTGTTAGCCTGATATGATAGGAATTTTCACCGGTTATCAGGGGAATGTGCTTCGGGGTTACTCCACCCGGGGGCATTCCGTAAAATGAACCCAGATAATAATGTTTGTTCAACGCTAACAGCTAACATAAGACATTTATCAGTTATTATTTTATTATGTTATCAGACAGAGAATAGTTATCAGACAAGTATCAGATAACCAGATATCAGGCGGTGATCCTAGATTCCCCTCGATCACCCAGTTATCAGGATATAGTCTAGATCTCAGGACTATTTAGTATCAGACTCAGATAGTGATCCTAGGTTTCCCCTTGATCACTAGTTTAGAAGGATGTAGTCCAGTTTATGACTACATAGTTTAACAGGATCAGTCAGATAGCCCCACTATGGGTAAGGTTAAGACTTGGCGATCATAGGTATCCCCAAGATTGCCGAGGTAGGCACGGCGACCCTAGGTTCCCCGAGGTTGCCAACAGTAGGTAGGGTAGGAGCTCACTGAGACATTATGTCTCATCCCTATCCTTCTGGTGCAGGTTTGCAGGTAAGCTAGTGATGTTCATGAAGATTTTCACCAGGAAGACGCTGGATGGAGTGCAGTTGCTCGTCGCGGAGAAGCTCAGAAGGTTATCAGGATACGTTTATGTATTTATAGATGATGTTTGGATAAATGTACTAACGAGACAACTTGTACTCATTCAGATGTATTTATTATTATTATTGAAAATTTTAATGTTCCCAGTATCAGATTAATACACATGCTAAATATTCTAGATAATTTAGTATGGGTGTTACAGTTACTGTGCATGACCTTACCTATTCTCAAAGAAACCTTAATTTCCACCGTTAACCACCACCATTTCCTCAGCCACAAACATCATCATCCCATGGCCATGCCTTTTATCAGACAGAAAATTCAGTCTGATAAAAGATACATGTGCATAATAATGTCATTACAACGAATATTATTACACAAATTGTCTGATCATAATACTACAAAACATAATATCCGGAAAGACAACATATATGAGGCTAACACCGGACTCCTCTTATCGCCGTGCAGGACTTAAATAGAAACAACGCATGTCCACTACTAACGGGGAACCTCGACTCCACTACTAACAGGGAGCCTGAGAGTCACGACTTACTTATCTTATTGCCGTGTAGGACTTACATCTAAAGAACGCCTAACCACTACTAACGGGGGTACCTTAACTCAACTACTAACGGGGAGTCATAGAGTCATGACTTACTTTTAAGTAGTTTTTCACTTATACGTGGCTTTTGACGTTCCAACTAGCGGGAACTACAAGATGCATGTCTCAGAGTCTGTAACACCCATACTAAATTTATCTAGAATATTTAGCATGCGTATTAAATCTGATACTGGATACATTAAAATTTTAAATATTAATAATATACAACTGAATGAATACAAGCTTGCTCGTTTATACACCTAGCAAAGTCCCACTAATGTACGTATATAAATACAAATACTAATGAAAATCCTGGACTGGTACAAGACGAGCTTGTAACACCCCAATTTTATATTTTAAGTAATTCAATAAATTTTAATAGGTGTGGCGTGGTGAATATATTATTAATGCTGTTTTATTTGAATGTGATGTAAATGTTGAGAGAGTTGAATTATATTGGTGAATTAATTTATGATACCAGAATTTAAAATAATATAGAAAGAGAATTGAAAAACAAGTAGAAAAGAGTAGGAGGTGTAGAAAATAGGTTTTTAATAAGTGGGGGAGGGGAAAAGCAAAAGAATAGTGAATAGAAGAGGAAAGTTATATGAAGAGTGGCTAGACCAAATATAAATAAGGGTTTTGGGAAATTAGAACTCAGTTTTGCTGACGTAGAAACAGAGAAAAGAGCAGCCGTCAGAGAAAGGAAGACCTAGCTACAACGAATCAAGCGAAACCAGAGATTTCAGAGGAATCGAGGTAAGGGGAAAGAATCTTTGCACTTTTAGGGTATCTTAATATATGATGGGGATGTTTAATTCTTAAGATGATGTTTCTGTTATGATGTGAGATTGTGATGAGAGATTGATGATGAACGAAGGTAAAGACGAGGTTGAATTATTTAAAATTAAGAGAAACTAGTTTACGGTTTACGAATAGAGGATTGACCATGAAGAGAGTGTGTGAATCAGTAGGTTAATGGAAAATTAGTGTTTCAATGATAGGGTAACCTTAGGGTGATGTTTAGGGACGAATTGGGTGAGTTGGGGGGGTCGAAATCGGAGCCAGGGAAGCTCCCATGGTGGAAAATTACAAAATCTGCGTTCTGATGCTGACAGTAATCGTGACGCGGATTTTGGCACAACTTTTGACCATTTTCAGTTCCGAATTGAGCTTAGGTGTCTTCATGAAAGTTGTATATATGGATGTTAGCTTTCATGTGGCTTTAGAGTGACCTCATTTAGACATCCCACAACTCGATTTATGGTCATACTTACTACACTGGGTCGGCACGGTCGTGCACTCTGCCCAGGTTTAGGAAACGAAAACATTTCCACCCCTCTCTGTCCCGAATTGGACTTAGGTCCCTTCATGAAAGTTTTAGATATAGATGTCAGATTTCATTTCCCTTTGGTTTGAATCCATTTAGATCTCTAGAACCTGAGTTATGAATAAAATATTGTACCTGGGTCATGCTTGTGTATGAATAGTAAGTCTACGAAAGTTGATATAGCGTGAAAAGTAAGTGTATACTAGGGTTCCGAACCTATAAACATAAATGAAGGGAGTCTAGTCTGGTGTCTTAAGGGTAGTTCCCCAACCCCTTAACGAAATTAATTACATGGAAGAACTTTAGGGTGTTAGAGACAAATCTAAGAAGAAATAAAGAGAGAGGAGTAGGATAGTGAATGGTGAGAATGAAGGACGCTTAGATAATGAAAGCGCTAATGACGTTGACTACTGAATATATAAATATGATGAAGTTGGTGAAGCATACTCGTAATGATGATGTTGATTATATAAATGATGTGAGTGACGATGTATATTCATGATGACAACGTTTTCTTATGCTGATGACGTGGAATATCGACGATATGTTTTGTCCCGGTGTTGTGAAAAATAGGAAGAGTTTGCATCTATGACTGTAAGCTGTTGTTGATGTGTTGACATTTAATACTTGATGAGTCTTGAGCCTAAAAAGGTGAAGTAGTTTAAGCAGTAGAAGGAGAAGTGTGAGGGATGTAGATGAGTAGTTCACGGCGGAGTGATAACGACAGGATTAATCCATTGGGGTATTTTTAAAAGGTCTAATATGGTAAGCTGATTAAGAGAGTATAAAATATGAAGAGATAAAGAAGTGAAAAGAGACGATGATAAGAAGGGATATAACGTAGGTGCCTTCCGAGTAAGTGATGAAGTTAAATATAATCTTCTTAAACAAATAATGAGCTTAGGAATATTGTTAAGTTGAAGAGTAAAAGAGTCAAGGTAATTAAGGAACTTAAGATGAATGTTAGGTAGGAACATATAAGGTGTGTATTGAGTAGTGAAAGATAATAGGAATGAGGATAGCGGTGAATAAGACGGGAATTGATTAGAAGAGAGCGAGATGAATAGGAAAGAAGATAAGAGGTAATAGTCATAATGTTTGACGATAATAATGACCGGTATCGAGAGAATAAAACCTTAAATTATAATGAAGTTTTAGTGAGGAAAGTTGCTGACGTAGAAAGTATCGATAAGGTGAGATAATAACTTTGAATTAGAATGAAGTTAAGATTAGGGGAATGGTCGAGGTTATAGATGACGACAAATGTGAGACGGGGATTAAGGTATAAAGTCGTAATAATGAGAGGGATAAGTAGGAAAGAGTTATTGACGATGGTGAGGTGAAACCTAGTTGTATAGAGAGGAGACGTTATATGTAATGTTAATGGAGAAGTAAACATCTTAAAACTAAGAAGGAGGAATAGGGTGTGCTATCAGGATAAAATATCTAGAGAGCCTAGAATAGACGAGAGAATAGAGCATGTCCGTAAGATGAATAATAAAATAAAATAGAGGGTTGTTGACGTAGAAACGAGTCGTGCTTAAGGGTTGGATTGATGAGGAGATAATGTAGAGATATAGACGGTAATAGAGAGTAATGATGAGGAATCATATGACTATGACAAAGAGTGATGACGATTGATATTATATACAAGTGTATAAATAAATATGATGAGAAATGATGATACTTGCGTTTATGATGATGAGAGTGATGATGTTTATATTATAATGATGATGAGAATGATGATGTGACGATGAGAATGATGATGTATATATTATAATGATGATGAGAATGACGATGTCTATATTATTTTGATGATAGAATGATGATGTTTATTTATGAAGACGATGAGAATGATGACGGTGTGTTTTGCATTGATGTTGTGCATATTAGGGAGAGTCTTGCATTTATGAATGTGAATTCATGATGACGTGATGATGTGTAATACCTGATGAGTCTGTCACCATGCATGCATATAGAGTCGTGTCTAGGAATTATGAAGATGAAATGACGATGAAAGTCCAGTAACATATCTCTGGCAATTTATGACGACGAAAGTCCAGTAACATATCTCTGGCAAATTATGACGACGATAGGTGTGGTACCACATTCATATAGGTCTTAGGGTGAGTCCATATGCATTTAAATGATGATACTTATACTTGGTGTTTTTAAGTGTGAATTGAATGAGATGATGATATGTATGATTAGTTGAGAAGAATATAATAAATGTCGATGATCATATGACGACAGAATATTGTTATTGTTGTATTATAATGTTGTGCGTGCTTTTCCCTAATATTATGTTACGGCAGGATTTCTCACCCCTTTGTTGTTGTGTTGTTTTCTTTGTGGTGATTGTACTCCCGGGTACAGACACTCAGGTTGAGGAAGTTTAGCTGTGGGACGACTTAGAAGGTGGAGATGGAATACGTCTTCCGTCTAGTTTTCATTTTATTTAGTAATCTATTAAGCATGTAGTCGCTACGAGCTCTGATTCTTGTAACACCAGGGTTGGGGTTGACGTTGAAATTAATTTGTTTTTAAGTCGAGAACTTGGAAATATTGTTATTTCTATTTATGATGTTGAATAACAAGGATAATCAATATTAATGAATCAATGAAATGTTTTCTGCTGTTGAAATTATATTTAAAGAAAGTGTTTATGTTATATGTGATATATTGACGAGTTTTGTAACATCCTCTTTATTAAATATATAATTATTATTTAATTATCGTCGGGAAATAGGGTGTTACACGAGCAGCTGCACTCCACTCAGCGTCTCCATGATGAACTTCACCACAAAACTCTGTTTGCAAACCACCTGCTTACCTGCTTACCTAAAACTAAATTAAAGGGATTGGGGTGAGACGGGCGTCTAACTAACGAGAACACAGAAGACACACTATAAACATATGCGTGGTTATCCTCACGGAAAGTTCCTCCATTCCAGCAATACTGGAACCCCCTGCGCTCTCTAACTGCGAGAACCCAGAAGACACATAGTTTATCCTGATAATTAATTAATCCTTATATATAAATATATATACATAATCCTGGTACCTTCCTAAACATATATATGTGAATCGTCATGTAGGTTCCCTAATGGGCTGACCTATTCAGAATAAACCTGAAGCGTACCTGTGCCATGACTTATCAACATATATGTGGGTAGATTGTAATATCCCGCTTCAGACCCAAGTATTTATCAGTGGTAAGACGACGTATCAGAGATACTTTAACGAAGGACAATTCGGTAATTACCGCTCATGGGATTTTTATATATGGCAAAAGCCATTATTTCTTCATTCTTCATCCTTCTTTCTCTCTCTAACATCAATCCTCTCCCTTCTCTCTATCCTCTCACCCGATTTTCCTCCTTCCCATCTTAATCTTCAACTAATCATTATTCAATTTGAATGCTAAACCACATACAAGCACCAATTGTGTGATCCTTGAGCTATTTTGGAAGCAAGAAAGGAAATGATTTAAGCTAGGGTTTGAAAAGAATCAAGCTAGGTATTGAAGGGAAAACTTGGCAAAATCATGATTCAGGTGAGCTCCCTAGGGTTTTAGAACCCACTTTGAGTAAGTTTAAGTGTGTAATTTCATTTTATGCTAAGTTAAGGTTTTGTGCCCTATTCCAATTACTAGTCAATTCCTTGCTCAATCATGTTTTAGAACTGTATAATTTCATTGAAAAATCATTCCTAACATCCTTGGGAAGCTTGGGTAACTTGGATGGAGTTAAAATGGTGAAAATGCAATTTCTGAACATTTTCTGAACTGTCATGGTCGCTACAGCGAGCTGGAGCTCACTGCAGTGAGCAGGCATGATTTTTGGTTCTGCCTACGGTCGCTATAGCGACCAGCCCGTCGCTATAGCGAGCTCACCAGGACAGCAATTATCAGCTTAGCTGTTTTGGGTGTTCTGGTGCGTGTAGGCGAGCTTTTTCGCAACCGTTTTCTCCAAAAACTTTAAGGAATCAAAGGAAATCATTTTAACTCATCCTAAATGCCTTTAGTGGCCAAAATCATAAGTGAGCAAGGGATAGACAAGTATAGGAAATGCAAGAACAAGGGTTAGATGAACAGGAATTTCATTACAATGAATAAGTAAGCCCTAAGAACGGCATATGATAACGATATGTCGAATCCTTTGATAGGAAAACAAGATTTAAGAGTATGAGGTATAAGGAATGTTCATCATTCATAGCTTTAGATAAGCTTAAGAGTTGGTATTCGAATTACCAAGTAAGAGGCTTATGAGAACGATAAGCCAAGGACCTTTATTATAGGTTAAGTAGCACACATTAATTTAACGATGAATGCATCAGATATGTATAAGAATATGAAACATATTAGATATACATATGAGCTTAAGTTAAGAACTTATGATAAAGATTATACGTGTTCATCAGACTCCGGATTATGCCGGATGGGATTTCTCCAAAAGGGCTATCCACACGTAAGTTATAAGACTATGTTAAACGTGTCCAGCAGGCTCTGGGATACGCCGGATGGGACTTCACCGAGAGGATTGTCCACACGTATGTTAAAAGATGAAGCATGTTGAGCAGACTCTGGGTTACGCCGAATGGGACTTCTCCGAGAGGGTTGTCTACATGCAAGTTAAGTTGTGTTCAGCAGACTCCGGGATACGCCGGATGTGACTTCATCGAGAGAGTTGTCCACACAACGATAAGAGGAGTCCGGTGTTAGCTTGATATGATAGGAGTTTCACCGGTATGATGGGAGATATACTTCGGGGTTACTCCACCCGGATGCTCTCCGTAAAATGAACCAAGATAATGATTGTTTGTTCAACGCTGACTTACTAACTTTATGATTAAGAATGATGTATATTGATACTTATGAAATTATTATGAGAATATGACACGTAGTCAGCAGAGAAAGAAAGTGATCATAGGATGTCCCCAGATCACTAAGTATAAGTTTAAGTTTAAGGCTAGAATATGATAAACATAAGATTAAGACATATAGCGATCCTAGTTTCCCTTGATCGCGGAATATGTAAAGAAAGACTGCGATCGTAGGAATCCCCAAGATTGCCAAGAGTAGGCACGGCGACCCTAGGTTCCCCGTGGTTGCCAACAGTAGGTTGGGTGGAGCTCACTGAGACATTATGTCTCATCCCAATCCTTCTGGTGCAGGTTTACAGGTTAGCAAGAGGTTCATGAAGATGTTCTACAGGGAGGCGCTGGATGAAGTGCAGTTGCTCGTCTTCTACAAGCTAAGAAGTTTATCAGAATATGTTTAAGTATTTGTGATTGATATTTGGTTAATTGTATAAACGAGCCAACATGTACTCATTCAGTTGTATTGTTTGCATTATTATTATTATTGAAAATTTTAATGTATCCGGTATCAAATTAATACACATGCTAAATATTCTAGACAATTTAGTATGGGTGTTACATACACTATGTATAAATCCTGGTAATAGCCTTGTACCACTATCTAGGGTACATCCTATCCTGAACTATTGCGTATATCCCAGTGTCACTCTGATGTGAACATCTGGGACACGCCCTGACGTACATATGAATGTACCTGCCTTGTTAAGGGTATCCTGAAACTAACCCTTAATTAACCTGAATTCCTATGGATATAAAACCCATCTCTCTTATGATACATATCCCTATCCTAGATTGATCCTTGAAGGTTCATGAGTGTCTCTACCCAAAGCATATCAAAGATCATTGACATGGCACAATTGTTTGTAATTAAAAAGTCATTCTGGGCAAGATCGCTCTGCGACCCTGGACTTCGCTCTGTGATCCTGCGTCTGAACCTTCAGACTCTGAAGTAAGCTTTTGAACAGTGCTTCTGAGGTCAGATTCTGAAGCCAACTTCTGAAGCTTCGTAGAGCAAAGTCTAGGCGACGGTTTGGCGAAGACAGGCAGTGGCAAAACACTGCTATTTCGCAGAGCAAACCTCTTGGTTGCTCTGCGACTATAGTAGAACTCAGGATTTTTCTGAAAACATGTTTCAATCTTAAAAACCTTGGTACCCACTTGTCCAGTGAACTTTGAAAACATGCCAGGGACTCATTTGAATCATAAAAACATACTGTCAACACGGATTAACCAGGGATCAAGCATCGTATCAAAAATAGGGAAAACTATTCTTTTTCCTAAACCTTAGCAATTTGTTATGAATCTCACACAAAACAACCCACAAGGGATAATTGCTACTCTAAGGAACTCACTTAGAATCGTGTTGGTCTTGATAGGCTTTCTTTACCAAAATCTCGGCTTGGTCTTACTTTTCCTCAAGCTTCCCTTTACTTCAAACTTTCTCAAAACTTGCTTGCTTGCTGTCAATTCAAGGATTTAGAGGAGATAACTGGCTGATCAAAGCTGGTGCTGCTGCTGATTGAATTCTAGAGGGAGAGGGAGAGAAAAATCCGTTTTAGTGAGAGAAGGAAAATGAGATAATTATGAAAATATTCAAGTTTATCCCCTTTTTATCACCCTTCCTCTCAAAATTACCATATTGTCCCTACTCACTCATAATTCCTCTATTACTGATTAAAGTTGCGTTTAAGCGGGATGTTACAACGAGCAATTGCACTCCATTCAGCATCTCCCTGATGCACTTCATCGCGAACCTCTTGCTTACCTGCATACCTGCATCAGAAGGATTGGGATGAGACATAATGTCCCAGTGAGCTCCACCCAACCTACTGTTGGCAACCTCGGGGAAACCTAGGGTCGCCATGCACTAACTGTTGGCAATCTCGGGGAAACCTATGATCGCCAAGCATTAAACTCTTCCCATATAGGGTTCATACTTGTCTGTGCCTGCTATACTGTGTAGTCATGATAACTAGACTACAAACTGCTAACTTAGTGATCGAGGGGAAACCTAGGATCACTGCCTGATAACTAGTACCTGCCTGATAACATTAAAGTGTTTTCCTGATATTAACTTTTAGATGTTAGCGTGTAACAAACATTATTATCTGAGTTGATTTTACGGAATGTCTCCGAGTGGAGTAACCCCGAAGCACATTCCCCTGATAACCGGTGAAAATTCCGATATGAGGCTAGTCACCGGAATCCTCTTGCCTGGGTGTGTGGTTATCCTCGCGGAAAGTTCCTGCCCGTTCCAGCTATATCTGGAACCCTCTGTGGTCTCTACCTGACGAGACCACAGAAGACACACAATTAAACCTGATAATTAATTATTATTTATTTCCTGATATTTATCCTGAACTGTTATGTGTACCCTCAGTGTCACTCTGACGTGAACATCTGAGGCACGTCCTAATGTACATATAAGTGTACCTGAAACTGGGGAAAACCTGGTACCACTGCCTAAGGTACACTATAAACTGCCTGGTTAAGGGTATCCTGAAAACTAACCCTTAACTAACCTGGAATCATGTGGATAAATTACCCCTCACTCTTTATGATACATATGCATTTCCTAGATTAATCCTTGAAGGCTCAAAAGCATCTATATTCCAAAGCATTTCAAAGATCAATGGCATGGCACAACTATTAGTTAAGAAAAAGGCATCCTGGGTCTGAGTCTAAGACTGAAGATTCTGAGTCTGAAGTTTCAAAGTCTGAAGTTTCAGAGTCTGAGGTTCTGTGTCTGAGGTTTCAGAGTCTGAGGTTCTGAGTCTGAGGTTTCAGGTTCTGAGTTTGAGGTTCCAGAGTCTGAGGTTTTGAGTCTGAGGTTTTAGAGTCTGAGGTTCTTAGTTTGAGGTTTCAGAGTCTGAGGTTCTGTGTCTGAGGTTTCAGAGTCTGAGGTTCTGAGTCTGAGGTTTCAGAGTCTGAGGTTCCTGATCGCTCTACGATCGTAGCAGAACTCAGAGTTCAGAAATCGTGATTTAACTTCAAAATCTTGGTACCCAATTGCTCAGTGATCTTTAAAACATGCCAGGAACTCAATTTAAACTGTAAAAACATACTGGAATCAAGGATTAAATAGGAATTACTCACATGTATCAAAAAGGGGAAAAACTATCCTTTTTCCTAAATCTTAGGAATTAAGTTGTGATTCTTACACAAATATAACCCAAAAGGATTAAGCTACTCTAAGGAACTCACCTAATACTGGCTGATCTTGCCAAGCTTCCTTCTACCAAAACCCTAGCTTTGGGATTCCTCCTCTTGTCTTGGTTTCCTTAGTTCCTCTTGCTTTAATCTTTCCCAAAAGCTTGCTTGCTGGCAATACAAGGAATTAGGGAAGAAAATTGATGAAAAGACACATTTTCCCTCCCTTGACTTGTAACCCCTAACAACTCCTATGTATTCTTTATTTCTCAGTTAATTTACAATGCGTCTGCTAAAGTATCGTGCAGGATGTTACAACAACTCTCTATTTGTCTGTCTTTTTGGTGTATTTTGATAGTTTGATCCGACCAGGTGTTGCTTGATAGAGGTTAGGGAAGTATTATATTTGTTTCAGTGAAGAATTTAAGATTTGTGTTGGGACTATGTGTTCATCTTATCATATAAGAGAATTAATAATCAGTATTATTTGAACAATTATATTAAATAGATTGAACTATAACTTGAACTTCTATCAAATTAGGATGTAGATTGCCACAAATAGAACGTAAAGGTGATTCAGGGGATCCTAATCTCTTTCACCATTCTTTCACACCCAACCCCCCATTACTTGTTGTTAATTATCTAGTTTAATTGCCGAGTCGAAACGCCAATATATCCATGTGGTGACGATTTACTTATTACTTATCAATTTATTTCTCCTCGATAGAAGATCTTTGAAACATACGGAAAATAGTTACACATAATCTTAAAAAAGGTCTTGTACATTTATTTTATTGGACAAACATTTTAATTTAAAATTTATCAAGAAAACATCTATACTATATATAAAGAAAATACATGAGTATGAACTGTCTTTTTTCCTTTCCAATTTTATCCTTCATTTAAAGTATTTTATTTACTATTTTATCCTTTTTATAACAATATTTAAATTATTAATTAAAAAAATAGATAAATCTCATTATAATAATCCACTATGATAGGAACAATATTATCTTAAAAATGTATAAAGGAAATAGGAAATTTTGGGTTGAATTTTTCATTATTACAATTAATGTAATTTTTGTTATAAATAATTTTAATTAATGTAATTTTTTATACTTTTTCCCATTCACAACTATTACTTGTAAGATTACTTTTTTTTTTTAAATTCAAGTTTTTGATTGATTTGACGATTATAATTTAATATTAGCAAAAAACATATTTTTCTCAAGAATAAAAATTTAGTCTTGTTACCTTCATGTTCTGATTTCAAACTCTCTATGGACGGTTGTAAAATTATCATCACTATTACTCTCTAAAACGGCCTAAGATCTAATTAATTTGCAGATTGAAACCACATACATGAATCAAACATAATAAGATATTTATATATATTTACTAAAGTGACTTC
Organism: Medicago ruthenica; assembly: GCA_018208015.1. Classification (NCBI taxonomy): domain Eukaryota; kingdom Viridiplantae; phylum Streptophyta; class Magnoliopsida; order Fabales; family Fabaceae; genus Medicago; species Medicago ruthenica. Next base: position 21,283,535 of record CM031375.1, read on the forward strand.
TATCAAAGGCAAACAATAATAGAGGATATATAAGAAACCATAATTTATTAGCCAATCTTATTCATACAACTATTGCATATGATTTGAACTTCTCTCAAATATGAAATGATTGGTTTGATAATAATAATAGTAGACGAGTTCAAAGCTTCAAGGCTTTGTATCACTGGTTGAAGGGATGCAACATGGAGGCCTAGGACATGGTATTGGGCATACTCCAATATTAGGTGGTAGGGCATCTACATTGCCAGCGAGAGCACCTGCAATAGAAACAATTAACATCACAACCATCAAGAACATCTTCAAAAGAGTTTCCATTGTAACAAAGCTTAGCTTGCAAAGAAAAGTAAAGTGGATATATAAACTTTGAGTGATGTTCAAACAATGTGCAAACCTTATTTATTTATAGGCAAAGAGATAGTCTTATAAATCATCATGATATATATTTTAAGACTTTAATAATATAGAAATATTTAATTGCTTTAATAAAATTAAGATTTTTTTTTGTATTTGTTGACTAATTTAAGTATTTGTTGACTAACTTATAATACTTTATTATTTTACTAAGCTATGATTGTTTACGATATTTATTAAGATTTATTTTTTATTTTTTATTTTCTTTACTCCAAGAATAATATTTTAGTCTTCATTAATTTTATTACATTTTTCTTAAGGAATTAATTTTATTACATGATTATCTACGCCTATGATTATAGTATTACAAGTAATCAATTTTTATTTAAAAACATTGTATTTTCAATATTTTGTTATAAAATATATTGACTATATTTACTTAAATATTTAAAATATTAATAATTTGCCGTTAATAGGATGATGAACATTGTATTTGTAAAATGCAAAAAAAAAAATTGGTAAAAAATTTAAAATGAAATCTATGAAATAATAAAAATAAATTATTTGACATGATTAATTCATCCTTAAAAAAACACGATTAGTTCATAATGCTTGACCAAAGAATTTGTGAATAACTTTTAAAATAATTGAGGAATAAATAAATTAGTATTAATTAAAGTGTCTCTGATGGTTGTTTTAAACAAGTCTCTAAGGGAATTTGAAATTCTTCCTTGAGTTTACAATGTCGTATTTTTTTCTAAAGTACAAATAAAACACATTTTCAAATTAAAATAATGTACAAGAGGTGTCATCTAAGTGATAAGAGCTTAATTTTGTGGCCTCAAAATGATTGTTAATATCACCGTTATTAATGAATTAAAACTAATGTAAATTATATTAGTTAGATTCGAAATACATATATATTATTTAATTAAAATACATTTTATTATATATGATAAATTATAAATTCTTTAATAAAAAATTTGCCTTAGTAAAGATTATAAAATATTATTACATAAATATTATTATGGGTTAAATAATTGGTCCCTAAAAATATATAAAAAAAGTTGCATGTTTGTGTCCCTATAAAATCCTCTAACACTCAAATTTCAGTCCTTGTTAAATTCAAATGTGCTTCATTATATTTAAACTTATAAATTTTTGTAACAAGTTCCTCAAAAAATGTGCTCGAAATTAGATTTTTAGATCCATATTTTCATTACTTTTATCTTTAATTATTTTAGTTTAAACAAATTCATATTTAATTTATTTCATTCAAAAAAATTCCAATTTTATTAAAAAAATAACTTTTTATACTGTTCTAAACATGTTTACAAGAAATAATTTAACAGTTTAAGAATAATTAAATTTTAACTTAGGATATACTAAAATTGGGCGTTGAAAAAACTTGTAGTGACACAAATGATACCTCCTCGTCATGTCATTTATTTGGGTCCTTTTGCTACTTTATTCTAGGTTTTAGAGGGTAAGTCACTCATGATTTTCGGAAAACATATGTCATGTATTAAAAAGAGCCTTTGTAAATTTCCCTAACCAGACAACTCTCTATATGTCTGTCTTTTTGGTGTATTCTGATAGTTTGATCCGACCAGGTGTTGCTTGATAGAGGTTAGGAAAGTATTATATTTGTTTCAGTGAAGAATTTAAGATTTGTATTGGGACTATGTGTTCATCTTATCATATAAGAGAATTAATAATCAGTATTATTTGAACAATAATATTAAATAGATTGAACTATAACTTGAACTTCTATCAAATTAGGATGTAGATTGCCACAAATAGAACGTAAAGGTGATTCAGGGGATCCTAATCTCTTTCACCATTCTTTCACACCCAACCCCCCATTACTTGTTGTTAATTATCTAGTTTAATTGCCGAGTCGAAACGCCAATATATCCATGTGGTGACGATTTACTTATTACTTATCAATTTATTTCTCCTTGATAGAAGATCTTTGAAACATACGGAAAATAGTTACACATAATCTTAAAAAAGGTCTTGTACATTTATTTTATTGGACAAACATTTTAATTTAAAATTTATCAAGAAAACATCTATACTATATATAAAGAAAATACATGAGTATGAACTGTCTTTTTTCCTTTCCAATTTTATCCTTCATTTAAAGTATTTTATTTACTATTTTATCCTTTTTATAACAATATTTAAATTATTAATTAAAAAAATAGATAAATCTCATTATAATAATCCACTATGATAGGAACAATATTATCTTAAAAATGTATAAAGGAAATAGGAAATTTTGGGTTGAATTTTTCATTATTACAATTAATGTAATTTTTGTTGTAAATAATTTTAATTAATGTAATTTTTTATACTTTTTCCCATTCACAACTATTACTTGTAAGATTACTTTTTTTTTTTAAATTCAAGTTTTTGATTGATTTGACGATTATAATTTAATATTAGCAAAAAACATATTTTTCTCAAGAATAAAAATTTAGTCTTGTTACCTTCATGTTCTGATTTCAAACTCTCTATGGACGGTTGTAAAATTATCATCACTATTACTCTCTAAAACGGCCTAAGATCTAATTAATTTGCAGATTGAAAACACATACATGAATCAAACATAATAAGATATTTATATATATTTACTAAAGTGACAATCAAAGGCAAACAATAATAGAAGATATATATAAGAAACCATAATTTATTAGCCAATCTTATTCATACAACTATTGCATATGATTTGAACTTCTCTCAAATATGAAATGATTGGTTTGATAATAATAATAGTAGACAAGTTCAACGCTTCAAGGCTTTGTATCACTGGTTGAAGGGATGCAACATGGAGGCCTAGTACATGGTATTGGGCATACTCCAATATTAGGTGGTAGGGCATCTACATTGCCAGCGAGAGCACCTGCAATAGAAACAATTAACATCACAACCATCAAGAACATCTTCAAAAGAGTTTCCATTGTAACAAAGCTTAGCTTGCAAAGAAAAGTAAAGTGGATATATAAACTTTGAGTGATGTTCAAACAATGTGCAAACCTTATTTATTTATAGGCAAAGAGATAGTCCTATAAATCATCATGATATATATATTTTAAGACTTTAATAATATAGAAATATTTAATTGCTTTAATAAAATTAAGATTTTTTTTTTTTGTATTTGTTGACTAATTTAAGTATTTGTTGACTAACTTATAATACTTTATTATTTTACTAAGCTATAATTGTTTACGATATTTATTAAGATTTATTTTTTATTTTTTATTTTCTTGACTCCAAGAATAATATTTTAGTCTTCATTAATTTTATTACATTTTTCTTAAGGAATTAATTTTATTACATGATTATCTACGCCTATGATTATAGTATTACAAGTATTCAATTTTTATTTAAAACATTGTATTTTCAATATTTTGTTATAAAATATATTGACTATATTTACTTAAGTGTTTAAAAATATTAATAATTTGTCGTTAATAGGATGATGAACATTGTATTTGTAAAATGCAAAAAAAAAAAAAATTGGTAAAAAATTTAAAATGAAATCTATGAAATAATAAAAATAAATTATTTGACATGATTAATTCATCCTTAAAAAAAACACGATTAGTTCATAATGTAACACCCTAAAACCAACATTTTATTTTCTAATAAAATTAAATAAATAATTAAACACGCAAGGGTGTCACACTTCTTAATCAATCCAAAAATACTTCATTTAATATTAAAAACGTCGCAGCGGAATAAATTTCAAAGCATTCAAAGTAATTGTCACTTCATTAAATTGAAATCAAAACTGAATTCTGAAACAAAGTCTGAAATAAAATAAATCTTCATTCCCTAGTGTTACTAATCAGAGCGATGACTCGATAAAACTCCCAAAAGCGGTAAAAGTAAATAGGAGGCTCCAACGCTATCCTTAGAGACTCACTACTACTAATATTCTTCTTCCTGCAAATCTACACCACAAAGGCGTAGGCGCGCAACCCGCCACTAGAGGGTGAGAATATATTCAAAATAAGAATTGCATAATCATAATGAATAGAAACAAGGCAAAAAAATACATAAGCAACATCAATCATATATTCATATATAAATTATTCACATCGTTAGATAATCATATTTTCACATCGTTAGATAATCAACTTCACATTGTTAGATAATCACTATTTACATCATTTAATAAATCATAATGAACAAGTATCACTTAAACAAGGTCAATCATCAACTAAGGAATTAGCAACTCATCAACAGAACACAATAATGTATGCAATGCTCCTAGACTCGACCGTATATGCATGTGGTACCAAACCTATCACCATCGTCAAATATTTTTGACATCAGAGGTATGTTACTGATTTTGTCCACACCATCGTCAAATATTTTGGACATTAGAGATATGTTACTGATTTTGTCCACACCATCATCAAATACAACATCGTTAAATAGACTCGACCATGAATGCATGAACATCAAATAATGACTCAACAATGCGCATCTTTATATGACTCGACAATTACACATTTTTAAATAGCATCATCATCAAATATCACATCTTCAAATATCACTTCTTTATATAGCACATCTTTAAATCACAAATCTTCAAATAGCACATCTTTATATAACACATCTTTAAATCACACATCTTCAAATATCACATCTTTATATAACACATGTAACACCCATACTAAATTATCTAGAATATTTAGCATGTGTATTAGTCTGATACCGGATACATTAAAATTTTCAATAATAAATACAATACAATACAACTGAAAGGGGTACAAGTAGCTCGTTTATACAATTATCCGTATACCAAAATGAATACTTATACAAAATGATTGAAATTCTGGCCAGGTAATAACACAGAGTTAACAGGTTCTGAACAATAACTTAGCACAATTATAAACAAATAATCAGCAGAAATTAAAAGTGCAGGAAAGCTAAAGAACACAAAGGTTTGTTAACCCAGTTCGGAGTAAACACCTCCTACTCTGGGGGATACCAATCCAGGAAGGAATTCCACTATAGGAATTAATCCTTATGACTCAAGACACTGACTCCCAGTTCCCAGCCTAAGCAATTAACTTCCTCCTAGTCTTGAATTCTACCCAACACGTTGAGTATTAGAGACCACTAACTTCCTATTCAAGTAACAAACCTGTTACTGAACCCTTTAACAAAAACTACTCTGTTTTGAAGAACAACTTCAATACATCTGACTGCACTCGTACCTACAGGCTTAGAGTGATTACAACTCAATCAAACACCTAAACCAACTCAATAGAGTGGTGCACAAACAAAGCTTAAAGCTTACAAACACTAAGACTCAATTCTCTGAATTTTTCTCTCTAATTCGTATCACTTGAATAGCAACAACACTCCTCCTTTTATAACCTTCAGCAAGTCTCTTAATTATGCACCCAATCTTCAGAATTGATCTGTTTCTGAATTATGAGTGACCCAATAAGGAAACAAATAAACCAGGAAAATATCTTCATAAGATTGCAACAGAAAAATACGAGCATTCATAAATCCGTGCCAAATCTTCATTAAATCTCCTCCAAATTAATCAGCAATCTAGAAGCAATATGCGAGAATAAATCCTTGTTAAATCTCTCAAAGATTTGCGCCAAACCAACTTAAAAATAACCAGCTTCTGAAGAAGTCAACAAAAGTCAACTCTGCTACAGTGCGTCTGATGCTTCAGAAGCACATTTCAGCTTCTGAAGGTGATTTCAGCTTCTGAATGACTTCAAAATGAAAAACTTGCAACTGAAGATTTGTTCTACACATTAAGATGCTTCTATTCAACACATTGGATTTGCCAAAATATGCAGCCAACACCAAAATACTCAACAATCTCCCCCTTTGGCAAATTGTTGGCTAAAACCAATGTTCACACATGACAAGCTCTTCAATCTCCCATAAGACTATCTCAGCAATGAAGAACTCCACAAAAATATAACATAGAGCTAAGCAGCGGACAAACATAATATGTTTGCTATGATAAACCATCAGCTTTAGCTTCTGAACAACTGAAGCACACAAAGCAGCTTCTGATACACTTGAAGCACACAGAACACCAGTTACTAATCAACTCTTGATCATCACAAACACTCCTGAAGCTTCAAAACACTCCCCCTGCAACTCAGCATTCAACATTACTCCATAAAAACTCCCCCTCAATTCTGAACTGCAGTAACTTGTGAAACAAGTAACTTCTGAAAAATTCTGGAAAGCTTGAAGCACTTCAGGACCACAAACACTCAGGAATATAATACCCTTGTACTCCTCCTGAGACACATATTCCTCCTCAATATCATCACCACATCTCATGTTGCATTGGTTATGAATTCTGAACAAAACATGCAACTTCTGAACCAATCTAGTTAGCTTTTGAAATAACTGAATTCTGATCAAACACTTCTGAATACATTCTGAACACCAACACAGGTTTTTCTCCCCCTTTTTAGCCATAAAATTATGACAAACTACAGACTTAACATAGGGTTTAAAAACAAAACAAGTAACACAGATCCTTGAAAGAACTTCAGACTCAGATTCAGGCATACTCTCAGCATTAGCAAATCTGGCAGGTACTCTATCTTCCTCACATCCAGTTTGCAGTAATTGTTATAATTCTTCATGTAAACAAACTCCTAACTTACTCCTCAGATTCTCAAATTGCTTAGCATCTAAGGCTTTTGTGAAAATGTCAGCAATTTGATTCTCAGTGTCCACATGTTCCAGCTGAATAATCTTGTCCTCCACAAGGTTTCTGATAAAATGGTGTCTGTTATCTATCTGTATTGGGTTCTTAGAGATGTTGATAGCACTCAAATTGTCACAAAACAATGTCATAGTTCTTTGTTCAATGTTATACTCTTCAAGCATTTGCTTCATCCAAACCAGTTGTGAACAACTACTCCCAGCAGCAATATACTCAGCTTCAGCAGTTGACAATGAAACACAATATTGTTTCTTGCTGAACCAAGAAATTAAGTTATTTCCTAAAAAGAAACAACCTCCTGATGTGCTCTTTTTGTCATCAGCACTTCCAGCCCAGTCAGCATCACAATATCCCATCAATTCAGAACTTGAACTGTGTGAATACATGATTCCATAATCACTTGTGCTATTCACATACTTCAGAATTCTCTTCACTTGAGTTAGATGACTCATCTTAGGATCAGCTTGATATCTTGCACAAACTCCAACAGCAAATGTGATATCAGGTCTGCTTGCAGTCAAGTACAATAGGCTCCCAATCATGCTTCTGTATTGGCTTTGATCAACTGATACTCCATGTTCATCTTTGGTTAGTTTCAGATGAGTAGCAGCTGGTGTCCTCTTATGAGCAGCAGATTCCATTCCAAACTTCTTCACAATGTTCTTAGCATATTTACTCTGAGAAATAAAGATGGTATCTTCCATTTGCTTAACTTGCAATCCAAGAAAGTATGTCAGCTCACCAACTAAACTCATTTCAAACTCTGACTGCATTTGCTGGACAAATAACTTAACCATTTTGTCAGACATTCCACCAAACACAATATCATCTACATAGATCTGAGCAATCATCCGACTCCCATCTTGATCTTTTACAAATAAGGTCTTATCAGAACCACCTTTTCTGTACCCTTGAGCCACAAGAAAATGAGTCAGCCTTTCATACCATGCTCTTAGTGCTTGCTTTAATCCATATAAGGCTTTCTTCAGTTTGTAAACATGATCTGGAAACGGATGATCCACAAAACCCTTAGGTTGTTCTACATACACTTCTTCTTGCAGATATCCATTCAGAAATGCACTCTTCACATCCATCTGAAATAGCTTGAACTTGAGAATGCAGGATACACCTAACAGTAACCTTATGGACTCTAGTCTGGCCACAGGTGCAAAGGTTTCATCAAAATCCAATCCCTCTACTTGAGTATAACCCTAAGCAACCAACCTTGCCTTGTTTCTGACCACAGTACCATTTTCATCTGTTTTATTCTTGTATATCCATTTAGTGCCAATCACATTCAACCCTTCAGGTCTTGGAACCAGATCCCACACTTCACTCCTTTTGAATTGATTCAACTCATCTTGCATTGCTTCAATCCAAAATTCATCAGTTAGGGCTTCTTTCACATTTTTAGGTTCAAACTTTGACACAAAACAAGAATCAGTAGCAGCTGTGTCTGATCTCCTGGTTCTGACCCCCTGATCCAAACTTCCAATGATAAGCTCCTTAGGATGATCCTTCTGAACTCTAATTGATGGACCTTTATTGGTAGGATCATGATTTGGATGCCCTTCTGCTTCTTCAGACTCTGGATGATTTTCTGCTTCTGAAGTTAGTTCTTCTGAGGCTTCAGACTCTGGAATAACTTCAGATTCATTCTTTTCATTCTCAGCAGACAGATCATCAATAACCACATTTATGCTCTCCATCACAACTTTAGTTCTTGAGTTAAACACCCTATAGGCTCTGCTGTTTACTAAATATCCCAAAAATATGCCCTCATCAGACTTAGGATCCAGTTTTCTTCTATTTTCTCTGTCAGCCAAAATGTAGCATCTGCTCCCAAACACATGAAAATATTTCACTGTAGGTTTTCTTCCTTTCCACAATTCATATAAGGTACAGGCTGTTCCCTTCTTCAGAGTGACTCTATTATGGATATAGCATGCAGTGTTCATAGCTTCAGCCCAAAACATATAAGGTAGCTTCTTAGCATGCAGCATTACTCTTGCACATTCTGCCAAAGTTCTATTCTTCCTCTCAACTACACCATTTTGCTGAGGTGTGATAGGTGCAGAAAACTCATGTTTTATACCTTCAGAAGCACAGAATTCTGAGAAACTCTTGTTTTCAAATTCTTTGCCATGATCACTTCTGATTCTGACAATACCACAGTCTTTTTCTCTTTATAATTGAATGCACAGCTCTTTAAATACTTCAAAAGTATCAGACTTTTCTTTAACAAAATTAACCCATGTGAATCTTGAGTAATCATCAACCATAACAAATGCATACCTTTTGCCTCCAATACTTTCTACTTGCATAGGCCCCATTAAATCCATATGTAAAAGTTCTAGTATCTTAGTAGTTACCTGATGAACTAATCTGGGATGAGACTTTCTTGTTTGTTTCCCAATTTGACAATCACCACAAACATTGTCCTCATTGATCTTCAGATTAGGTACACCTCTGATAGCTTCAGTACTTAGGATTTTCTTCATGCCTTTCAGGTGCAAATGTCCCAGTTTCTGGTGCCAGAGCTTGACTTCCTCTTCTGAGCTCATGAGACAAGAAGTCAGGCTTCTTTCTTCTTCAGACACCCATAAATAACAGTTATCTTTGGATCTGCAGCCCCTTATCTGAACCTTACCATCTTGATCAGTCACACAACACTCTTGCTTGTTGAAATTAACCTTTAAGTCTTGATCACAAAGTTGGCTAATACTGATCAGATTAGAGGTTAAACCTTTCACCAATAGCACATCATTCAGTCTTGGTAAGCCTTCACTGATTAAATCACCAATACCCAGAATCTCACCTCTTGCTCCATCACCAAATGTCACATAGCTTATGGAATAAGGTTTGATATTGCTCAGCAGCTTCTTCACACCAGTCATGTGCCTTGAGCAACCACTATCAAAATACCAGTCCTCTCTAGAAGTGGCTCTCAATGAGGTATGAGCAATCAGGCCTACATTCTAAACCTTAGGTTTCCACACCTTCTGAACATTGTGTTTGGGTGCAGCTGGATGCACTCTTCTATATTGAAAGTGTTCAGGGTAACCATACAGTTTAAAGCAAAAAGGTTTAATATGCCCCTTCTTACCACAATGATGACAGATCCAGGTATGATTCCTCCTTCTTCTATTGAACTTCTGGGGTTGCATCTGAACATGCTTCTGAGGTCTCATCTGAGTATGCTTCTGAGGTCTCATCTGAGTATGCTTCTGAGGTCTCATCTGAGTTTGCTTCTGTCCTTGCATCTGGGCTACCTTCTGAGGTTTCATCTGAGATGTTCCAATCATAGGATCACGAGTCTGAGTAGCAGGAACAAACTGTTTAACTGGATTTTTCTGCTTGAGGTTCAGACTCTCATTCACAAATCCTAAACCAGTTTTTCCTTGTTTCTGAGCATCCAAAATTTCCTCCAACACATCAGTAGCAGTATTCATCATTCTGACCTGCTTTTTCATATGCTCAAGTTGGGAATTTAGCTGGTTCACTTCTTCTTTTAGTTCTGAATTTTGCATCAAAAGTTCTCCTTTATCAGCCTCCAGTTGGAAGATTATCTCCTTCTGATCCAGAACTTCCTTGCAAACATCTGCACTTCTAATGTACATCTTTCTGTAAGTGTCAGCCAGTTCATCATAAGAGAGTTTTTCAGCTCTGGCTTCAGACACTAGTGAACCTTCAGACTCTGAGTCAGACACAGACAAGGTTTCAGTCTCTAAATACTCTTCAGACTTTGTAAGAACTTCTGATTTCTGAGACTGTAGCTTAACCATGAGATTTGTGTCACCCTTAGCAGATTCATCCTCAAAATCTTCTTCTGAATCATCATCGGACCATGAAACAGCTAGGCTCTTCTTCTGCTTCTTGAGAAAAGTGGGACATTCAGACTTGATATGCTCATAGCCCTCACACTCAAAGCACTGCACACCTTTGGCTTGGTTACTTTTCTCCTCAGACTTGGTCTTCTTCTCATCAGTTTGTTGCTTCTTGAATCTGAAATTCTGACCTTTGGTCTTGGATTTTCTGTCAACCTTCTTCACAATTCTGTTGAATTGTTTTCCAAGCAACACTAGAGCTTCTGATAAGTCATCCTCATCAGACTCTTGTTGATCATCAGCTTCAGAATTCATAGTAAAAGCTACACCTTTTCCTTTCTTCTCAGGCTGTTTACAAAAAGCAGTCTCAAAGTTCAACAAAGAACCAATGAGCTCTTCAACCTTCATAGCAGAAATATCATGAGCCTCCTCAATTGCTGTGACCTTCATATCAAATCTTCTGGGCAGAGACCTGAGGATTTTTCTTACAATCTTTTCATCAGACATCTTTTCCCCAAGTGAATCAAAGGAATTTGCCATGTCCAGCACATTCATGTAGAAATCCTGAATGGTTTCATCTTCCATCATCTTCAGGTTCTCAAATTTGGTGGTCAGAAACTAGAGCCTGGACATCTTCACCTTAGAAGTTCCTTCATGGGTTGTTTTCAATATTTCCCAGGCCTCCTTTGCAACTGTACATTGCTTGATGAGTCTGAACATGTTTTTATCAACACCATTGAAAATAGCATTTAAGGCTTTTGAATTCCCATGAGACAAGTCATCTTCAGCTTTGGTCCACTCCTCTTCAGGCTTCAGAATCTCAGTTTTGTTACCATCTTTGTCCAAAACCACAGGATGATCCCAGCCTTTAAGCACAACTTTCCAAGTTTTGTTGTCAATGGATTTCAGGAATGCACACATCCTGGATTTCCAGTACTCAAAATTTGTGCCATCAAGTAAGGGTGGTCTGTTGACATAGCCTCCTTCTCTATCCATGCTTGCCAGAAATTAACTCCTCTGGATCTCACCCAAAACACAGGCAGGGTGCCTGCTCTGATGCCAATTGAAATTCTGGCCAGGCAATAACACAGAGTTAACAGGTTTTGAACCAAACAGGTTCTGAACAATAACTTAGCACAATTATAAACAAATAATCAGCAGAAATTAAAAGTGCAGGAAAGCTAAAGAACACAAAGGTTTGTTAACCCAGTTCGGAGTAAACACCTCCTACTCTGGGGGATACCAATCCAGGAAGGAATTCCACTATAGGAATTAATCCTTATGACTCAAGACACTGACTCCCACTTCCCAGCCTAAGCAATTAACTTCCTCCTAGTCTTGAATTCTACCCAACACGTTGAGTATTAGAGACCACTAACTTCCTATTCAAATAACAAACCTGTTACTGAACCCTTTAACAAAAACTACTCTGTTTTGAAGAACAACTTCAATACATCTGACTGCACTCGTACCTACAGGCTTAGAGTGATTACAACTCAATCAAACACCTAAACCAACTCAATAGAGTGGTGCACAAACAAAGCTTAAAGCTTACAAACACTAAGACTCAATTCTCTGAATTTTTCTCTATAATTCGTATCACTTGAATAGCAGCAACACTCCTCCTTTTATAACCTTCAGCAAGTCTCTTAATTATGCACCCAATCTTCAGAATTGATCTGTTTCTGAATTACGAGTGACCCAATAAGGAAACAAATAAACCAGGAAAATATCTTAATAAGATTGCAACAGAAAAATACGAGCATTCATAAATCCGTGCCAAATCTTCATTAAATCTCCTCCAAATTAATCAGCAATCTAGAAGCAATATGCGAGAATAAATCCTTGTTAAACCTCTCAAAGATTTGCGCCAAACCAACTTGAAAATAACCAGCTTCTGAAGAAGTCAACAAAAGTCAACTCTACTACAGTGTGTCTGATGCTTCAGAAGCACATTCCAGCTTCTGAAGTAACTTTCAGCTTCTGAAGGTGATTTCAGCTTCTGAATGACTTCAAAATGAAAAACTTGCAACTGAAGATTTGTTCTACACATTAAGATGCTTCTATTCAACACATTGGATTTGCCAAAATATGCAGCCAACACCAAAATACTCAACAATGATAATAATCTCCTGAGCATGCACTTGACTAGCAACTGCACTCCAATCCAGTATCTCCTTGATGATCTTCTTCACGAACCTCTTGCTTACCTGAAACCTGCACCAGAAGGATTGGGATGAGACATAATGTCTCATTGAGCTCCAGCCCAACCTACTGTTGGCAACCACGGGGGAAACCTAGGGTCGCCGTGCCTACTCTTAGCGATCTTGGGGATACCTACGATCGCCGCCATTCTCTACATATTTTGCGATCAGGGGAAAACTAAGATCGCTCTATGTCTTTATCTTATCTTATACTTATCATATACATAATCTTATGCTTAGTGATCGAGGGGGAGTCTATGATCACTTTCTGTTGTCTGTTGACTACTGGTCTTATCTCTTAGTATATAATATATATACATATTCATATTCATATTCATCTTTTCATAACATAAAGTTAGAAGTTAGCGTTGAACAAACAATACATTATCTTGGTTCATTTTACGGAGTGCATCCGGGTGGAGTAACCCCGAAGTACATCTCCCATCATACCGGTGAAACTCCTATCATATCAGGCTAACACCGGACTCCTCTTATCGTTGTGTGGACAACTCTCTCGATGAAGTCCCATCCGGCGAATCCCGGAGTCTGCTGAACACAACTTAACTTTGCATGTAGACAACCCTCTCGGAGAAGTCCCATCCGGCGTATCCCGGAGTCTGCTGAACATGCTTAATCTTTTAACATACGTGTGGACAATCCTCTCGGAGAAGTCCCATCCGGCGTATCCCGGAGCCTGCTGGACACGTTTAACATAGTCTTATATCCTACGTGTGGATAGCCCTTTCGGAGAAATCCCATCCGGCATAATCCGGAGTCTGATGAACACGTATAATCTTTATCATTAAGTTCTTAACTTGAGTTCGTATGTATATCTAATACGTTTCATATTCTGGTGCATGTCTAATGCATTCTTAATTAATCATTCTTAAATACCTAACCTATAAATAGGTTCTTGACTTTGAGCAATAGATCATTCTCATTAATTCTCATCTTAATTACTTGAAAGTACGTCTACTAATTACCAAGAGCTTTGCATGCTAAATGCATTTCTAGGGAATACACCTCCCACTACTTAACATGTGAAACTATGATCATAGTCTTATCGTTCTCATAAGACACTGCTTAGTTACTGGAATCATTCCATAGCTTAATAACCTTTATTTTTGCATTTCTAATGCTTTGCCAAATCCTTATTCATCCATTCCTTAAATGTTGAATAACCTTCCGGATATGTCAAGAATGGTGTTTTTCTTAGAATTTAAAGTTTTCATTGAAAGCGGTTATTAAAAGCCTCGCCGAACGTGTATACAACTCCCAGAACGAACCAGAACAGACCTGGGAGGTCTGACTGATTTCGCTGGGCGAAATGGTGGCGAAGTGGTGGCGAAACGAGGCAGGGAAAAATTCTGGAAATTGCTGTAATCTCGCCCCGAGCTCGCCGGGCGAAATTGACAGTTCAAAACTAGTTCAAAACGTGATTTTCCACCATTTTTGACATATCTAATCATACACATGCATCATAACAGTACAAGGAATGAATTTCTAATACAATTTGATAGTTTTAAACATGATTTATCAAGGAATTGGCAAGCACATGAATTTAGGGTAAAATTTCTAAACTTTAGCTCAAATTGTAAAATTCCACTAAACTTACTCAAAGCGGGTTCTAAAACCCTGTGGAGCTCACCTTAAACCTCAATTGGTGCTTGCTAAATTCTGAACTCCAAAGTCCTAGCTTCAATCTAACAATCCTCTTGATTCTTCCTTATTCCTTCTTTTCTTTCTCTTGTTCTAACTTTCCAAACCAAGCTTGTTTTGCAAGAATTCTCACAAGAATTTGGATGAAGTTTTGATAGGTGAAGGTTAGGGTGAGGAGGGTGCGAGTTTGAGGGAGAATTAGGGAGAGAAATCAGATTTGAGAGAGAGAAGGGTGAGAAGAAAATGAAAGAAAATATCTTCCCCCCTCTTTTTAAATAATCCTCTTTTGCCAATTAATTACCAAAATGCCATTGCTTTCATATTAGTCCTTTAACACTAATAACAGTTACGTCAAAGCGAGATATTACAATCTACCCCCCTTAAAGAAATTTCGTCCTCGAAATTTAGAATCCTCTGGAAATCATATATAAATAAATATACCTTTTACATTCCTCTCTCTTCTTAACTTGCTTATCGAAATTCCAATTCTTTAAGTCGAAAATACTCGACAATCTGTCCCTCAATAGAAAGGCCTGATATACACTTCATAATTCTTACGTAACAGGGTGTGCGGTTGTCTGGACCAATCTACCTGACTCTCTTAGCTATGCTTCTTGTACATGCTCTTCTTACAAATTCAATTTGAAGTTATCAAGCCCTAACACTTGTACTGAATCTTATAAATCCCTTCCTAGTTCAAGCATTCTCATTCTGACAACGTTGGGTCGATCTTATTTCCTCAAAAATTCCCACTCTTCAACGGGTTCATTGCACTGCATCTAATTCTATTGAATTATTATCTTAATCTTTCGTCTCACGCGACGATATCTTACGTATAAACCTATATCATACATTTCCATATTGGATCATCCTTACACCAAAACATCTGATATTGTGTACTCACATGCAAATGCAAGGATCATTCCAACTTCATTTAATATTCTAAGTACAAGCAGGAGTTTCATCTCTAGCACCTGCTCCTTTCTTCTTGACGTCATGATGTGCTACTTATCACAATCATAATCATTACCCTCACTATGAAATTCTCAAGAATTTGCGGAATTCTTACAGATTACTTGTGCTTCGCTTCAATAAGTATTTGACGTCATTTATCTTGATAAATTAGAAGTCATTCTTCATTACTTGGAGTTTGATGACCTTCCATCTTTTATGTCACAGCTTATTCTTATGTTCTAGCCGTAGCGTAAATATTTTCCATACCGATAAATCCAAAACTCGTAGGAGTTTAATCCAGGTGATGAGTGGTATAAGTCGTCTCACATAACATCATAATACAATTTAAAACATATAGCTTACATACATATTCGGGTACGTGTACACTACTAACGGGTACATCGTACGTCGCATCATCTTTGTCCAACTAACGGGACATCATTCTTAATCTTAACATATTTGAGACACTACCACATCGATTCGGAATCTTTTCTTACTCTTAGCTCATTTTGTAACATCCGGGATTTGCCTTTCAACTGGCTTGCCAGGTTTGCCCCGCCAATATCACTCGTGCTTATTTCTTAAGTGTACAACAACCTATAACGTAAATTATGGTTATATTCTATCGGCATCGTAAACTTATTTTCTCATTCTGAACGTCGAGTTCAAGATCCTTGTTTTCAATAGAAAACTCTACTTGATTGCTACCAAAAATAGCACACCTAGTCTTTAATCCTTTAGTCATAATCTGAAATTACGTAGCCCTTTACTGTGGACTACGAGTGACTTTTAATCTGCATAAAAGTTCTCCTTCCTTTACTGGTGAACATTAAGTTCAAGACTTTCCAAAATCTTCAGCTAAGATAGGTTGTCATGACATGGGTACAACGTGAAATTAAACTCATTCGCCACTGCATTGTCGTTTCTGATCAAGGCCTCAAATTCAAATATTTTATCTTGCAAGCGCAACCTGTACCACTGTTGGCTCATGCTTAATTCTCTTTAGACTAACTTACTATTCAAGTATACTTTATGTTGTTGAGCTAAAATAACTAAACTACCGTTTTAGCGATAACTTCCATTGATTCAGACTTAGTGCTAGAATCACATCCTTCTTATTCCTTACCATATATTCTTAAACTATTCCAATATTCCATTTCTCATGGGTTCGAAGTTTGAAGTATCCATCAACTTAACTTCCAAAAATTTCTATTAGAACTTGTGATATGATCAAGTCGTCTATACTTACTGCCATTCCGTATAATAATAATTAAGCACTTAACATCTTCTTGTTCCCTAAGCTTCAGCTTAGCATCATTCATTATTTCATTCTTGGATGGCCACTCCGCTGCGCCACTCTGATTCTTAACAACTCGAGTTAGAATTGGAGCAATACACCACTATTGTCACATAAATTTCAACGACCAATCCTTTTACTTTGTCACTTTGTAATTACCGTAACAAAACCATCTTACGTTATTGTTCCTCTTGCAGCCTAAACCATCTGCTTAACTTACGGTTTGGTCATCACCTGCCTTTGTGTTTCCTTTCGTACATGGACCATATACTTACTTTCACGAAAATATGCCAAAACCTATAAACGGTTTTTAGCAACTATTACGAGCCTAACAATGCTCCCGTCAAACGGCTTATACTCTGGTTCCAACTTTACTCTCTATACTCTGAATTTCTGTAACCATCTCTTGGTCAGCACATCATATATATAATCATTAAACATTGCGGAAACCCGATTGAAGACATGCTTAAGGCAACTTAAATTCACACACAATCACTTGTGGCAACTTCTAAAAACAACCTATGGTTTCTGGTGGTTCACATCTTTCATACACTGAATCCACTGGGGTTTGAGTCTCGTTACTAGTCGTTCTATCTTTATCCGCAAGGATTTTCATTCTTATACTCTTTTCCAAGACAACTTCGGTCTCTATTATCTTACCACATCCCTTAGGTTACCCCTCGAGTCTCTACGGAACAATCCGTCTTGAAGAAAATTCAAACTCTTACCGGTTCTCTTGAACGCCCAAACATAGGTTACGTCTCTTCGAGTGCCCGATTAATCGATCTTAAACTTTTGCACATTATCATAATCTATTGGATTCCTCCAGTAACTTGTTATTGTATTCTCAATGCAATCTTGATCTTATTAGCCGAATGATTCTCCATATAGTTTGAACAACCCCAACCGCCTTCGGAAGCTTACTAACATAAGGTTATCATTTCCGGCTTTCCAGAATAATTGTGTAAGGAGACCCATCAATTGAGCATAGAACTCCTTACATGACCACAATCTTAACCTTTCGTATAATAAAGCCTCACATAATTCCTCGGCTAAGATTCCGATTATCCCTCAAAACTGGTCTACTTTATTCTTGTGTTATCTTGAACTTACCTTCTTCATCCAATCAAGGAAATTCAACTTTATTCGTCTATCAGTTCGCTATATTCCAATAACCATTATTTATAATCCACCCTTCCTTAAGTAAAATTCTAGTCAAGCTTACCTTATTTCCAATCTTCTTACTAATAGAACACATCTGAACATCTGATTCACTCTCCGTTATGCAACAAATCATATTATCACCACTTATTCATCCATCTTAGTTCTTAGGTTGAATACCGTCTTATCTCCTCAATTCACGAATCCGGCATTTACGGTTCGGGAGGTGCGGTTAATCCGATGGAGTTAAACTTACTTGCGATTTACGCTCAATGACCACACTTAAGTGGTTAGCTTCATCTGTCCAAATAATTCACTTAATCCATAATTAATTCTCTTAACTGTTTGGACATTGAAATCTCATCCGATTCGAGTTCGATTCTTCCACACTCTATCTTTGCTGGGAGTCTGAAAGTTTTTTTTTTTAAAACCGACTGATATATAATTCCTCATTTCAAGTCTCTAGGTTTGGTACTGCAATCCCTTAACTCTGTGCTCAGAATTTTTTACTTAGTCCACACCTCACTTTAACTTCTCAGACTGCGGTTCCCGTCAAGGTTCTAAGTCATTCCCCAGAGTATCCCATGATTTCTTAATCCTTATGTCTTCCGCAGATGAGGCATCGTTCAACGACGCGTCCAACTGGGTTGAGGTGCTTCACCTTACCTTTTAAATATCTCTTATGTTTCTGAAATCTTGCCACTAACAGGCTTCGCTACCTCATGGTTGATGGCCACCATTTGGCATGAATACTTTTTCGCCGATTCCGTCTTAAAATTATGTCACCTTAATCTTCGCTCTTCATAAACTTCATTCCTCCTTGGTCACATTCAGCTCTCGGACATTTATCCTAACTGTCATATACTAGATTGAGTTGATCAGGCTCAACTAGATGTGACATTTAGAACAACATCCGGAACCCAATGGTCCCACTACTTTTATTGAAACTTTAATGACCCATGGCACGGTCTGAATCGACCTGCTCTGATACCAATTGTAACACCCATACTAAATTATCTAGAATATTTAGCATGTGTATTAGTCTGATACCGGATACATTAAAATTTTCAATAATAAATACAATACAATACAATACAACTGAAAGGGGTACAAGTAGCTCGTTTATACAATTATCCGTATACCAAAATGAATACTTATACAAAATGATAATAATCTCCTGAGCTTGCACTTGACTAGCAACTGCACTCCAATCCAGTATCTCCTTGATGATCTTCTTCACGATCCTCTTGCTTACCTGAAACCTGCACCAGAAGGATTGGGATGAGACATAATGTCTCATTGAGCTCCAGCCCAACCTACTGTTGGCAACCACGGGGGAAACCTAGGGTCGTCGTGCCTACTCTTAGCGATCTTGGGGATACCTATGATTGCCGCCATTCTCTACATATTTCGCGATCAGGGGAAAACTAAGATCGCTCTATGTCTTTATCTTATCTTATACTTATCATATACATAATCTTATGCTTAGTGATCGAGGGGGAGTCTATGATCACTTTCTGTTGTCTGTTGACTATTGGTCTTATCTCTTAGTATATAATATATATACATATTCATATTCATATTCATCTTTTCATAACATAAAGTTAGAAGTTAGCGTTGAACAAACAATACATTATCTTGGTTCATTTTACAGAGTGCATCCGGGTGGAGTAACCCCGAAGTACATCTCCCATCATACCGGTGAAACTCCTATCATATCAGGCTAACACCGGACTCCTCTTATCGTTGTGTGGACAACTCTCTCGATGAAGTCCCATCCGGCGAATCCCGGAGTCTGCTGAACACAACTTAACTTTGCATGTAGACAACCCTCTCGGAGAAGTCCCATCCGGCATATCCCAGAGTCTGCTGAACATGCTTAATCTTTTAACATACGTGTGGACAATCCTCTCGGAGAAGTCCCATCCGGCGTATCCCGGAGCCTGCTGGACACGTTTAACATAGTCTTATATCTTACCAATACCAATGATCTTTCCTTTCTGACTTCCTCCAAACCCCACAGTTCCTCCCTCTTTCAGACTCAGGGTTTGGAACATAGACTTGTCTCCTGTCATATGATGCGAGCATCCACTGTCCAGGTACCAGGACCTTTCCTTTTCTCTGGATGACAAGCATATCTGCAATAGAAATGATCTCAGACTTAGGTACCCAGATTTTCATGGGTCCTTTGGGGTTAGTCCTGAAAGGTTTTGGCTTTTTCATCTTGTGTCTGAAGTTATGATATTCAGACTTGTTCTGATACTTTGGATATGAATCCTTGTATCTTGAATGAGTCTGAGTTTTAGAACCTTAGTTCTTCAGAACCTGAGTTCTCAAGGGTTTGGACTCAGATTTCTTCAGAACCTGAGACTTGAAGGTCTTTGGTTCTGATTTGTTTAGAGTCTGAACCATTGAGGACTTTGGTTCTGATCTCTTTAGATTCTAACTTTGTTTGCTTCAGGCACAAGGAAAGCTTCAGTTTTACCTTTCTTAAAACAATTAGAAGCAGAAAACTAATTGGTTTGCTTTTGCTTGCTTTGCTTAACATTCTGAGATTGAAAATGTTTTGTATTGACTGGTTTAATAGATTTTGAAGTTTTAATATACTCAGTCTTAGAAAATTTTGAGTTTGAATTCTTCAGACTCTGAGACTTACTAGTTTCAGATTCTGAACTCTTCAGACTCTGAACATTTTCAGGTTTAGAGTCTGATTTTCTCTTACTCTTAGGCTTAGGACCTTTTGGCTTAGATTTAGACAAGGTTTTAACATCTGCCTTCATCTTACCCTCAGGTTCAGAAGCTTTAGAGTCTGAGCTGTTCAGAACTTCAGACTCAGTCTCAGTTTCTGACATTTTCAATTTCTCACAGTTATCAGAAGCAGGCACAAAGGATATACCATTGCCTTTTAAAATATTTCCAGAACAGGAAGGTGAGTTTGATTCATTTGAAGGTTTGAATGAATCATAGCCAATGCCTTCACCTTTGTTTCTGACCATATTATAAAGCATAGAGGCAATTTTAGTTCTATTGATTCCAGTTAAAATGAAATCTTGAAGAGCTATTTCATGTTCATTAGGGATCTCTTCAGATTTTTTATGAGCCTCATTTCTGAGTTCTTCAACTTCTTCATCAAACTCAATTATTTGATTCTGAAGTTTAAGATTTTCCTCATACAGCAAGTTAGTTTTATTTTTCAAAGCTTTTATTTCTCCTAACTTGCTTTTGAGGTGACTCATAAGATCTTTAACTGTTTCAATCAATTCAGATCTAGTGAGTTCAGATATACCTCATCTTCATCATCTGAATCTGAGCAGGATTCTGCATCAGAAAATGCAGTTGCCATCAAGGCCAGGTTTGCTTCTTCTTCATCAGATTCAGACTCATTGTCCAGATCATCCCATGTTGCCATGAGACTCTTTTTAAGCTTGTTTCTGAAACTGCTGGACTTTGAGCTGGACTTCTTTGTTTTTTCCTTTGATTTGTCCTTCTGAAGATCACGACATCCAGCAATGAAGTGGCCAGGTTTCTTGCAGTTGTAGCATTCCTTCTGGTTTTCCCTCTTTGAACCAGATCCTCTAAGGTTACTGCTTCTGTTAGAGAATTTTTTCTTTCTGTTCATTAGATACTGAATACTTTTAGAAAGCATTGCAAGCTCATCAGCATCTGAATCTTCATCAGAATTTCCCTCAGGAAATTCTTCATCAGATTCAATAGCTTTCAAAGCTTTAGCAGGCTTTCTTTTAGATTTCAGAGCTAATGATTTTGGTTCTCTAACAGACTCATCCTCATTGAGTCCCAGTTCATGCACCTTGAGGGAGCTTATAAGATCCTCAATACTTAAAGTATCCAGATCCTTAGCTTCCTCAATAGCTGTCACTTTAGGTCTCCATTTGGATGGCAGGCTTCTCAAGAGTTTGTTCACATGATCAGCTGTGGTATAACTCTTCTTCAGAATCTGAAGTACAGAAACCAGAGTCTGAAATCTTGAGAACATTGTCTCAATATTTTCATCCTCTTTCATTCTGAACAATTCATATTGCTGAACAAGGATGTTAGCCTTAGCTTCTCTAACCTTTTTATTACCTTCATAGTTAGAGCAGAGGGATGTGAAGATGGCCTTTGCTGTTGACTTGTCACTCAGCTTCTGATATTCATTGTGAGGTAATGAATCCACAATGATGCCTCTGACATTGTGGTGCTTTCTATATATCTTCCTCTCAGCATCACTGAGTCCTCTTCTGTTCACAGCAACACCTTCTTCATCAACTGGGATTGTGATTCCATCTTCTATAATATCCCATAGTGAATCATCTATACCAATGATATGGCTGTACATTTTACTCTTCCACCATGAGAACTTCTCAGGATCACCAGTAAACATTGGAGGTTTATTGTGTGACCTGGATTTTCTTTCATCAGTGCCATAAGCATATGAAAAAGATGTTCCAGTTCCTCTTTGATTTCTGGGTTGGGGTGGAGGTGAACCTTCATTATCAGATGACATGTTTTTCTCAGGATCCTACTGACACACTGTTAAGTGTTAATATCAGAACCGGAGCTCTGATACCAACTGAAGGTGAGAAAAACACACAAGAAGGGGGGTTGAATTGTGTGGACTCCAAAAACTTATGTTTCTTTCTTTTCAAAACTTAAGACTAGTTCAAAAACAAGTTCTGAACTATTATCAAAGAGTATTGCAGCATATTCAAAATGAAAAGATAGAGGGAAATAGAGACACACAATGTTTTATACTGGTTCCTTCCAAATGGTGGAAGTAGTCCAGTCCCCTTTTTTTCCAACAAGAGATTTCAACTATAATCAGTCTGATTACAATTACTCAGACCACAAAGGAATGAGATTTCCAGTTGCTTAGACCACAAAGGAATAAGACTTCTAATGTTCAGACCACTAAGGAATGAACCAACCTTGCTTAGACCACCAAGGAATAAGACTCCCTGCACAGACCACACAGGAATGTGACTAACAGCTCAGACCACCAAGGAATGAGGTTACAATTGCTCAGTATTCAGACTGAGACTTAAGGACCAAACTGAATTACAAAGAAGGCAAGTTTGGATTGAACACTTGATAAAATATCAGAGGTGTTCTCTTAATACAACACAGGTTAAGACTCTTAACCTTAAGAAATTCTAAGTTACAGAGACTAAAAGAATTTCTAAGAGTTTTGTGAACTTATGAGTTTTGACAGCAAAAACAGAGCACAGGTTCAGCAGTTTTGTTTCAAGAGTCTTAGACTTATTCTTCTTCCTTTTATAGAGGAAATTAGAGATGTTGAAGACTTGCAGAAATTAAGCAAAGAGCCGTTGCAAATTGAGAGCTAGGATAGCTGCAATTGTGTGCTGAACTTTTGCAGAAAACAGAGTGCAGCAGCCATTTTTGAATTTGCTTTCCTTAAAAGCTGGGGAATGTTTGAGTCAGGGAGACAACTGTTCAATTGAGTTGTTCTGACATATCCATGCATTAAATGCGCACAGTAACAATATCTTTCCTTGCCACACCAGCCTTCAGAAGCTTCTGCGTGAATAGTACTTCAGAAGCACTTCTTCAGATTCAGACTTCAGAAGTAGGTCTTCAGACGTTGACTTTTGTTGACTTCCTTCAGACTCAGACTTCAGAAGCTGTCTTCAGACGCAAGCTTCAGACTCCCCTTCAGAAGCACTCTTCAGACCCAGTTTTCTTCCAGCTTTGCAGCATTGCTTCTAAGCTTTCCTTTCTTGCTCTAAGCTTGTTCTTTCATAACCATTATCAATTACAAATCATTAACCACGTGGTTCTGAAATCACTTGAACACAGCATTAGCAAATAACCAATTTTCTATTTAACACTTTTGTTATCATCAAAACCACAAAGAGAGATATGTTTATACATAATGTTTCAACAATCTCCCCCTTAATTCAGAAGAGAGTTGTTTAACACATTTTGTTCCAACAAGATTTGCTTCCTCATCATCAGATTCAGACTCATTGTCCAGATCATCCCATCTTGCCATGAGACTCTTTTTAAGTTTATTTCTGAAGTTACTAGACTTTGAGCTGGGCTTCTTTGCTTTCTCTTTAGACTTTTCCTTCTGAAGATCAGGACAGTCGGCAATAAAATGCCCAGGCTTTTTGCAATTGTAGCAGCCCTTGTGATCTTCCCTCTTTGAGCTAGATCCTCTAAAGTTACTGCTTCTGTTAGAGAATTTTTTCTTTCTATTCATTAGATACTGAATTCTTTTAGAAAGCATTGCAAGCTCATCAGCATCTGAATCTTCTTCAGAATTTCCCTCAGCAAATTCTTCTTCAGATTCAATAGCTTTCAAAGCTTTAACAGGCTTTCTTTTAGATTTCAATGCTATTGATTTTGGTTCTCTAACAGACTCATCCTCATTAAGTCCTAGTTCATGCACCTTGAGGGAGCTTATAAGATCCTCAATACTTAAAGTATTCAGATCCTTAGCTTCCTCAATAGCAGTCACCTTGGGTCTCCATTTAGATGGCAGACTTCTAAGGATTTTGTTCACATGATCAGCTGTGGTATAACTTTTCTTCAGAATCTGAAGTCCAGAAACCAGAATCTGAAATCTTGAGAACATTGTCTCAATATTTTCATCCTCTTTCATTCTGAACAATTCATATTGCTGAACAAGAATGTTAGCCTTAGCTTCTCTAACTTTTTTATTACCTTCATAGTTAGAGTAGAGGGATGTGAAGATGGCCTTTGCTGTAGATTTGTCACTCAGCTTCTGGTACTCAGTGTGAGGTAGGGAATCCCCAATGATTCCTCTCACATTGTGATGCTTCCTATAAATCTTTCTTTCTGCATCACTCAAAGCTCTTCTGTTGACAGCAACACCTTCTTCATCAACTGGAATTGTGATTCCATCTTCTATTATGTCCCATAGTGAATCATCAATACCAATTATATGACTGTACATTTTACTCTTCCACCAAGAGAACTTCTCAGGATCACCAGTAACCATTGGGGGTTTATTGTGAGACCTGGATTTTCTATCATCAGTACCATAGTCATATTAAACAGAAGTATGTCTACCACCAGGAGGAGGAGGTGGAGGTGGAGGGGAACCACTAGATGACATGTTTTTCTCAGGATCAATACTGACACACTGTTAAGTGTTAATATCAGAACCGGAGCTCTAATACCAACTGAAGGTGAGAAAAACACACAAGAAGGGGGGGTTGAATTGTGTGGACTCAAAAACTTGGTTTCTTTTCTTCTCAAAACTTAAGACAAGTTTAGAAACTGGTTCTGAACCTTTTTCAAAGAGTATATGCAGCGGATTAAAAACAAGGAGAGAAGGAAAGAGAGGACACACAATGTTTTTATACTAGTTCCTTCCACAAGTTGGAAGTAGTCTAGTCCCCTTGTTACTAACAAGAGATTTCAACTATAATCAGCCTGATTACAATTACTCAGACCACAAAGGAATGAGATTTCCAGTTGCTCAACCACAAAGGAAGAGACTTATATTGTCCAGACCACAAAGGAATGACACCACCTTGCTCAGACCACAAAGGAATGAGACTCCCTGCTCAGACCACAAAGGAATGAGACTCTCTAATGCTCAGAACACTAAGTAATGAGGCTTACAATGCTCAGTACGCAGACTGAGACTTTAACCAAACTGAATTACAAAGAAAGTAAGTTTGGATTGAACACTTGATGAAATATCAGAGGTGTTCACTTAATACAACTTAGGATTAAGACTCTTAACCTTTAAGAAATTCTAAGATACAAAGATTGAAAGAATTTCTAAGAGTTTGGTGACACTCGTATTTTTACAGCAAAACAGAGCAAGTTTCAAACAGTTTTTGTTCCAAGAGTCTTAGCAATTTTCTTCTTCAATTCTTCTTCCTTATATAGAGGGAATTAGAGCTGTTGAAGAAAGCCAGGAATTAAGCAAAGAGCCGTTGCAAATCTTGGGCTAGGATAGCTGAAATTGTGTGCTGAACTTTGCAGAAAACCAGATCTCAGCAGCCATTTTTGAATTTGCTTTCCTTAAAAGCTGGGGAATGTTCAGGTCAGTGAGACAATTGTTCCATTGGAGTTGTTCTGACATTGCAGGCATTAAATGCGCACAGTAACAGTTGCTTTTCTTGCCACATCAGACTTCAAAAGCTTCTGCGTGAACAGTACTTCAGAAGCTCTCTTCAGAAGCACTGTTCATCAGACGCACTTCTTCAGACGTTGACTTTTGTTGACCTTCAGAAGCACTGTTCATCAGACGCTCCCTTCAGACGTTGACTTTCGTTGACCCTCAGACTCAGCCTTCAGACGCTGCCTTCAGATGCAAGCTTCAGACTCAGCCTTCAGACTCACCCTTCAGACCCAGTTTTCCTTCAACTTTGCAACATTGCTTCTAAGCTTTCCTTCTTGCTCTTAGCTTGTTCTTCCATAACCAATATTAGTTAATCAACATTAACAACGTGGTTCTGAAATAACTTGAACAAAGCATTAGCAATTACCAATTTTCTTTTTAACACTTTGTTATCATCAAAACCTTAAAGAGTGATGTTCATACAAAATTGTTCCAACAATCTCCCCCTTTATTCAGAATAGAGTTGTTCACATTTTGTTCCAACACAATCTTCCTCTGGTTTTAATTCAGCTGTCTTCTTACCCTCTTTGTCAGTCACAACAGGATGTTCCCAACCTTTCAGAACTGTTTTCCAGGTTTTGCTATCTATTGATTTAAGGAAAGCACTCATGCGTGATTTCCAATAATCACAGTTGGAACCATCCAACAGAGGTGGTCTGTTCACAAATCCTCCTTCTTTCTCCATTATGCCAGAAAAATATCTTCCCTGGAGCTCACCCTTAAAACAGGCAGGGTGCCTACTCTGATGCCAATTGAAATTCCTGGCAGGACTGATTCTGAACTCTAAAACAGAGTATAATACGCAGAACAGAGTATACAGTTTAGAAGCACAATAACAGACAGAAATTAAAAGACTGAAAGTAAAGATGCACAGTTGATTTGTTAACCCAGTTCGGTGCAACGTCACCTACATCTGGAGGCTCCAAGCCAGGAAGGAAATCCATTAAATAGTATCAATTCAAAGACCTATGACAACAGCCCCTGTTTCTCAGTCTTCTCACTTAATCACTACCCGTATAGATTTCTACCTAGGAACTCCTAGATATAAGAACCCCTCTTACTTCCTACTCAAGCAATCATTGCCCCAATGATTGTAAACTCTAAACAATAAAGATGAAGACACTCTTCAAAACATAATCTGTCACTTTTGCTTAAAAGCTTTAAGTGATTACAACTCAATAAACTAAACCAACTCTAAACAATTGAGTGGTGTACAAAACAAAGCACAAAGCTCACAGACTCAAAACACTAAGTATGACTCTCTCTAATGACTTCTGTTTTGATGTCAATTCTTCAACAGCAGCGTCCTCTATTTATAGCTTCAGCAACAACATAATTCTTGAACCAAATCCTTCAAAGATATATTCCCAGAATTCTTTAGAAGCAAATAGAAGCAATTTATTCTCCAGAAATATATTTTCCAAAGATTTCTTTGAAAATATATTCACAAATAAAACAATGTCCAATCTTCAATAAATCTCACGCAAAATAATCTTCCTTCTAGAAACAAATCCAGCAAGGAGAATTCTTCAATCAAATCTTCAAAAGATAATGTGAGAAAATAAAACAGCTGCAAGACACAAGAAAGAACGCAGCTTCTGAACGCAGAAAACCAGTTTCTGAACGAGCTTTTGAAATGCAGCTTCTGAAGGTTCAGCTTTTGATGAACAGTGCTTCTGAAGCGCAGCTTCTGAACAGTGCGTCTGAAGGTCAGCTTCTGAACAGTCAGCTTCTGAAGTATTGTTCAGCTTCTGAAGCCCAGCTTTTGAAGTATTGTTCAGCTTCTGAACTACCCAGCTTCTGAAGTACTGTTCACAAATGAGGATCAGCTTGTGAAGACGCACATATTGCTTACATATTTGATTTTAGCAAACATGAAGCCAACAACCAAATATCCAACAATGCCTTTACCCTTCCTCTCCAGACAATGAGAGATCAAGTGCCCTGGTTGCTTGCATCCATAACACACCCCGGCTCCTTTCAAGCATTCTCCTGGATGAGATCTTCCACAATTGCCACAAATGGGACCAGCCTTTGGAGAATAGGGTTGTTTCCCTTTTTGCGGGGAACCCTTCGGCTTCAGCTTGTCATGATACTTGTCTTGAAATTTACCCTTTCTCTTCTCAAATGCTGCAACTTTCTCTCTAGCGGTCTTGGCAAATCCCGCTTCAGCAACCAAACTATCATGAACCATTTCGTCGTAGCTTGTGGTTTTCTGGAGACTCACAGCAGTGTCAATTTCGCCTCTCAACCCACGCTTATACTGATTCATCTTCCAATTCTCATTTCCTGCATATTCATTGTGCATGGAATAGTACGACAACTCTTCGAATTTCTTAGTAAACTTTGTAACTGACATGCCACCTTGCTTCAATTCTAGGAACTCATGTTCCTTCTTCACATTGTACAATAGTTCCAAATACTTCTCTAGCATCACCTCCTTTAAGTTTGCCCAATTCACCTCCACACCATTCACTAACATTCTGCGTTGGGTAGATTCCCACCAGTCTTCTGTTGCGCCTATGAACTGGTTTGTTGCATACACCACTGTCGCGGTGATTTTCGGAGATCAAGCTATTGATTAGCGTTGACTCACTTATTTTATTTCACGACTGAACTTTTAATTTTTCAAAAGAAAAGGGGAAAAAGTTCTAAATTACCACAATTTTAAAGATTTAGGGTTCGGGGGTTAGTTACGTTTGGGGAAGGTGTTAGCACCCTAAACGTTCGTAGTATTCTACGAGAACCTCTTGATTTTATTTATTTATTTTGGGCTATAACCTTCTTATATATTATTTTTTATTTTTTTAAAAGAAAGAATTAGAGTAGTGAGAAAAAAAATTGTTTTTTATTATTTTTTTTATTTTTTATGATTTTGGAAGTACAAGGTCATTTGCCTACGTACCCGTGAGGGTCAAAATCACGTAGTTCGGAGTAAAAAGCCGAGTGATTTGTTGATTGATTTTAATTTTTTAAAATGTTGTGAAAGATAAGATGAGCCAAAGTGGCAAAAGAGTGAAGTTGATTGATTTTAATTGTAGAAAATAAAGTCTAATATGACTAAAATTGATTAAAGTTTGATTAAAAAAGCCGCTTGGTTTGAATTCCAAGGTTTGTTAATAAAAGATATTTTTGATGAAGTTTTAAATATTAGAATGTTTTTGATTGATTTTTTTTTTATTTAATCTAAGAAAAAAACCTAAAATTAAGATGACAATAGAACTAACGTGCGAGAAATTCGTCGAGACACTTGGTCAAAGCGAATCCTTTTCCTTGGAAAATGAACTAAACTATTCGGCATAAAAAAATGAATGCAATGCATATTCTCATTTATATCTTTACATTTATTCCTAAAATACATTCTAAAAGCATAAATAAATAGACAAAATGACAAATAAAAATAAAATGAATAATAAAATAAAATGCATGAGATGATGCTAGATATGAGTAAATAAGATGCTAAAAATAAAAGGACAATAAAAAAGAAATAATAAAAGGCAAGGAAAAATAAATGAAATAAAAAGGGGGTGCAAAAAATAAAAATGGGGGTGCAGGAAGCAAAAAATAACAGATTTAAAAAAAAGGCCCAGATGTGTTGGGTCAGCATGATTAGATCTGGACCGTCTGACTAATCAGAGGGGCCTGATCTAATCACAGAGGAAAACACCCATGGCCGTCTGATTTAAATCAGAGGGCCTGGGGGGCGAGGGTGCACGCTAACCATGTGTACATTGGATGCTCCGAGAAGAGCATTTACATGCCTACAAGTAATACAACAGAAGGAGTGGCTTTATCAGAATTGATTAATCACACTCATCAGTTAATCCAATTCATTTGTGCCAAGGATAAGGTTTTCTATGTCATGCTTATTGTGACGTCAGAATTAGAGCTAAGTCTCAGTGACATTCCAATTGTCAACGAGTATCCTGATGTTTTTCCATCTGATGTATCTACTCTACCCCTAGAAAGGGAAGTTGAGTTTTCCATTGATCTTGTAATTCTGGCAAGTCCTGATGCTGAACGTAAAACAGAGTTAAATAGAGGAACAATAACATACATAAAATAAAACGCACAGGATATTTGTTAACCCAGTTCGGTGACAAACACACCTACGTCTGGAGGCTACCAAGCCAGCAAGGAAATCCACTAGCGTAGTCCTAGTTCTAAATTCTCAGCAAACTCCCAGTTTACAACTTATCACCTAGCAACTACCCGTATTGACTTCAACCTAGGAACTCCTAGACCTGAGATCCCATCTCACTTCCCCTCAAACAATCACTGCCTCAGTGATCTTAAACTCAAATAACGATCAACGTAGGAGACACACTCCAAATACACAAAAAGTCACTCTTGCTTAAAAGCTTAAGTGCTCTACAAATACAACTCAATAAAACACAGTCTTAAGCTTGCATCAAGATGACACAAGAAAGGCTCACAATTAACAAACTAGAAACCTAATAATACTCTAACAATGATGGCTTCTCTTCTAGTTGATTTTCTTCAATAGCAGCGCCCTCTATTTATAGCCTTCAGCAGCAACAAATATTTGATCCAAATATTCTTCAAAGATATATTTCCAAAATTCTTCTTTAGAAATATATTCCACAATATTCTTCAGAAATATATTTTCCAAAGATCTCTTTGAAAATATATTCACAAATAAAACAATCCAATCTTCAGAATATATCTCACGAAAATAAACTTCCTTCTAGAAACACACGCAGCTTGGAGAATTCTTCAATCAAATCTACAAAAGATCATGTGAGAAAATAAACAGCTCCAAGCCACGAAAACAGGAGCACAGTAAACCAGCTTCTGAAGGTACTTCTGAAGAAGTGCTTCTGAAGGTCTATGTCTGAAGTTCTACGTCTGAACATTCAGCGTCTGAAGGTTGCTTCTGAACAGTGCTTCTAAACAGTGCTTCTGAAGGTTCAGCTTCTAAACAGTGCTTCTGAAGGTTCAGCTTCTGAACAGTGCTTCTGAAGTTTTGCTTCCGAATATGTTAAACTTCTGAAGTTCTGCTTCTGAGGTCCAGCTTCTGAAGACGCACATCTTACTTGTATATTTGATTTTAGCAAACATGAAGCCAACAACCAAATATCCAACAGATCTTATTCCTGAAGCGGAGCCAATGTCAGTGGCGTCGTACTGAATGTCACCTTCAGAGCTTAAAGAGTTGAAATCTCATCTAGAAGAATTGATTCAGAAACACTTTATCAGACCTAGTGTATCCCCTTAGGGTGTGCCAGTTTTACTAGTCAAGAAGAAAGATGGTAGTATGAGGTTATGCATAGACTATCTCCAATTGAACAAGGTGACAATCAAGAACAAATATCATCTCCCAAGGATCGACGACCTTCTAGATCAACTTTAAGGAGCAACAGTATTCTCTAAGATTGATCTTAGATCGGGTTATCACTAGATCCGTATCAAGTCTTAGGATGTGTCCAAAATGGCTTTCAGAACGCGTTATGGACATTATGAATTCCTAATCATGGACTATATGAATAAAAAATTCAGCCATATTTAGACCAGTTCGTTGTTATCTTCATTGACGACATTTTTATCTATTCCAAGAATCCTCAGGAACTTGCCCAACACTTGAGAATTGTCCTAGAGGTACTCAGAGAGAAACAATTATATGCCAAATTCAGTAAGTGTGAATTTTGGTTATCAAAAGTTAAGTTTTTGGGACATGTCATTTCCCAGGGAGGAGTGACCATAGATCCATCTAAGGTTGAAGTTGTCCTTAATTGGAGTAGACCCAGGAATCTAGCTGAAGTCAGGAGTTTCTTAGGCCTAGCAGGTTATTACCGAAGGTTTATCATGAAGTTTTCTCAAATTGCCCTACCTTTGACACGTCTTATCAGGAAGGATGTACCCTTTATTTGGGATGAAGAATGCAAGAAGAGTTTTAATGCTTTGAAGAAGAAATTGACTAAGGGACCAGTGTTGGCTATACCAGATCCTAATAAGTGATACATCGTTTTCTGCAATGTGTCGGCTAAGGTTCTAGGTTGTGTACTTATGCAAGGAGATAATGTGATAGCATATGCGTCTAGACAACTTAAGACTCATGAGGAGAATTACCCCACTTCATGTGGAGACATCATTTATATGATGCGTAGTTTGATCTGTTCAGTGACCATAAGAGTTTGAAGTATTTGTTTGATCAGCGAGAATTAAACATGAGGCAGAGAAGATGGATGGAGTATCTGAAAGACTTCGACTTTGATTTGAAGTATCATCCAAGAAAGGCGAACGTAGTGGCTGATGCCTTAAGTCGAAAGGCTTTAGTTAAGGCGGAAGTGATGATGCATTCTTGTGGCTTGTATGAGAAGTTTAGAGATCTTAATCTCAATGTCACCAAAGTGGATGGTGGTGTTTGGTTGCACAAATTGGAAATCACGTGTGACTTGCGGTCCAGGATTGTACAGGCTCAGAGTATGGATATGGACCTTTAGAGGAGGGTTGGTCAATCAGAGTTTTCTATGGCATCAGACGGCACATTGCCGTTTGAAGGTAGGACTTATGTTCCCAATGATGCAGACCTGAAGAGGTTAATCTTGGAAGAAGCCCATAAGAGCAGCTTTAGCATTCATCCGGACACTACTAAGATGTATTAAGACTTGAGAAAGGACTATTGGTGGTCTGGCATGAAAACCGATATTGCGGAATTTGTGGCACGGTGCATTGTGTGTTAGCAAGTGAAGATTGAACACCAAAGGCCTGCAGGAATACTTGAACCTTTGGAGGTTCCTCAATGGAAATGGTAAGAGATAAACATGGACTTTGTGAGTGAACTACCTTGCACCCAGCGGGGGCATGACTCAATTTGGGTAATTTGCTTATTTATTGCCGGTTAAGTCCACATACAGAGCCTCTCAGTATGTTGATTTGTTTATTACAGAGATTGTGAAACTGCATGGCGTGTCAACTAGTATTGTGTCGAATAGAGACCCAATCTTTACCTCTCATTTTTGGAAGGCTTTTTAGAGGGCTTTGGGAACGAGACTGAAAATGAGTACGTCTCATCATCCTCAAACGGATGGTCAATCCGAAAGGACTATCCAGACGTTGGATGACATGATACGTGTGTGCATTTTAGAAGATGGAGGAAGTTAGAATAACCACTTGCCTTTGATTGAGTTCTCTTACAACAATAGTTACCATGCCAGCGTAGGGATGGCACCTTATGAGGCCCTGTACAGCAGGAAGTGTAGGACACCGTTATGTTGGGTTGAAGTCGGAGATAAGAGTATCTTGGGACCGGAGATTATTCAGGAGACTATCCTGAAGATTAAATCTATTCAAGATAAGATGAGGACTGTAACACCCATATAGAGATTGCCTAGGATCTCTTACGAGTATTAAAATTTCGTACCGGATACATTAAATACAATACAGAAAGTTGTTTAATAAATATACAATGCATAAGTTTGTGATACAACTCATTATCCGATACAAGCATTCTCCATAATTTACATCATAATACATCATTCATATACATACGTCCATATAATAAAACATAAGCAGCACGATCAATCCGTAGCTTTCTCTTTACCTTTGCGTCGTGCTACCTGCGAAGAACCTGCACCAGAAGGAAAGGGATGAGACATAACGTCTCAGTGAGCTCCTACCCTACCAACTGTTGGCAACCACGGGGGGTAACCTAGGGTCGCCGTGCCTACTTTTGGCAATCTTGGGGATACCTACGATCGCCATCATTCTTTACATTTATCGCGATCAAGGGGAAAACCTAGGATCGCTTCATTGTCTTATCTCATACATATCATGTTCCATTCTAACCTTAGACTTATACATAGTGATCTTGGGGACATCCTAGGATCACATCTCGTTCACTAGAAACTAATCATCATATCTCGTATTACATATAAAATATACATATTCATCTTTCATATCTTAGGGTTAGAAGTTAGCGTTGAACAAACAATCATTATCTTGGTTCATTTTACGGAGTGCATCCGGGTGGAGTAACCCCGAAGTACATCTCCCATCATACCGGTGAAATTCCTATCATATCAGGCTAACACCGGACTCCTCTTATCTTTGTGTAGGCAACCCTCTCGGTGAAGCCCCATCCGGCATAATCCGGAGCCTGCTGGACACATCTTAACTTTACATGTGGACAACCCTCTCGGTGAGGTCCCATCCGGCATAATCCGGAGCCTGATGGACATGCTTAAATCTTTTAACTTACGTGTGGATAGCCCTTTCGGAGAAATCCCATCCGGCGTAACCCGGAGTCTGATGAACACGGGATCATAATCATATAACATATTCGTATCTTGTTCTTATTCTTTTAGTAATCATTCATAAGTTCTTAACCTATAAAGGTTCTAACTTAAATACTGAAATACTCTTGGCTTGCTCATGCTTAGTGTGTATATGGAGTTGCTTAGTAAGGGATAATCCCATTACTAGCTCCTTTACTCCTCTACATAACTTAGAAATTGAGTAATCATCTCCCAATGTAGTACCCTTTACCCATCCTACCTTAATTCCTTACCTATCCTCAAGAACAAGAATTTGGGTGGCTGGGAAATCGGAGTCCGATTTGCTAAAATCGGAGTCCGATTTTTGCCGTAACAAAATGGAAGTGTAAGACCCTTGAATTTTCAATTTAATGTATAGATAAATGTTTTATCTTATTTATGTGTAAAAATATTTTAACTTCGTCTTTTATGAAGTCATTTTTACCAATCTTACTCTACGACAATTTTATTTAATGAGGGAACCTAAACTTAATATTTTATCTTTCTAATTTCGAGGACGAAACTTTTCTTTTGGGGGTTAGTAATGTAACGCCCTAAAATTTTAAATTAAATATTTGAATTAAGTTGTTTTTACTTGATTTTATTTGGTGTGTGTTGTGAGAATTTTATTTATTTAAAACAAAGGAAATATACAAATAGTAGTGACTAATTTTCTAGATGAGATGCAGCTGATTGTTAGAAAGAAACCAATAACTAAAAAGTATCTAAAATTTTCTGGAATTATTAATTGAATTTCTACATTGGTCTTGATGGTAAAGAATTTTGTTGCTCTCCTTTGTGTTGCGAGTTCGAATCTAAGCAATGCCATTTTTTTAATTGAATTCAATTCCTTTTAAGCTATGACTTTCATGATCATTGTATTATTCCCCTTTTAATCTTCCTTTACAAACCGTTAATTAAGAGTAATTAAACAAAGAGAGAAAATATGTTATGAAATTGTTGACAAAAGTTGGAGTTAATTATATAAATGCTTTCCAATTGTTGGTTATTTGATTTTAGGAGAGTTGACTAAATTTATTTGTTTAATTGATTAGTGTCCCATAGAATATGTTATCATAGTATAAACACTATAGTAATATAGTATTAATTTCCCTTCATGCTAATTTATGTATTTTCCCTTCATGCCGTGTAGTTATTATAGTATTTTCCTCTTCATGCTAATTTATGTATACCTTTGACCAAGACTATTCCCTCTTAAACATTACTTTCATTCCCATTAATTTCCACCTTAATACCCTTTGATATGGTAACGTTTCCTTCCTTAATCCATTAGACTCTTAATATTTCAAATCATTCTCATCTACACAATAGTTATACACGAGATTAGTCTGTAAGAGAGAACAAACAAAAAAAAAGGAAAGGCATAATCAACATCATCATCACCTTGCTCATCAAAATTCTAAGACTCCATCCACTCTACTCTTTAGTAGGCCTTAAGGTAAAATCTTGTTGTTTTCCTCTTCCATTCCATTGTTCATATGTTAAGTCTTTTTCCTTAAGATTTCACCTTCTCTCAAAATACCATTATCAACCTCTCCATTTGTACTTTTAATTCCGTGTAGCACCTCATACTATTGCTCGTGCGGTTGGTGCGGAATCAATCTTAGGGATGTTTTGTGTCGAAGGAAAAGCACCCAAGGTAAGGGCGGTATTCCGTACAATCATGTAGTTATAAACTCATAGGCTAAGTTGGTAGTGGAGCTCTTTTCCTAATAAAAGTGGAAACTTTAATATAAGTAAAGAGATAGAGAATAATTTTTGTGGCATATCATGCGTAGTGTGAAAGAGTCTCATTCTTTGTGGCATAGCATGACATTATGTTGTAATTTTGCTTGTTGTTTTGAGAAAAGAGGTTTGATGAAAATTTTGGAAGGAAGTTGGAATTTTATTTTATTTGGTAAAAGTAGTGATGATTTTAAAAAGTGCATAACATGCATAGCATGGCATGTAGTTGTGTCATAGGTTGCCAAATGGGGCGATTTATTCTTGTGCCAAATGGGGCGATTTACTCTTGTGCCAAATAGGGCGATTTATTCTTGTGCCAATTGGGGCGATTTATTCTTGTGCCAAATGGGGCGATTTATTCTTGTGCCAATTGGGGCGATATCCGGATCATGGTCTAGTTGCATATCATGCATCATTTGCGTAAAATTCACATTTTTATTCCTTTATTCATATTTGGGTTTTGACTTTTATGTGGTGAGTGTTTTATTATTCTTCTTATCTTATGTTTTTATATCTATATGATTGTATTTTTGTGGTTTAGGAATACTGACCCCTTACAACCAACATTTTAGGTATTGATGAGTTTGAAGATTTGAAGCAAAAATGGTGTTTAGCTTGCACGCGCACGGGGAATAAATTTGGGTTTTCTTAAAATGTAATTTAAATTAACTTTTGAAATTCATTATTTTCAATGTAATTTATTTAGTCTAATTGAGTAATTCAATCTTCTCTTAATAAAAAAAAATGAAGTTTTCTAAAATAAAACCATCTAGACGTAATGTCTTGGATTAAAAATCCGGGGCGTTACAGGAAGATTGATCTGTAAAATCGGAGTCCGATTTGCTAAAATCGGAGTCCGATTTCTGCATCTGCAGAACTCAAAATTCTGCCTTCTAGGCTATTCCAATCCTATCCAATCATCATAACAGCTTATGGAATACATTTCTAAAGCATAACTGGTAGGTAATAACATGATTAATCAAGAATTACAAGAAAAGGAACTAGGGTACTAGAATTACAATCTTGCTCAAGAATGCTATAAGCTTCAAAACTTAATCAAGGAGGGTTCTAAAACCCCTATGAGCTCACCTTAATCCACAATTGGTGCTGTTTAAGCTTGAATCCTGTTGAGTCTTTAAGTGTTGGCTGCATTGTTTGGCAAAACCAAAGTATGGAATAAAAGCATTTCCTTATATTGAACATTTCTTCAGTTACAAGTTTTCTCATTTGAAGCCATTCAGAAGCTAAAATCTACATCAGAAGCTGAAATGCTCATCAGGAGCACTGTAGCACTTCAGAAGCAGTTTCAGGTTCTGAAGCCAGCGTTGACTTCTGTTGACCACATCAGAAGCTGGGTTTGCTGGATTGTTTTTGCACGTATCTTGGGAGATTTAGCAAGGAATTATCTTTGTATAATTGCTTCTAGAATGCTGGGTTAATTGGAGAAGATATCTTTGAAGATTTGGTTCAAAATTATGAAAATTCGTATTTTCTGTTTTAAATCTTTCAAAGATTGAATGCAGTTTTATTTGTTACTTTATTGGAACTATCTTATTCCAGTAACAAATCAATTCAGAAGATTTGGAGCATAATTAAGAGGCTTATTGAAGATTATAAAAGGAGGAGCTTTGCTATTGAAGACTTACGAATTTATAGAGTTTAAGATCAGAGAATTGAGTCTTAGTATTTTAAGCTTTTAGCTTTATTGTGCACCACTCTGTTAGAGTTGGTTTAAGTGTTTGATTGAGTTGTAATTCATTCTAAGCCTTTAGGTACGAATGAAGTGTTGTCATTGAAATTGTGTTCAAAAACAGGGTAGTTGTGTTTCAGAACTAGTTAAGTTCAAAGGGTAGTTCAAGTGGCTGGGTAGTAGTTACTTGAATAGGAAGTTAGAGGTTTTTCTAATACTCAACGTGTTGGGTAGAATTCAAGACTAGGTGGAGATTAATTGCTTGGGATAGGAACTGGGAGTCAGTGTCTGAGTCTTAAGGATTAATTCCAATAGTGGAATTCCTTCCTGGATTGGTATCCCCCAGAGTAGGAGGTGTTTACTCCGAACTGGGTTAACAAACCTTGTGTGTTCTTTAGCTTTCCTGCACTTTATTTTCTGCTCTTGCATTGTGTTTACTTGTGCTCTGTTTTAGCATTTTATTGTGCCCTGCGTTTTGTTCAGAACCTGTTTGGTTCAGAACCTGGTAACTCTCTTATTGCATGGCCAGAATTTCAATTGGCATCAGAGCAGGCACCCTGCCTGTATTTTGGGTGAGATCCAGAGGACTTAATATCTGGCAAGCATGGATAGAGAAGGAGGCTATGTCAATAGACCACCCCTATTAGATGGCACAAACTATGAGTATTGGAAGTCTAGGATGTGTGCCTTCTTAAAATCTATTGACAGCAGGACTTGGAAAGCTGTGATTAAAGGCTGGGATCATCCTGTGTATACAGACAAAGATGGTAACAAGACTGAGGTTCTGAAGCCTGAGGAGGAATGGACCAAAGCTGAAGATGATCTGTCACTGGGAAATTCTAAAGCTCTGAATGTTATCTTTAATGGTGTTGATCAGAACATGTTCAGACTTATCAAACAATGCACTGTTGCAAAGGAGGCCTGGGAAATCTTAAAGACAACTCATGAAGGAACTTCTAAGGTGAAGATGTCCAGATTACAGTTGCTGACCACCAAGTTTGAGAACCTGAAGATGAAGGAGGATGAATCCATTCAGGATTTTTACATGAATGTGCTGGATATGGCAAATTCCTTTGACTCTCTTGGTGAAAAGATGTCTGATGAGAAGTTAGTCAGAAAAATCCTCAGGTCCCTGCCCAGAAGGTTTGATATGAAGGTCACTGCAATTGAGGAGGCTCATGATATTTCTGCTATGAAGGTTGAGGAGCTGATTGGGTCACTACTCAGTTTTGAAACTGCCTATTGTAAACAGACTGAGAAGAAAGGAAAAGGTGTAGCTTTTAGTGTAATTCTGAAGCTGATGATCAACAAGAGTCTGAAGAGGATGACTTGTCAGAAGCTCTTGTGTTGCTGGGAAAACAATTCAACAAAATTCTAAAGAATGTTAACAGAAAAGCCAAAGCCAAAGGTCAGAACTTCAGATTCAATAACAAGAAGCAACAAACTGATGAGAAGAAGACCAAGTCTGAGGAGAAAAGTAACCAAGCCAAAGGTGTGCAGTGCTATGAGTGTGAGGGCTATGGGCATATCAAATCTGAATGTCCTACTTTTCTTAAGAAGCAGAAGAAGAGCCTAGCTGTTGCATGGTCTGATGATGGTTCTGAAGATGATGATGTTAGTGAATCTGATATGTGTGATACTGGTCTAGTTGTGAGGTCAGGAGCTATCTTGAAGAAGGAAGTTGTTTTAGAGTCTGAGACCTTTTCAGAGTCTGACTCAGAGTCTGAAGCCTCATATGTGTCTGAAGCTACTAAAACCTCATATGATGAACTAGCTGATAACTACAAGAAGCTGTATACCAGAAGTGCTGAGGTTTGCAAACAAGTTTTGGATCAGAAGGAGACTATTCTTCAACTGGAGGCTGAAAAAGGTGAACTGTTAGTGCAGAATTCAGATTTAAAAGAAGAAGTGAATCAACTGAACTCCCAACTTGATCAAATGAAGAAGCAAGTGAAGATGTTGAACTCTGCTGCTGATAAGTTGGAGGATATTTTGGGGAATCAGCAACAAGGAAAAACTGGGTTAGGTTTTGTTGATCAGACTCAGATTCCTAAACAAATGAGTTTTGTTCCTGCTACTAAAACTCATGATTCTATGGCTGGAACATCAAAGAAGTGACCTCAGAAGCAAGCCCAGATGCAAGGTCAGAAGCATGTTCAGATGCTACCTCAGAAGCAACCCCAGAAATTTTTCAGAAACAGAAGGAGGAGAAATCATCCATGGATCTGTCATCATTGTGGAAAGAAAGGGCATATCAAACCATTTTGCTTTAAACTTTATGGCTATCCTGAACATTTTCAGTATAGAAGAGTGCAACCAGCTGCCCCCAGACATAGTGTTCAAAAGGTGTGGAAGCCCAAAGTTCAGAATGTTGGCCTGATTGCTCATACATCATTGAGAGCCACCTCAAAAGAAGACTGGTACTTTTATAGTGGATGTTCAAGGCACATGACTGGTGTGAAGAAGCTGCTGAGCAATATCAGATCATACTCCAGAAGTTATGTGACATTTGGAGATGGTGTAAAAGGTCAGATTCTGGGTATTGGTGATTTGATCAGAGAAGGTTTGCCCAGACTTAATGATGTGCTACTGGTGGAAGGATTAACCTCTAATCTGATCAGTATTAGCCAGCTATGTGCTCAGGATTTGAAAGTTAATTTCAACAAGCAGGAGTGTATTGTTACTGATCAGGATGGAAAAACTCAGATGAGGGGCTGCAGATCCAAAGACAATTGTTATTTGTGGGTTTCTGAAGAAGAAAGAAGTCTGACTTCTTATCTTATGAGCTCAGAAGAGGAAGTCAAACTCTGGCACCAGAAACTAGGACATTTGCATTTGAAAGGCATGAAGAAAATCCTAAGTACTGAAGCTATCAGAGGTGTGCCTAATCTGAAGATCAATGAGGACAATGTTTGTGGTGATTGTCAGATTGGTAAACAAACAAGAAAGTCTCATCCCAGATTAGTTCACCAGGTAACTACCAAAGTACTAGAACTTGTTCATATGGATTTAATGGGGCCTATGCAAGTAGAAAGTATTGGAGGAAAAAGATATGCCTTTGTAATGGTAGATGACTACTCAAGATATACATGGGTCAGCTTTGTTAGAGAAAAGTCTGACACTTTTGAAGTTTTCAAAGAGATGTGCATTCAACTACAAAGAGAGAAGGATAGTGGGATTATCAGAATCAGAAGTGATCATGGCAAAGAATTTGAAAACAAGAGCTTTTCAGAATTCTATGCTTCTGAAGGTATAAAGCATGAGTTTTCTGCACCTATCACACCTCAGCAAAATGGTGTAGTTGAGAGGAAGAATAGAACATTAGCAGAATGTGCAAGGGTTATGCTGCATGCTAAGAAGCTGCCATATATGTTTTGGGCTGAAGCTATGAACACAGCATGTTACATACACAATAGAGTCACTTTGAAAAAGGGAACAACATCTACTCTGTATGAATTGTGGAAAGGGAGGAAGCCAACTGTGAAATATTTCCATGTTTTTGGGAGCAGATGCTATATCTTGGCTAACAGAGAGAATAGAAGAAAACTGGATCCTAAGTCTGATGAGGGCATATTCCTAGGTTATTCAGTGAACAGCAGAGCTTACAGGGTGTTTAATTCCAGAACCAAGGTTGTGATGGAGTCCATTAATGTGGTAATTGATGATCTGACTGCTGAGAAAGATAGAAGTGAGTCTGAAGTTGTTCCAGATTCTGAAGCATCAGAAGAACAAACTTCAGAAGCAGAAATACATCCAGAGTCTGAAGAAGCAGATGTGCATCCAGAACATGATCCTACCAATAAAGGGCCATCAGTTAGAGTTCAGAAGGATCATCCTAAGGAGCTTATCATTGGGAGTTTGGATCAAGGGGTCAGAACCAGGAGATCAGAACCAGCTGCTACTGATTCATGTTTTGTGTCTAAGTTTGAACCCAAAAATGTGAAAGAAGCCCTAACTGATGAATTTTGGATTGAAGCAATGCAAGATGAGTTGAATCAATTCAAAAGGAGTGAGGTATGGGATCTAGTTCCGAGACCTGAAGGGTTGAATGTGATTGGCACTAAGTGGATATTCAAGAATAAAACAGATGAAAATGGTACTGTAGTCAGAAACAAGGCAAGGTTGGTTACTCAAGGCTATACTCAAGTTGAGGGACTTGATTTTGATGAAACCTTTGCACCTGTGGCCAGACTAGAGTCCATAAGACTACTGTTGGGGGTATCCTGCATTCTCAAGTTCAAGTTATTCCAGATGGATGTAAAGAGTGCATTTCTGAATGGATATCTGCAAGAAGAAGTGTATGTTGAACAACCTAAGGGTTTTGTGGATCCAAAGTTTCCAGATCATGTTTACAAGTTGAAGAAAGCTTTATATGGTCTGAAACAAGCACCAAGAGCATGGTATGACAGGCTGACTCAGTTTCTTGTGGCTCAAGGTTACAGAAAAGGAGGTTCTGATAAGACTTTGTTTGTGAAAGATGAAAATGGGAGTCTAATGATAGCTCAGATTTATGTGGATGATATAGTGTTTGGAGGGATGTCTCAGAAGATGGTCAAACTGTTTGTTCAGCAAATGCAATCAGAGTTTGAAATGAGTTTGGTTGAAGAGCTGACTTACATTCTTGGTTTACAAGTTAAGCAAATGGAAGATACCATCTTTATTTCTCAAAGTAAATATGCCAAGAACATAGTGAAGAAGTTTGGTATGGAATCTGCTGCTCATAAGAAGACACCAGCTGCTACTCATCTGAAGCTAACCAAAGATGAACATGGAGTTTCAGTTGATCAAAGTCAGTACAGAAGCATGATAGGGAGCTTATTGTATTTAACTGCAAGCAGACCTGATATCACTTATGTTGTTGGAGTATGTGCAAGATATCAAGCTGATCCTAAAATGAGTCATTTGACACAAGTTAAAAGGATCCTGAAGTATGTGAATAGCACAAGTGACTATGGAATCATGTATTCACACAGTTCAAGTTCTGAATTGATGGGATTTTGTGATGCTGACTGGGCTGAAAGTGCTGATGACAGAAAGAGCACTTCAGGAGGTTGTTTCTTCTTAGGAAATAACTAGATTTCATGGTTCAGCAAGAAACAAAAATGTGTTTCATTGTCAACTGCTGAAGCTGAGTACATTGCTGCTGGGAGTAGTTGCTCACAACTGGTGTGGATGAAACAAATGCTGGAGGAGTACAACATTGAACAAGGAACTATGACATTGTTTTGTGACAATTTGAGTGCCATCAACATCTCTAAGAA
Organism: Medicago ruthenica; assembly: GCA_018208015.1. Taxonomy (NCBI): domain Eukaryota; kingdom Viridiplantae; phylum Streptophyta; class Magnoliopsida; order Fabales; family Fabaceae; genus Medicago; species Medicago ruthenica. The sequence goes on from CM031375.1 coordinate 21,326,816, forward strand.
TCCAATTCAGCACAGCAGAACCAAACACATAGACATCAGACATCATTTTATCAGAAACCTTGTGGAGGATAAAGTCATTCAGCTGGAACATGTAGCTACTGAAGAACAAGTTGCTGACATATTCACAAAAGCCTTGGATGCTAAACAGTTTGAGAATCTGAGAAGCAAGTTAGGAGTGTGTGTAGTACCCTAATTTTGTCCTACGCTTTTAAAACCAAAAAAATCAAAAAAATCAAAGAGGGGAAAAAGTCAAAAGTCAACAAAAGTCAACAGAAAAGTCAACTTTTCAAAATTGAGGACTTCGCAATGCGAAGCTCACTTCGCACTGCGAAGTCTGCGATTTTTCTGCAGATTTTTGGTTTCTTGGATTTAATTCCAGATTTTGTTGCACATCACTTCCATAATTATTTTAAGTAGCATTCATGGCTAATTGGGCCAAGCAAAGCCAGAATTGAAGGACTTGCCATTAATGCCAAGGTTAGAAGCTTTTTCTTCCAACCTAGCATGTGACAAGCAAGTGGGCTTGCCCTTGGGCAGCTCTAGCCTCTCCCATGTGACCTGCTAACCACCACAAGGTTGCCAGCCACCTGCTTGAGGACTTTCCTCCTGCTTGCTGCCCCAAAAACCAGTCAAACCAGCTGGATTTTCTCACTTGAAAAGCCATGAGTGCCTACTCTGTTTTGCAGCAGCTTTTCACCCTCTCACACCAGCCAATTTTAGCCTTTTCATCCCTCAATCTCTGCACATTACAGTGCACGTTTTTATTGACCAACCATTGAGATTGCAAGGATTGATCCCCAAGCATTAGCCAATTGCAAATCAGCTTTGTTCTTCATCATTACCTTCTAGAATAAGTTGAATTTGTGGCTGAAATCAAGCTGGATCTTGCCCCTTGGCACAAGGCAGGGTTGCCTCTATCCATTAGCATTTAATGCAAAGGGATTCAGCTTGATCTTGGCCACAAATCAGCTGAATTTTGGGATTGTGTAATGATGACAAAGATTTGATTTTGGCCTATAAATACAAGGCAATGCCCAAGGTTACAAACACTTACATTTTAACAGAAAACACAACATTCAAAGAGCAGAAACTCTACTCATTTCAACTCACAAATCTCCACAAATAACCAGAAAAAGCCAATCCACAAAAAGCTTACAAAAGTTCAAGTTCATCACAAATCTTCAAAACCTTTGTGAAAGCTTTCAACCAAATCAAACCAAGAGCAGCT